>OZ026618.1:28680805-29250805 GCA_964020975.1 Hermodice carunculata
TCATTTATTCATTTATTTATTTATTTATTTATTCATTCATTTTTCCTCTTCTCAAATTATATGCAGCAGTTTCTTTAGCATCGCAGTGACACTAGGTCGAAAAGAAGCCCTCTTTCCACTAGTTTCATATAAAAACCAATCAGGTCAAAATTAATCAAGGCCAAAAAAATATGCACTATAAGGGACGTTGATTTTCTTTTAACTTTTTGTATTAATTTAGTGTTTGTCAGCCAACAAACTTTCCCCTTCTCCTCACTATAATGGTTTCCTTTGTCCAGTATTCTATAAGACGATATGAGATGGGTCAATTTATCTTTTCATTGTCACTGTCATCGAAATCCGAGTAATCGGGCGAAACCAATAAAAATGCCATGAACTACACCTTATTCCTGATTTTGAACAGCAGTTGAGAATATCAAATTCTTTGCCAATGTAATATGTGGCTGTCAGATGTCAAACTGATTATGGCTGTCCTTGTGGACCCACGAATGAAGTCCGTACCGCTTGTTTCATATCCTAGTGCTGGACGTTTAGTTTGGAGTTGTCACTGAAATATAGCACAAAGCTTAACCTGGACATCAAGCGTATTCTTTTCTTTTTGAGAAAAGGGGTATTGCTCACGACAATTACACACTAAACTGAACTATGAACGCTAATGATATGTATGTTGCAGCAATGTTTATCATTGTTGCTTCTAGCGTTACATTGAGAACAGACGATCTGGATGAGACGCATTTTGTCGAAATTTCCTATCAAACAAAATTTATAAAATAATGTGCTTTACACGAGAGACTGGGAATGCTGCCATGTAGTTTACATTATGGCTTCCTGCGATATATTTATTATTTTTCGTTTCATCCTCTCTCTCTCTCTCTCTCTCTCTCTCTCTCTCTCTATATATATATATATATATATATATATATATATATATATATATATATATATATATATATATATATATATATATATATTATATGTGTGTGCGTGTGTTTGTGTTTCCAATTCTGCTTTTTACTAGTATTTTGAAACATTCCAATTTTAAAATCGTACATTTTGCGAAACCTATTACAAATTGCAATATATAGTATTATTTTATTTAGTAAATCTCTTTTAGCACAGTATGTAAAATGTTTTTATATATGTGTCTGTGTGTGTATGTAGGTAGGTATAATATTTATATATGGTAATGAGTGCCTGTATCTGTGTGTCTGTGTGTGTGTAGGTAGGTGTAATATTGATATATGGTAATGAGTGCCTGTATCTGTGTGTCTGTGTGAGGGTACCTAATAGGTGTGTGTATGTAATTTGAGACTCCTTACAGGGAAATCATCCCGTACAGAGAAAACATACGGAAGTATGTACATCTCACAAATATATAGGTCACCTTCCGATTTGCCTTACATATAGTAGGATAGAACAATGACGGCTGCCTCTATTGTATATATACATTTTTTCTCTTTTTGTGTACATTCTAATTAAGAGAAATTCTCCGTTTGTTTAGTGCATATTTATGTAAACATGTACGACCTGGTTTAATTCACTGCCAACAAGATGCGTTTCGTATGATTGTTGAAAATCATTATATTTAATAGTGTGAAGTAATATATAGCTCTTTATATATTTCAGTTAAACCTTCAACTCCAGAAATAAAAATGAACCCCGAGAAAACAGAAAATGGCACATTTTGTCAATATGCTTGTTTCATTCAACGGCTGAAGCCATACCAACTGTCCTCTACTTTTTTGTGCATAAATGGAGAAAAAAACCCAAGTGATATTCACCCAAATGTTACAAAAAATTCAGACGGCACAGACTGCATCACCTCTTTCTACAGGTTGCCAGAACGGGAATATATCACGACAAATCCATACTGTCTCGTTATTTGGAACAAAGTGATTAAGCTTAGAAGCAGTCAACTTATCCTGAACCAGTATGTATTACAATGCTTAAATTTCTTTAAAGGTAAGACCGTCACATTTGGAATAAGAAGAAAGCGATGATATTTAAAACTAGTAATATAGTTTGACCACAGATGCACACATAGTATAAAATCCGCACCAGAATCCATTTTACATGCGCCTCAGCTCGAGTCATTTGTGAAACATAGTTCAGCTAGCTACAGAGACATGGGGTGTTTATTCTCACCGTATGCAATAGATGGCAAAGTTAAATCTCTTTTTCACGTGAATTGTATAAAAATAATATCTGATTTGAAGTTAAAATGGACATTTCAAATATGGTTTCGGAATCCACAGCCTAAATAGTAATTGGTATAGTAGCCTTAAATCAGCTAAAGGGACCATGGTGAAACGATTTCATCATTCTTCACTTGTAAAGGCAGTATATATCCCCCAAGGTAGGGCAGCTGACATAATTCCTCATAAAACTAAGTACGCTTTCCAATGTTTCTGTAAAAACTTGATAAAGTCGTGGCTAGACCTACATGTACATGTGCTCTCACCTAACCTACCACATACTTTCGAATTACATTGATTACATGATAACCACAGCATGGTATATAATTGTCCCCAACGTGATGTCCCATTGCTTATCTATTGTGTGTAAATATCGTCATACAACTGTAGCATTTTATCTTGATGTACGTGTACTTGCATGTCGTGACGTTTGAATGCTTTAAGTAGCGTAAGTATGGTATAGTTATGCAATATTGTTACATTATATACAACAGAAACGAAAGCGTCTTTCACAGCACCAGCAGTTCCATCAACGTACTCACGACTAGAGCAATAACATCGCGCCCGACTGGTAGGTATATAGTCTGTTTGTTCCTCTCAATAAATTGATTTGATCCTCTGATTAAATCAATTAATTATTCTGATCAAATCGATTTCATCGGAGAAACAAATATATTCTTATTTGATCACGAACAAATACATTTGTTCAGATGATTAAATCGAATTGGCCGCAAGAATAAATAGACGTTATTTGATCATCTGAATAAATCGAATTGTTCTTCGGATCAAATCGATTTGATCATCTCAACAAATATCCAACTTTATTAAATTGACGCTCACTGTGTGATTTGTTCCGCGTATTAAATATATATTATATAATACTTTGGAAGAAATCAGTATTTTTTCCGCGCTACAAATAGTAAAGCATGCAAAAGGTACAATCTCGAAATGTCCGCGATGTCTTCAACACAGACATCGTGGACATTTGCAACGCGGACATTTTCTGGCTTTGTTTAGATATTAAAGCAGGTGAAGCCGGCCGTGCACAATGCTTCATTATTATTTATCATTTAAACATGATTGTGTTTCGGCGGGATTATATGTAAATTTCGATGGTAGTTCCATGATCTTTCGCCCTTGCTTTCGGGATGGATGAGAGGATTTTTTGTCTCTTACCCTTTCTTTCTTTGGAGATTAAGCACTGCTTTTAATCATGCCTTTCATGGTCATGGATATGAGAATTTTTCTTTAACTTCTTTTTTTTTCTTTCTAAAGGTTGGTGGTTCGGAACTGTTTTTGGGACGGATGTAGCATTTTCTTTTTTTCTCTCCTTCCCTTCCTCACTTTCTTTCTTGCTCTTTTTTACAAACGTTTATAATGTGCTTGTAGCTGGAAATTTGATTGTGTCTTCAAATGTTTTCACCTTTTAATTGGAGCCTAGAAAAATCAAGCGTTATAAAATGGGATTCTGAAAAAGTGGATGATGAGAACTTAACCCTGTGACAACTAGTTCCGTCTTCCGGTCCCTACTTGCTGCTATATAAAGAAATTGTCAAAGTTCAAGATTGCACCTGTTGCGTGTTATAGTAACCAAGACTACTGGAAGTGACGAGCTTCATACAAGAGGGAGTAATTATTATCTGGTAGTGGACAAACGTATTTATTCAACAGATCAAATAGATTTGATCATGGAAGCAGATATATTTGTACAGGTGAATAAATCGGGATATATATTATTTTGTTTTTGATTAGTAAAACAAATTGATTAAATCGTGTGAACAAACGGATTTGTTCATGTGATGAAATTCATGTTTTGTTCCTCGGAACCAATGTATTTGATCTTCTGATTAAATCAGTTTGTTTTTCTCATCACGTCAATTTGATTAAAAGAACAGATACACTGTATTTGATCAGATGAACAAATACATTTGTTTGTCAGATCAAATCGATTTGATCATGTGATTAAATATTTAGGATTCTGATTAAATATTGAGTCACTTGATCAAACATTTGTTCATGAGAATAAATTGATCGAACTTCTGATACACAATTTAAAAATGTGCTGAAATACTTAAAAAACAAGAAACGGCGTTCCGTAATATATATATATATATATAATATGTGTGTGAATGTGATGACAGCCATTGTTATCTTATGAACATGATTGGCGTGAGGCAGTTGCCTTACTGATATAGGTTAGGGATCAATATTCTCTCGTGTGTCTACTTAATGTAAAAACTATATACCTTCAGTAAATAGAATATGGAAACGGTTTCACCAGTTCCTTTTTAATGTGGTACTTGGTACATGGAAGAAATTGTTTCCCAAAATCTTCCAAGTAACATATAGAAGTATAGACTTTCAGCATGGTAACACTTGTGAATGAGGGATTGAAAACTATAGCAATAATATTCATTATCTTGTTTTTGCTCCCATTCGAGATCTATGAGAATTACTTACGTGATTTCTACTTACTACTTTCAAATTGTATTTCTCATCATTTTTTTAAGACGTACTTATATAGCTTGGCATCCAGATTACATTTGCTCTTAAAACCTAAAAGGTATACACTCGTTTCATGTCCTCTGTATATTGGGCATTTGTGGTGCCTACTGGGTTCTAGCAGACTATATATACGAGGAACCCTTGATAACATGGTACTTCTTGTATGTACTGATTGTTGTAATTGTTTAATATGTCCATACGCTTTCTCAGTACATATTTGCCCAATCTTCAAATATTAAAGTAACATACCTTGGATTGGTGGATCCTTTCAAGTACCATAATGATCAGTGCCATGCTGTAGGAGAGATATAAATCAATACCATTTCAAATGTATAATATTTTGGGGGTTTTTTTCTAAACAAAGTGTTAATACTATTCAAACTGAGTACGGTGTTTATGTATATCAGGGAAAAGCAAGAAACAAAAAGAAACAATCCGCTTCCCAAAAACGGATTGTCCCCGTACTTTTAATTGGCATCAATCTTAGTATCCCAAAGCCTTTTTTTCAGTATTTGGCCCTTAAAATTGTCTCTGCTTTCAAAACATAGCTGTGTATATTTGCAGTTTCTCGACATTTTCCCAAAATGCATGCTGGATTTCTTTCAAATGTATGGCCAGGGTGAGGGTGGACCTATATTAAATAGACTTTCAATGTATACGCATAACAAGAAAATCTCCCGTGGTTTAATGTGTCAGCTGTTTAACAAAGTAGACACTATTTAAATAGGGTAAGATTCCTACTTGAAGTTGATCATCTCACCAGGGGCTTCAATACCTTAAACGTTGGTACACCTCGAAAATATATAGATCAACTATGTAAATACAAAGGCGTTACAAAATTTTAGGCAGAAAATGTCTGCAGAGACTGTTGCAAAAACATTCGATTACCAAATTATGAGCACTTCTTTTGGTGAGGTATACAAAAATTACAACAGTCGCATATACACGTGCCTACATGTAAACATATATATGCAAACAAACATGCATACATATACGCATTAAATACATTTAAGCAGACTTTCAGGTTCTTGTACCCTCAGGCATGTCATTCATACAACTCGTTGGTAAAAGCCAGTCATACGTAAGGTGGGTGAATGTTCGTTTTTTAAAATGGCTTTTGGTCCATCAATATAGTTTAAGGGCACCGATATGCATGCCTTCAGTGATGTCACAGAAACCCGAACATTGTTTGCATCCCAGAAAGACTTGACTTCTCAAGTAGTGTATGGACCATTTAGGGCCAACTAAGCAGTATTAATACATCAATATGCAAATCAGAACACATCACATATCTGACCAGTATAGGTTAACCTCCAGCTGAAATCTACTCTCTTCGGCACTCTCAGCAGTTGTGTTGGGCAGATTCATAACCCATGTACATTCGTACTGAACGACACCGGTGCCTGGATATAGCCTGTGAAGCGGAATATATTCTCAAAATTGTCCACAATTCCTACGTTAACTACCAATTCACGAATTTCAAAGAGGTTTTTACTGTATCTTATTTAATGTGTTCTTGGCAATTTCGATGCATGCAGTAGCAATTAAAAGCTATTTCTTTTTTGAAAGTAGCACGTTCTGTTTACTGCTTATGCCAGCCAGAAAGTTATTTAAAAGGTGACGTTTAACAATAGAATGGATTACGACACAGATCAGGTCCATGGCCTCGAAAGTTGGCCTTAAAAAGATGCGTTACCTGTCACAGCAATTTATATATTAGGTGCTAATGTATTAAGTAACATGAGTTGTATGACAAGACACTACAACTCACACACACATACTCTATATAAATATATTTATATATATATATATATATATATATATATATATATATATATATATATATATATATATATATATATATGTATATATATATATATATATTTATATATATATGCAAATACATACAATCATTTTATTTTAGGTTCCAATCATCAAGATCCGCTCTTCTACTTTTGGTGGTTCTTTGGGTGCATGATGATTGGACTCACCATTGGTTCACTTGTTCAAGTTGCATTAACCACAAGAAAGTGGTTTCAGAAACGTATGTGGCGCATCTTACATCCTAATCTGGTTGTATCTTTTCAGCCCATATATACTTCGTAAACACGACGCTTGACTAGATGCTAACAATATCCGTGTGCCACTGTGTTAATAAGAGATACCAATAAACTTGTTGTAGGTCTCTAAAAGTCTTGCAAATATAATTTGTCGCATGCCTAATTCCTTTTCGAGGCCATATTTACAGATTTTATACAAACCCGGGTCTCGCAATACTACAAGTGACTTTTTTTCTTTTGTCAACAGTGCGCAATCTACTTTTGTGGCGATACTGCTCACCGAACTTCGGATCTTATGCGATATTTTATGTGCATGCAAAATATATGACTGTGCTGCTCTTCTTATTCCCTGTGATTTAAATGATTTTACTTTCTAAACGTGGATCCGACGTTTTTCTCAAACCTTTTTTGAAATTACTGACTTCTATGTGCACCTGAGAAGCAAAAATACTCTGCATAACCGATATACTGATGCAGAAATCCACTTTGATAAAAAAAAAAAAAACATTACACTATATGAACATCAAACATAAGTGATTATAACATTTGCATTTTTGCCTAAGTACATCAAAATTGTCAGACGTTATCCCGCCCTGATTAAGAGTGCTCGGCCTTCATGTTGTTGTACTGTTTGTTTGCTTGCCCCGACTTGGGCTTCAACTTGGGTTTTGGGTACAAAGTGTAAATGTCCATTTATTTGAGACAAGTTTGGAAAAACGCATGCTCTATCATCACTATAAGTTCTGCTGCCGCACACTGAAGTTTGATTTTGAAAAATTATTGCTCTGCATGAATGTTGGCAACGACGCTGCTCCTGTCAAGTTTATTCCTTTTATCTGTCCAAGTACTAACAGAGACACCCTGCCTACCCAGTGTTCTTATTTTTATTTTCCGTCTGCGCTCATACTACATTGACAACGGCCGCTGTTTGGAGTACACAGTTTGGCATACCATACTGCGTATTGCTTAATTGGCTACTGTTCTTCCGTCCTGCCTGTTCAATATGCTTTTATATCAAATATAACATAAGGTCGTATTTTGCATACCAATTTAATTTTCACTATTTACGCGAAACCTTCATAATGTTACCTAATAGTATCATTAAAAGTTGAAGCCTCCTTTGTTTAGCTCTTTATACATTTTGGTTGCATCGCGACTCTTTCTTTTCACAGCGAATGATTCTCAGTCTCCCGCTAAAAAAAATTCTGGTATAAAGCTACTGGTGAGCTGATCTTTGTCGTCAGTCAAAGAAGGCTGTTTATTGCAAGGCTATTCTTCAATTGCATGGTGTTATTTTAGTGAAGGGTATATGGAACCGTTAACATAATGCCTTATTTGGACTTTTAAAGGCATATGTCGCATATTTCAGTGTGTGTGTGTGTGTGTGTGTGTGTGTGTGTGTGTGTGTGTGTGTGTGTGTGTGTGTGTGTGTGTGTGTGTGTGGACAACTAGACGCACACATTTAGATGAATGTGGTCTGGAAAGGACTATGCTTTGGTTATTTAGATAAAGAAACATTTTCACACCCCAAAGCAAATCCAGTGCATTATATAACACAACGTGGGTTATCAAATGCTGAATGAAATACCTAAGAATTGATCATCTTTTTCTAGGTTCCGCATTGGCAAGTCAAAACGATCGACAGAGAATATCTTGCAGAAGGCACAGTGTCATTTATATTGGCAAAATGAAAAACCCAAATGCTTTCGCAGCTGTGCAGTTGGACAAAGAAAACTCGGACCGCGATGACGATGACGACTTTGAATATATTTATGAAACCAACGAGGCTCGTCGCTTAAAGTTGGAAAATTCACCTTGAACACCCTTCCATTGAGTAAGAATAGATTACTCATTTTGTGAAATTATGTTGGAAAATGTATGGATGGTGGAACTTTTGCGCTGTTTATGATTACTTTTAAAAAAATAATGTAACCCCATACTCTGTCCACACCTTTAGCCTGCTACTTTAGGTGATATTGATACAAATATATATAATATTCTAGCTAAGACAGAATTCAGTAAGAGGAAACAGGATCCCTTTATACACGGGGAGTGATCGGGGATATTGCATAAACAGCATCACTAATGCTAAATGCGCGACTGTTTACTGAATCTGTACCATTTGCTTGATTCGTCCCTTATAGGATAGCGTACATATTGAGCCACCTTTCTGTGAAGTACCAAAGCTCATGTTCCCATACTAATCCAATGAACATGAATGATAACCAGGGCTACGTATACACCGAGTGGTTACATATGTGTGTATAAATATATATATATATATATTGGTCGGTGGCCATACATGTGTCAGGCAATAATGGTTTTATTAGGTCTATGTACTACTTTTTAGCTGTATGGTTCGATAATTTTTTTATATCGATGTGCTTATCTTGACGTACTTATGTCAATGAAAATTTACCCATCATTGGGGAACAATAAAACATTATGTATATATCACATACGTTATATACATTCAGCGAAGAATGATTGCTAGCATATCAAATGACGTTAATGTCGATTTTAGTGTTATAAAGCATATGTATAAATATAATATAGGCCAGACTACTATTGGCCCCATAATAAAGTCATTAGGAAGTGCTTTATGGCCTATTGTTCAGCAGAGTACCTATAACCGGAAGAGTACCTACATGTATAACTGTAAGTACCGATAAACTATATAATATTATGGGTTAAGCTACTACCCGGGTAACGATGGCGTAGTCTACTGTCAGCCAGATGGCTGAATATCTGCTGCAACATTTGGCATCTGTTGCGGCACAAATCTGTAAAGTCGCCTAGCAATAATCATTTCAAAACGTGAGACAAACAGATCATAGCGTGCTTTGGTGTCCAAGCGAGGAATATCAACTCGCACTGGATGCAATATATGCAGAACGAATGAGCGAAGTTAGCATATGTGGCACCCAGTGGTTTTTGATATTTTCGTATCGACAAAAAACCATGATATATATATATATATATATATCAGTACTATCAATGGCCACAGCCGTCATCGTTATTGTATGTATATGCTAAATATCTGATGTTATACGACATGTAATATTATCAAAGCTAGTAAGTGAAAGAAAATATATTTAAACCTAAATAACATTTGCAGTCTTTAATCTCAATACGACACTAAATTGCATGATCTGTGGACTCGCAACAGCGATAAATATCCGCCATGATGTGGAGTCGGCACACCAGCACTGGCACTGACATTACTAGAATTGTCAACAACAACAAAAAATTAAACAAGATTCTACTTTCGTGCTCAGTTACGATCTTGAGAACTTCACCAAATGCATTTACATTCATGTATTTTTAAGTGTAAATCTGGGTATCCCGTCAATGTGGCGACATACGAGAGTGCATAGGACACTTTAGTTTCGATGGCAAATTCGCTTCACTTATATTTAACATATATATATATATATATATATATATATATATATATATATATATATATATATATATATATATATATATTTATTTATATTTATATTTATATACGATAACGATGGTGCTTGAGGCATTTGTATATTTTTTCTAAATATGATGTTATATATAACTGATGTGGTGAATAATGAAAATAAAGGAGGGGAGGGTCCTAGTAGGAGCATTATGACCTGCTGAGAGTACTACGAGCTCTTGTTAATAAAATATATTTCGAGCCTTGTTTGTTGTTGCAAAATATATAAATTGAGAAAATGTGTTAGATAAAGGCAACCACAAAACGTTTAGTTGCATGGACGTCTTTGGCAAGCCAGCAGGGCCATAAAGCATTGGTCTTACGCGTTGCCGAGCCTCCACTATGCTTAGTCGAGTCAACCAATCAGATTTCAGTCTCCACTACGCGTTGCCGAGAATATGTTTTCCACTACGCGTAGTCGAGCTTCGGCTACGCGTAGTGGAGCAGCTTATGGCACCTTTTGGCTGAAGAAAAGCAAACCAATCATTTACGTCCTTACAATAATTACCAATATTAAAACAGCCAATCAAATTAGTTCTTAAACGTGTGGCGGAAACATGAAATGCTCTACAACGCGTAGTCGAGACTTGAAATACTCCACAACGCATCGTCGAGGCAGCCAATCAAATTAAGGTCTCTACCACGCATAGCCGAATGGTTGTAACCCATATTTCAAAACGGAGGTTGAACGGGTATCAAATTTTAAATTTCAATACAGCACAGCGGCGCGTTGTTCAGTGGAGAACCAAATTTAATTGGTTCCCTCAGCTAGGGGTCGTTGAGACCAATAATTTCTCAACGCGTAGTCGAACAGGTTTAATACAGTTTACAAGAGCATCAGTGATTGGATAGTTTGGCTACACGCTATGGGAGGCATAGTTTCTCCACTACGCGTCGTCGAGGCTCGGCGACGCGTTCTAGAGGAACATTTTCTCGGCAACGCATAGTGGAGACTGTAATCTTATTGGTTAGCTCGACTACGCGTTGCCGAGCCTCGACTACTACGCGTGGTGGAGACTGTGATCTTATTGGTTGGCTCGCCTACGCGTTGCCGAGCCTCGACTACGCGTAGTAAAGACTGCGATCTGATTGGTTTACTCAACTATGCGTTGCCGAGCCTCGACTACGTTTAGTGGAGGCTCGGCTACGCGTAAGACCTATGCGTTATGGCCCTGTTGGCTTGCCATAGACGTCGTAAACGGCTCCTGGCAACATGGCTGCGACAGGGTTTTTCCAGCCCAGCCTGACAATGAAGTTGACAAGGGCACAGACCCCATCATATCGACAATAAAGTAACACCATAGCTGTGAACTCTCCCGTTTTCACTGGGATTCTCCCGTTTTGGAGACTCAGAAGGTTCTTAAAATGACAGGGGATTTTGAGGGCAAATTGACTATTTTCTTTAATTTCATACACCTTTTTAAAAGACCCCCCCATCACAGGTCTTTGGGGCACTGTGACACTGGAATAAATATCAGGGCCTAAATAAACGAATGCGATATTGACGTTCTAGTGATTCAAAAATACTTTAAAGTGGATCACAGTACCGAGGGATCTAGCACTCGGGTCTAACATTACTGATGTTGCAGACACTTATGTCTCGAATCGAAGATTTTCCTGTCTGAATGACGTAGATTTGAACCGGCTTCCTGGACAAGTCTACAGACAGACAGACAGACAGACCGACAGACGGCCTGGGGTGTCAAGATGTTCACAGGTAATTGTTAGTCTTAAATCAATCCATTCTGCGTACTTCCGTGTGTACATTTTGGTCACGCCTCCTGTCTTGAAATGTGCCAGCGGTCTACAGCCTAGAGCATCAAAGTTCACATTTTCTGCCACAATACACTCATCATATGAAGTCCATGACAAATTTCACATATTTTCAAATCTTTTTCTCTTTTTTTCACAAAGTCTCTCTGTGATAATACACGTCCGTGAAAAATACATGGCATGTATCTACAACAAGGGCCTTAAAACGCATGCGCTCGTAATTTTCAGTCACTCAAGCAATCATGAAGAGAGGGTGAATCTAGAATATTGTCACGTGCAATAGCCCACAAATACAGCTTTATCTGCAAAGAAGTATAGTGTATTCGTCTGTCCAGTCAATCATTCGTGCTAATAAGATGGTGGTAGTGGTGGTGGTGGTGGGGGGGGGGGGAGGGAACCCAGAACCACTACGTCGTCAGGCGGAGCTCTTACACACAAAGGTTTTAAAGGGAGGCTCACCACCGGGGGGGCACATACTAAACACCAGGGTAGGTGTCTGCCTCGGACATTTTCATACAATACTTTACCTTAATCCTACACCAGATGTAAAAACGTACCCTTTCTTAATCCTATAACGCGTTGAAAGGAGAGCTGCATTGGTACATTCTGATGAATTTTGGAGACCAACATTCCAATTTTAAACAAGTTTTAGCATACTCTTACCTCCCACAAAAAATCCCCCAAAGAAATTACTAATTATATCCTATATCTCCAGCCTAAATCAAAGATCTATACATTTGTTTGAAAAATGAAGAAGACATTCAGTTCACTCAAATAATTGTTACCCCTACCCTAACAGAGCCTTATACATTTTGTAGAGCTTTTCTAAACCTGGGATTAATAAAAACAGGGCCTTTCCCGTGGCACATACCCAGTATAACCCTTCATAGAAGTACCCCCCCCCCTCCAACCTCACATCTCGACCAGCATCCACTTTACGTTTGACATGATTTTTCCGTTTCTTCACATATCAACAAACTGCAACTCGACAGTTTATTCCGAAATTACTTTTACTGGTATGCAACACTGATCATCCATTGAAATCCACATATACCCGTGGCAACATGCCCAAAATTCTCTCGAATGTCCCACAACACCATTTCAGGCAAAAAATCTGACACTCCAACAAAAATTCAGAAGGGTATGCCGTCCTGAATCAAGTTCTCGTTCCGTAGCATTAGACGTATGACAACTGTTCTGAAGCGTCAATTAGATGATATTCTTTGATCCAATCACGTTCTTATCATGTCTTCATTGCAACAAATTACGAAACTTGAACAAAAATTGATTCAGTCAGTGCGTTTCGTATCAATCAAAGTTTTTGGCAGCCACAATTTTGACCGGACCCCCGCTGGTATCCTAGCTGCTCTCATTGGCTGAAAGTTTGTGCAGCAACTCCCCCATTTACTCAAATTTTGCGTAGCCAATGGGAAAGCTTTTGGAACACTAATGTGTAAATTCTTACCACATACAAAATATGTCATGTATGTGTTTCATTTTGCATTTAGGACTTTCACACATATCACGTCCACCTTCGTCCTCTAAGTTGTCGATTCTCCGTGCTGTCGTGACAGGTGTAATATAGAATGGATCTTTGAATTTCTCTGTTATCACAGTACTACGCTTCCCGGCAGATGCTCGGATAAGTCCCTTGCACTCATCATTGTGGCGGAAAAAAAACAAGCAATCAATTTGTTTGTTTTCGGATTCAGACCTTGCAATAAAGCAGGGAAAGATACCATTGTCACGCTCAGAAAAGCTTTAGCTATGCGTTGTCTGCAATGTGCTTGTCGTGAAAAAAGGAAAAACTAAACTAAAAACAAGATAGTAATAACATTACCTAGACATTTTGAAATTACAATCTGCTAAATATCTTGGTAATCGAACTGTTTATATTGAAATGGCAGTGTTATGCATTCCTTGTGTAAAATATATGCAAATAATTAGAAATAGGAATGTACGTACACGTGCATCCGCTATTCATTTACTA
The DNA here is from genome assembly GCA_964020975.1 of Hermodice carunculata. Classification (NCBI taxonomy): domain Eukaryota; kingdom Metazoa; phylum Annelida; class Polychaeta; order Eunicida; family Amphinomidae; genus Hermodice; species Hermodice carunculata. Next base: position 28,694,801 of record OZ026618.1, read on the forward strand.
CACTATACTATACTTTGGATATTCTAAGAATGAGAATTCTATAATTCGGGAAGCTGTCAATAAAATAAAATGATCAATCGACCACATATTTACTTATTTGTGTGTTGTTGTTCTTTTATTTATTTTACTTATTTATCCATTCATGCATTTATATATATATATATCATCTATTCATTCATCCGTTTACCTATTCATTCATATGTGTGTTGGTATGTAATTGGGCTGGGTTGTTGGCCAGAAATGCTATTGCATTCAAAATGCAATTATTAACAATTATTTTGTGCTTTTCGGGTTTGTGCTTTATGTGCAAATTAACAGTCAAACCTAGCACATTTCTTATGTTTAATTATCAAACCGCTTTTAGGTACGTTTAATCGATACCATACCGGGAGAAGGGTACGTTGTTGTTGTTGTTGTTGTTGTTGTTGTTGTTGTTGTTGTTGTTGTTGTTTGTTTGTTTGTTTTTTGTTGTTTTTTGTTTGTTTGTTATTGTTGTTGTTGTTGGTGTTGTTGTTGTTGTTGTTGTTGTTGTTGTTGTTGTTGTTGATTTTCTGGTCGCTCTTGTTGTTGCTGCTATTGTTGTTCCTTTTCTATGGTCGCCGAATGTTCTTAGACTTCTTTCAACACAATTGAATAGAATGAAATTTTTTATAATTATTTGGGTGGGTGAAAGGACCTTCACACCAGTGCAACACCATACTAGAGAACAAAACATATATATGTATAAATGAGAATCGGATTACTAGCATAAATTGACGACAAGATGATATCAGGTACACTTTTCGGCGGGGGGGGGGGGGGGCTGCTCTTCGGAAAAAAATCTTGCATGTAAATTTGTTTTTGTGTGGTTTAAATCTAAATGTATTTGTGGTGTTTAATAGGGTCTCTAAAATGGTCATTGTGAATGTATACATCATTACATGCTACGTGACGTTTGGCGCCTGAATTTCTACAGCAAATAACATGATAATATTATAGATGAAAAGTCACTCCGGCGCCATGAAATGGGCACATAGTGTTGGCATAGGTATTGACTTTTATATAGTCTTTTGCTGCAATGTTTTGCTTAACACGTAGCATCTTGATAATTTTCTTCAACTTGAAACCCTAAAATATGTTTTAGATTATGATGTAATAGAAAGAAAATATAGTTTCGAATATAGGCGACTTTACAGTTTCAAATACTTTATTCGTTACGATTCTCATAAACTCGTGCCTGGTGAAGATGGTGACAATTTGTCAGACCACTCTTCGAATATATCATGCGACATCCCTCTGCACAATATTTCTCGATTGATTGATTCACTGACTGACTGACTGACTGACTGACTGATATTGATTGATTTATTGATTGATTGATTGATTTTTCTTTTTTTACATTTGCCAGGTACATAAAATATGGATATCCAAGTAAAAATATACAATACAACAAAAGAAACGATAAACCCTGAACCATATGGCCCGAAAGTGCTGGAAAGCCAGCGTAATAGCTTTGCTTATTCCCATTAGCGGTCCTCAGTATATGGGACAAGGTCAAAATTTAAACTTCGCAAAACTAGCCAGGAGGACGAGTGGGCAAACCTGCCACAGAAACTTGAATAGAAACTAGTATATGGCATGAGGAAAAGGTGTGACCAATACATCCGAAACCTAGGTGGTCACACGGAATATTGACATTTGGGCCTGCATCGATCTTAATAAACTGATGTGACGGCTAAGCATTGTGACACATATTAAAACAAAAGCTGTGATAATGCAGACAAAAAAAATCTCTTGGGAATAATGAATTTAATAGGCTATACATGTGCAATGAAGTGTATCTTCATATGTCCTTAACGCTTGGATCCCCTATAACCAATATACAGTGATAAATAGTCAAAATCAAAAATGACATTTTGTATTTGTTGTCTCTTTTCAAATAAAAAGCCATGCAATAATGCTAGATGGAAATTTTGCAATGTTTAAGTTTTTGCCTTGTCCCATATAAATGCTATGTGTAGCCAAATGTGAAATTTCTTTTATATTTCTTGTGTCCATCTCTTAGATGTAGACACGAGACAGAATTGTGGGGCTATATTTACAATCATCCGAAATATATACACAGGAAAAGGTGGCTAGTTTCATTTGTTGGGCAGTTTATATATATTTAAAAAGATATTGTTTATGGCCTGAGCCACGACTGACTAAATTCTGTGGATTCTTTAGTAACCCAAACGCCACACAGAGGTCAGCATTTTTGTGCTGCCCTCCGTACAGCTGATGGAAAACTATGGCCTCATGGAAGTTATAGGTTTTTATTAAATAGCATCCTTTTGAAAAATATACTCTGAGTTTACTTCTGCAATCATTTTCTCCCAAGTTAACCTTTTACGACTTTTTACATATCTCTCTGGATGGTGCATTCATTATTTCATTTTGGAGTCCGTTCTAGAGCTTTATATATAAAAGAGTTTTTTCTTTGGTTTCTGACCTGTGGTAAGACACATGAACCGTGACTGTGTATTGTGTTCATATTATGGGTAGTATTGGTCAGCGGAAGATCATAGAAATATTCCAGAGCATGTGATTGCTTTATTTTGTACATTACAGTCAGAAATAAAAAATTCACTCTTAGTGGGACATCCAACAAGTTTAATCGATTGAAATGGTTCATAGCCCCACGATCTCTTGAATCAATAGACAATGTGTGCCTCACCATTTTGTTCTGTAGTGTCTGCAGTTTATCCTTGAATTTGTTTTCAAGCCACAGTGCCACGATACGCATGCATAGTCAAAATACGATTGCAGAAACCACAACATTGTCTTTCTTTGATATCAAGGTGGAAGATCTGAAGACAGCACGTCTAGATAACCTCTAATCACTTTTTTCATATTTTGGGATAGTTTGGTACTTAGACTACATGTACCTAAAAACTCAGATGTGTGAACATAAAATTTATATCAGAAAATTGATCCCAAACCTTTTGTTTACACTGAGAAGTTTAAACAGTGCTAAGCGCATGGGGTTTGTTTGCATGGGCATGATAATGAACCATATCATTGTTTGCACAGTCATTAGTCCATGACCTCTGGACACTAATTGAGCCGTTGACAGGGATCACTCATAGAAAGCAGGAAACCATCAGCCGTGAAGAGAAGAATGGGCAAGTTCAGACTAATCATTACCATTGTTCTACTTACTTTGAAATTCTCTATTGATGCAAAGACTAATTAGCATAATCCACTCACTGGGCCCCAAATACGGAAAGCTGCATGTGAACCCACACCCAAACAAGCCAAGTGTGATGTTCCCAGATTAAAAAAAGTAGAGATTTAAGCCACAAAATATACTCCTTTTGAATGACAACATTACAGAGGTAAAGCTACAAGTTTATACTCTCACAAAAATTAAAACACAGGACAGTAGCTATGAGCATGTGCACCATATTACAGCGATAAATGCATAAGAATTGCCAACTTTTTCTTTTAATGCGATTTTCTGGTGAGGTTTTTTTATTGCTCAGCCTCTGCAATTTGGTATCTCGCCTCACAAACGTACGAATAGCCCTATAACATTAAAATCAATGGACATCAAAAGAAAAATCTCATATTCAGGAGCGGTTCCCAAATTTTTTTTCTGACAACCCCTTTCATGACTTTGGGAGCAATTTATAGAAAGAAAATGAACCACTTGCCAGGACTAAATTAAAAATTTTGTAACTTTTTATAAATGCTATTTCAGGACTCACCATTGAATATGATCCTGGACATGGATATATATATTTTTTTTCTCTGATTTCAACTTGGGAAAAAAACATTTTGTGTGACTTCTGTGTCAAATATGTGAATTTCCTACCAAGTCAAACAGAATGCTATAAAATCTCAAAACATTCCAATCCTGCGAAAAAAAAAACTATGGATACAAATATATAGATATGTAGTAATCAGAAAATGTACAGGTTTTATGTAATTGTGAAACGATAAGTTGGGTAATATCGATCCAAAGTTGCCAGTCTCACTGTGCACTAGCTTCACATTTCCACCTTAAAAAAATATCCCTTTCTGTACAAAACACATTCAAACCATTTGTAACCTTTTTGATTACATCGGAGCTTGGAAAATCGTGAGCCAAAACTAAACCCAAGCATTTCACATTTGATTTTGCATCATTATACACTGATAGAAGACTAGAATTCTCTGTCAGTTTGTGCTTTGTGGCAAACAAAATACTCTTTATCTTTCCCAAATGTAGTGACATTACCAGCCATTTGTTGATTCTCGTTCAACATTTGTTCAATTTGGGCAACACTGTTACCTGAAACTATAACGGTTGAGTCATCCGCATATAAAAAACACACAGATTACACTAATTTTCATGTCTTTAGTGTAAACCATTAACAACAAAAGACCCAAAATAGATCTTTGAGGAACACCGATCCTAAACAGTGGTAGTAGTAGTAATAGTAGTAGTAGTAGTAGTAGTAGTAGTAGTAGTGGTAGTAGTAGTATTAGTAGTAGTGGTAGTAGTAGTAGTAGCAGCAGCAGTAGTAGTAGTAGTAGTAGTAGTAGTAGTAGTAGTAGTAGTAGTAGTAGTAGTAGTAGTAGTAGTAGTAGTAACTATCAGCATGAATGAGGCACAAGATATACATAATGACTGTACAGGAATTTTGCAGTTATTGTCCAAGTTTGGATTTTTAAAGGAGGTTTGACACGACTTATGGAGTTACCGTTTTCCAAAAGAGTGTGACTTTTGAGTTAGAAATTTTTACCTAAGAACTGTATTTTAAAAAGGAAAATTGTGGTCACTAATGTTCTGCTCTCCCCTATATCAGACATTAATGTTAAATTTTTCTTTCTATTATTATGTTGAGTTTCTTCTCTCTTCTGTACGAAAGATCACATGATGTCAGGTATGAGGCCTATACACGTATTCTCATTAGTTCATTACCCTCATCAAAATTGCTCCGCATAACCCATATTTTCATTTCAAATCCCATAGAGGTACGGAAATATTTTGTTCAAACAACGGCGTTCTGTTAATCATCAAATCAAACCACATTGTAAAGACTTCACATTGTACGGAAACACACAATACAGAGGCATGGAACGGTTCAAACCATGGATGCACATAAAAAAGTGATAATAATAAAGAAAAATGAAATTGGCCTACAAACATAGAGCGCAGATCAGATCTCCGTGGTGAACTTTTTGTTTGCCAGACACGGAGTGATACGTACACGTACAGAGGCACGGTTTTGTTTTGTTCAAACCACAGATGCACATAAATAGTGATAATAATAGAATAAATAAAATCAGATAAAATAGGCCCACAACATAGAGCACAAATCATATCTCCGTGGTGACCTTTCTGCTGATCGACCAGTCCTGTCTTAACATGTAGTTTGTAGTGCAACACTTCAAGATGGAGCTCCAGCCACCATCATGGTGGCAATGTGACAGGGCAATTGGGCATCCAAAGTCAAACGTTCGGCTGAAAAAGAGGACATTTCGACTTTCCAAAGTAACAATCTTAGCTTTAAAGTGTCGAAATTTTGAGAAGGAAGCCAATATTTTGAGAAGAAAAGTCAAAATTTCGAGAAAATAGGCAAAATTTTGACTTTATAAAGGCAAAATTTCAACTTAAAACAGTCTGAATTTTGACTTTTTTCTTTAAAATTTTATCTTAAAAAATACAAATTTCGAGCAAAAAGTCAAAATTTGGAGAAAGTGTCTACATTTTTGAGACAAAAGAATACAAATTCTGAGAAAAAAGGCAAAATTTTAACTTCGTTAAATCCATTTTCAAACTTAAAAAAATCTTAATTTCTACTTTTAAAATCGAAATTCAAGCCTAAAAGAATCAAAATTGCGACCTTAAAATATCGAAATTTCGAGAAAAGGGTCGAAAGTTTGCAAAAAGACAGATAAATTTCGAGAAGAGAAGTCGAAATTGTAAGAAAAAAGTGGAGATTTGGACTGTTTAAATGTCAAAATTTAAGCTAATTAAAGAGGCGAAATTTTCGGAAAAAAATCGAAATTCCGAGAAAAAAGTGAAATTTTGCATTTAAAAAGTAGATATTTCGAGACAATGTTCGAAATTTTGACTTTTGTAGTCCAAATTCAAGCCCAAAAAAGTAGAAATTTCCAAATTTTAAAGTCAAAATTTCGAGAAAAACAGGTGAAAATTTCGAGAAACATAATCGAAATTTTCCAGACATATTTTCTTCAAGCCTGCTTATATCTTATGTGCTTTGATGTAGCAAGTGAAACGCAAAATAATTGTGGCTTTAAATAATAATGCTATCACAGTTGCTCACAATTTTGCTTCTATTTATAGTGGCATGATATCTGGCAGTAATCGTAACCAAATAACAGCACGTACATCGTAAAACATTTTTGATGAAATACTGTGGGTCTACAATTAAAGTAGATTCACAACATGCCTTAATTCCTGGGAAAGCTTGCTTTGGATACAAAGATCAAATGAAGCTGCAAATTATGTATTGAAGGACCTGTACGTATACTGAATGGTACAGAACAAAAATCTATTTTGTGGTAAATAATATGATATAGCTAAATATAGTTAATACTTGAAACAATTATGCAGCAAAAGAGGTATTCGTCTTTCTACTGAGAAAACAAAGAAAGAAGAAACAAAAGTCGAAACGTCGACCTTTTTAAAGTCAAAATTTCAGCCTTAAAGGTCGCAATTTCGACATTTGGTACTGGTAAGATTTCAGCTTTAAAAGGTGGAAATTTTGATAAAGAAGTCGAAATGTCGGGAAAAGGTCAAAATTTCGATTTTAAAAATTCAATATTCAATCTTTAAAAAGTCGAAATTTCGAGAAATATCAAAAATGTGAGACAAATCTCGGAGTTTTATTTTTATTTTTTGTTGTCCTTATGGGCTTCTGTATCTGAGTGCCCCCTCAACAGGGCAATTAAAAAATTAAAAGCAATAAAAGTAGAATCTGTTTGGGAAGGAACCTCAGAGTCATCAAACTTTTATCATATGAGGACGAATCAGAACCGTGTCAAACTTCGCTGCCTCCAATCATTAGCGTTTATTAAGGTAGCGGAAGGGATTGAGCTATAACGGCAAAATCGTGACCCGACAGAAAATGAGTTTTTTCCATTTCCGTAAAGTTTGGCACTTTAACTTTCTTGTCACCAAACATGAATACTAAAAAAGCAAAATTTATGTGATAAAAAAGGGAAACAACATGACCATGTTTTAGCTGGCTGCAGCATGAGCATGTCTGTTTACAAATGTATGCTAATTAGTGCGCCAAAGTTTGGATAGCAGTCGGCTGCTTTCCACAATCCAGGACCGTAGCAACGACAAGCGACCAACTGTGACATTTTGAGGTCCGCTGCTACCAATTCTTGTATAAACTGCTTGACAAGATTAGGACTGATTAATTGGTTTGTTGTGGTGATCAAATGGCCATGTAGATAGATAAAAAAAAATTAAAAAATAAGGGACGATAAAAGGTGGCGATTGTCAAAACGGCACATGGCGATGGACGTGAGCCTCAGTGTGTTTTCAATGAAGGCGATTTCAACCTATGCGTAAATCGTTACTCAGAATCATAGCATTGTATACATTATAAAGGCTTACAATCCTTTCTACAGTCTTGCCCTATCCAAGACCAATTTGCTTTAAATGTTTACTGGCAAAAAATACACATGACGATCGAGGAATCCTAACACTGGACCACTTGGTTATAAATATGCCGCAAACTATAAAAGCGGGGATTCGATTCAGCGTAAATAATTATATCTGCCTTCAATAATTACATGTGCCTTTACCTGAATGTGAAACGGTGTATAGCATTACATGTTAACCTTGAAGTAAATTTATATGAAGCACACGCCTCCACTAAAACTGGTATAGTCTGTGGCGCTGTCGCATTTTGTGGAACTGGAAGACTGGCCCATTGCACATGCACGGACTTGCCCACTTCATACGGGGTGTTTCGAAGTACACTGAGCCAGGGGACAGGAAAAAAAGCTTTAAAAATTTGACCATCAGGGGGATGAAATAATCAGATTACTGTTAAATGACTGCGAAAAGCGACTCTGCACTCTGCTTTTAGTTGGTTGATCGGTCATATAAAATTATTTTGTCTCACTGTGCGCGGCATGTTCCAACACCACTCGCCCGCACTCGCCCATCAGGAAGTTTCGGTTTTGTGTCTCGATCAGTTTATTGCAGTTCAGGGGTGAGTCAACTATCTTTCAGTGGGCTAGTTATCTCCACAAAATAAAAAATATGTTACATGAGTGGCAAGGTTTCGAATGGCAATACGTGAGAAAAACATGGCAAAGTGAATGGCATTCTTTATCACAAGGAAGGCGCTAATATGTGGAGGACCCAATGGAATGGCTTGGCGTATTCTATTGTACTCCCGGCAACAAAAACAAAATAAACCAAAACAAAAACAAACAAAAAACAAAAACAAAAAACAAAAAACAAAAAACAAAAAAAAAAAACACACACACACACAAAACGCATAAGCCAAGGCCACGAAGAACACACTCCCTCACGATGCCCATCCCTTTCTCAATTTTGTGGGAATTGGAAACTTTCTTGACTGCCAGACAGACTCGCTCTGCGTAATTGTTAAATTGCGCTTGAAGTGCGTGTCGCCAGGTAAGCAAACACAGTCCGTCTTGGCAGGCAAGTAAGTTTTACCCTTGCGCACGAAGTGTAGCGTCATCACCTTACATCTGAGCGTGGTCTGGTGCATTAGGCCTATATTGATCTGTGTAACCGTCAGGGTCTGATCAAAGACTACTTCAGCAAATCAATGGATTAGGTTATTCAATCTAGCAATACAGTTTCATCACCAATACAACGTTGTAACTAATGGATTCTCAACACATATAATTATAAAACGTTCGCTTTTGTGTGTGTGTGTTTTTTGTTTTTTTTGTTTCGTTTTTTGTTTTGTTTTTTGTTTTGTTTCTTCTTTGAAGTATAATTTATCCTGGGAGTATTTGTTTATCAGTAACAGGACTATTGTCTTAAATGTTACGTCTGATCATCCATGTTGACCGCCTATCTAGCATTTATAAGCTACATTCAGAACGACATAGACCTCTCTCCGTCAAGACCAAGCAATCTCACTTTACAAAATGCCAAAAGCCAAGAAACAAAGCAAGACACATCGCCGTCAGCGCCAAGCTAAGCAGCAACGTGATCGCGGCATGTCGATTTTTCAAACGTTCTTTTCGGTAAAGTCGCAAGTAGTCCAAGACACTGAATGGCGAATGTCCCATCCATGCCGTTAATAAAACCATGTTGTTCTTTGATCCAAGTTGATGAGAAGTGAGTGAGCAACTCCTGCCTACCGGGCAGTCTTCTGAGTAGAGCAAGCAGTGAAATTGCAACCCGTTTGTTCAAGCGGCGCCATATGCAAACAATGTTGCTAGGGTCAAGGTGATGGCACCTTCGGGTCACGTGGCTAATCCGCTTTCGAATCCCCCTTTGAAGCTGTCCCATTCGCGTGGAAACCCGACTGACAAGCTTTCGAGTGTGGCTGCATTTGATGTCATTCGGGTAAATAACTGCTTTTTAAGCCAATAAACATCATTGTATGTTGGAAACTATGCATCAAAGATGTTGATTGACCTTTGTTCGAAGTACTGAGACCAAAACGGGCCGAATTTGGAAAGTTGTATTGTCATTATGGCCAACAATGTGCGAAAAAAGGGCCTCAAATCTTTCATCGCCGATTTCTCGGAATGAAATTTTCTGCTTATGAATTAATTTTGTGGACAGCGTCAATAAAAAGCTAATTGATCGATCTGCTTAAAATAATCGTCTTTTGAAAGATAAATATATTATCTGGGAACCGTTTTTTTTGTTTTTCCGTCAGATGTCCCCTTCCGAGACTTTTGTAGCTCACAAAATGAAGTAACTGTTGATGTTTAAAATGATGATCAAAGAATTCGATAATTTTGTTATTATGTATTTTATTTGTAAACGAAAAATACGGTTCCTGCATTTTGGTCTATACTTTAATTTTACATAGGTAATACACTTTTGCATCGATTATTTTTTAAAAAATGCTGACAAAATGTCAAATCTGATACCCTCTTGTAAACGGGCGTATAAAACCCTTGAAAATTATCGTATCGATATGAAACTTCTTTCTAACAAATCTAGATGTCTGAACAATCAATAAAATGTATGGTTTTGTGGGTAAAATGTGAAACATAGTTCATCTATGCAACGTCAAAGTTGCGGGACCGCTGCGCGCGGCTCAATCCCCTCCGCTACCTTAAGTATACAAACACACACATACGCATGCATGCGATCGTGTGTAAGTTCGTGTGTGTGCGTGTACGTGTGTATGTGTGTGTCTGTGCGGTGTGCGTGCGTGTGCGCAGGGCCGTCATCAGGTTTTGCTGGATGGGGGTTCGAATTTCGAAGATATTGACATTGTAGGCAGAAGCTTTGGGGAAAATAGCAACCAAAATTGTTTTTTCTGGGGAGTTTGGGGGTCAAATTTTTCTCCATAAAGTAATACCATATCCATATCAAATTCGACAGTGGCTAAATGAAAATTCCATCTATTTCAAAATATTTATGCAATAGACACAGACTTCAGGTGGCCGGTGGAAAGCTCAGTCACCAAAAAGGTCTTTGGCTTGGATGGTTTGCAAAATATTTTCTGTTCAGAAAATCTTTTAAACGTATGGGTTTTTTTTTAGAATTGTCTGGATCTACACATGACTACATATAACATGAAGTATATTTTTGTTAAGTGTGGTCGATTTTTAATGAAAAATGGAATCTTGATTTGTTATGTTTATAAATGTCACTGGAAAAATTGACTTTTCTTTTGGCAAGAAAGTTTTATTTTTCTTATATATTTCAAAGTTGCAAAACCATAAGTTTATTCTGTCTACGATGGTCTTGTCAATTAAATTTCGATTTTGTTATTTGTTACACTGGCATCACACTTCTGTTTTTAAAAGCCAGTCACCAAAGCTTGCAAGTCCAAATTTTATTCTATGCCTCATTCAGGATAAAACTGCCAAACTAGGTAAAACACCAGTCTATTATAAACGTATTGACCTTGGTATTTCATAAGGTCGAGATAGGGTAAAACAGTATTTTTTGAGGTAAAACGAAAAGTAAATCTCTGAAGTAAAAAAATCAAACAAGGAAAGTTACAATTTCTCAGAGGCATTCAAGTTGACATATGCTATCGAATATAGTCTCTTTTAATGCACCCATGAACTTTAGACCTAAAAAGATACAAACAAAAATATTTTAATTTTAATTTCGAAAAATGAAAAAAAAAGGCAGCACCAATTTTAAAACTGAGATGAGCTGGTTTCCTTCGTTTAAAAAAAGATTAGTGCCATGACAACAGTATTTCACTAAAATGTGCACCTTAAAAAAAGCCAACACCCATGACACATTTTCAATTGCAGGTAATACTTAAGCAGTTAGACAAGACTCTTGCCAATTTTGTGATCTGCAATCCACTTTAGTTAGTTTGTGTGTGTGTGTGTGTGTGTGTGTGTGTGTGTGTGTGTGTGTGTGTGTGTGTGTGTGTGTGTGTGTGTGTGTGTTTGTGTGTGTGTGTGTGTGTTTGTGTGTTTGTGGGTTTTTTTTTTTTTTTTTTTACTTATTGAGAGATGTTGTACTTGTCCCATCACAAAGATGGCTGAATAACAGTTTTATGCAGGAACATTAACCACACAATGTATGCCATACTTGCAGAGAACAACGGACTTCTTAAAAACAAACAAAGTAGTCTCTGCTTTGATCTAACATCATGTAACACTTATCTCCTTATGATAAACAATGTGTTCAACTCTCTTTGAACCATTTTGTAACAAGAGCTGCTGAAGCTGGTGGAAATACAAAATAAAACTAGAAAAGAAGATTTGCTTCAAAGCAAATCTGTCTGTGTGCCTTCAAAAGTTGTAAATATTAAATGCTACAACTTTTATCCTTTGGTACTTCACATTCCATTAAGCTTATGCCTGGGTATAAATTTCAAAGTCCAAATGACCTTGATCTTTGACCTTTACAGGTCACATGTAAATTGGGAAGTTTTACAATACCCACAATTTAAGTCCAACATGGACCAAATCAGATGAAAATTGACCAAGTTATGGCAAGATGAAACTTTGAAAGGGCCAAATGACATTGACCTTTGCCCTTTTGAGGTTACATGTTCTAATAAAAATGTGCAGTGTTGCAATACCTACAATTTGAGTCCAACATGATTATAATTAGATGGAAATTGGCCAAGTTATGACTGGATGAAAGTGTGCAGGGTTACAATAGCTACAATCTGAGCCCAACATGGTCAATTGGATAAATGTTGCCCAAGTTATAGCTAGAAAAATGCCACAATCGAAAGTGGCCTTTGACCTTGAAATGCCCTTTACCCTTGAGATGACCTCTACCTGAAGTGAACCCTGACCACAAAAATGACATTTTGGCTTAAAATTGACCTTTGACCTTGACATGACCTTTGACATTGACATGACCTTGACATTTGAAATGACCTTTACCTTGCTATGATCTAACTCCTGTACACTCGGAACTACATCGTAGATGAGATATTGAAGATTTAAACATTTTAATTAGCCCTCATTTGCATACTTTTGAAAAGCATGAACTCTCATTATAAAAAGGCCAGACTTTATCTATAGAAGTATAATTGTGCCAAGTTTGGAGTTTTTAAATGTAATATTTTTCAAATGAAATGTCGGACAAAATTCCCTGTAAAGAAAGAAAGAAAGAAAGAAAGAAAGAAAGAAAGAATTCCTAGAAAAACAATAATCAAGGAGTAGCATTTTACACATGTATCTAGAATATGCTTTCGTTCCAATGAAATTCACGAATAATAATATGGTCCCTGTATTAGCCTGAAATGAGGATTGGGTGTTTGGTGTGCTTGTTTAGAAAATAGCATGTTACCATTTCAAGTTTACGTGGGTACATCTTCGCCAACTGGCCGCTGCACAGCCAAAATTAATTTGCGTATCATAGTGTGGATATGATACATACGTACACACATACATCAATACATACAACATACAAACCAGGCCTATGTTAATGAGATAAAATTAAAGACATTCCAAAAGTAATCCCTTTTCTCATGGCATGTGCGGGTGTGCCAAGTTTTCATGATTAAACTTTAAAACAGGATGGCGATATTCAGCACAATATGAACAAACATGTCAACTCTTTCAGTGCCAAGTTTCGTCACTGAGTCATGGAGTCAACAGCTTTCTTTCATTGCGCCCGAAGCGCGCCGAAAAAGCTGACCCCCTGGCGCATAACATTCTCTGGAACTATAGCATGCTGGTATTTGAAAGAAGTGTCCGTCCACAAAGAATATGAATCTAGTATCTTTGGGATAAATCAACTCCAGGTGTTTGACTTAAGTGGCAGTTGACGCTGAAAAGGTTAATCCGACACGACATTAATTATTAAATTTGCCCGTGATATATTTCTTCATGAATAATAATAGTGCTGTAGCTCACCGCTCATGTGCTGCGGTCCTGTGTCACACAGGTGGCCTAGAAGAAGAGAGAGAAAAGTAGATGAGGCGGAGGAAATTATGCTTATCCTAGTCAGCTTCTGCTGCCATGTCTTCCAGGACCAGAGCCGAGGCAAGGGGTCCGCCAGACACTCTCTTACAGCTGTGGTGGGCCCTGGTCCTGGATATATCCTACACTCATCGCTTGTAGCCCCCCCCCCCTCCCTCCAATAAAACAAAAATAATAATTTGAAAAAACCCAAATTTTCGCTGACATCCCCTATCCCGGCCTCTAAGGCTCAGGCATTTCCCATGGGGGACCCCATGGAATCGCCTATAAGGGCTACCACCCTTCCCTCTCTGCTAACTTATTTATGTCTTTGACCTATCTTGTTTGACCTTCACTAGTTTATCGTAAACTTTCCTGCACCACCTGTCTTCACTTACTGCTTGTAGATACACCCAGTATTTTAGCTTTGCTTTGACAATATTATCTGTGATTTTATTCCATCCTAACTCTCCTAGGACTGCTCCTGTTACTGCACATGGTGATGCTCCCAGTATCTATTTCCTCATCTCAATATAATTTGCCCGTGATGTACTTCTTTATGAATGTGCACTTAACAACAGTATCTAAGTATTTGTGTTGTTTATAATATTATACTCAAAGAATTAACATTTTTTAGATGAAATTGCATTATTTTTGCATTTTATTTAAGATTTGACCATTTGAAGATATAAAGAAACAAACATAAAAAGACAGTCTACCCATTTGCTGAGCAATTAACTCAGCTTTTGTCGTGCCTTTATGCCCAACAAAGTATAGAATAGTTCTTGAATATATATATATACATATGTATATATATATATATATATATATATATATATATATATATATATATGTATATATATATATATATATATATATAAACATATGTATGTATGTATGTGTGTGTGTGTGTGTGTGTGTGTGTGTGTGTGTGTGTGTGTGTAGGATATTTTCCTGGTGTTTAGCATTATCCCGGATAAGGAGGGAGAACAATACTAGGAACTGCAAAATGGTGAGACTATTATTCTTCGTCCGCATCCGAGAGAAAGCTAAGCACAAGAATAATTTCTGACATTTTTGTGCATTTTTTTCTTCAAAACTCAAGGTTCGCTCAGGCACGTAGTGGCCCATCTTATTTCCATTCAATTTTATTGACAATGCGCGTGTCAAGCTCGTTCTCTGGCCAGCTTCTGGTAATGTTAAACCGACTGTTCAGGTTTTTAATTCAAACGTTAGTGCCATGATGCGTGGCCAAGATAATTGCATTGAATTTGTAGGCACATTTATATTAAAATGTAGCTAATGAATGGTAACTTCCACGAGTGGAAGCGACTGTGACAAACAAGAAACCCGGGACAGGAAACATGCCACCATCACACTTTTTGCTAAAGTATTGGAGCAGTCAGGGTGGCACAGTCTGGCTGGTCGTATTTATATGGTATTTCCATGGACACGGCACAAAAACCACGAGAAATATAGACACATTCAGTGACAAGGATTTGGGAATAACTCTGATAAAAATAAAGGTTGGTAATTTTTCATATTTATCGATTTCTATAAATGTATGACTAGTTTAAGCAATATTATAGCCCATTTCTTGTTTCTCTTGGAACCGATTAAAATGTCTGAATGTTATGACGTGAAGTGATTTATAAAAGTGCACGTGGCTCAGTTTTTCTGCTTATACGACGGTAGCTTTTTTTTCTCATCGCCAGGCAGGTTCTATCAGTAGGACGTCTCAAATTTTTTATTTATTTATTTATTTATTTATTTATTTATTTATTTATTTATTTATTTATTTATTTATTTATTTATTTATTTATTTATTCATTTATTTATTCATTCATTCATTCATTCATTCATTCATTCATTTATTTAAATTTATTGAACTTCCATCAGCAATACATGTGTACATCATAAGACAGGATAAAAATACATAGCATAAAACATAAAATAATGCTGATGAGGACGTGTCAAACAGGTGTCATCACCTATGCAAGTTGACACGCCTAGATGAACTACTCATGATGGATGGGATAATGACAAGATGGTAGATGATACGAAAAATGAACAAGTGAAAGGTCTGATTGATACCAATTGATTAAATGAAAGTTTAAAAATCACAGGAACGGTACTAAAATTTGATATTGCATGTATGTAGAAAGTTAAGATTTACATGATGGACATCTACACTTAGTTACCCAGCTACAAGTGTTTTCATCATTGAAAGTGGTTGAGAAAAGTCTATTGTAATGTTCAGAGAGGCGTTTTTTGAAGACTGGTAGGGACGGCGAGTTTTTTATATGGGGGGTCAAGTTGTTCCACAGAAGCTTCACTTTGTTTACAAAAGAATGGTGGAAAGCTTTTCTCTAGTTTCAGGTTATCTGTACAGGATCTAAGGTTACGGGTTTGACAGCGTGTGGGAAAGAGAGCTGGGTAATCAAGTTCTAGGTGGCCGTTCATGCTTTTGAATAAAAATACCAGGTCGGATATTTCCCTCCTGTATGAAAGAAGTAAAAGCTTGCATCTCTCTAATCGAATTTTGTATGGCACACTGCACGGTACTCTTAAAATATAACGTGTAGCCCGACGTTGGATGGACTCGAGTCTCCTGAAGTTTTTTTTTTTTTTTTTTCTTTTTTTTTTTTTTTGTGTAAAAACACTCCAAACAACTGAGCCATATTCAATATGGCTCCTTACAAGTGAACAGTACAATTGTTTTGTGACATTTGATGGAGCTCTGTAACCATATGTCCTTTTTATCACACCCCTAATTCTGTTTGCTTCGGCACAAACTTGGTTAATATGGGACGTCCATTCTAACGTTGAAACAACTTGAAACCCTAAGTCATTCTGAGCAGTTGCATGCTTAAGGGGAGCGTCCCTCATGCTGTAATTGAATTGAACAGGGTTTTGACCTCTATTTACACTCAGGATATTACACTTCGAGACATTGAAGTCCATTCCCCATTTCTTACTCCATAAATGAAGCTCTTTAATGTCATTCTGAAGAATCATAGCATCGTTAACTGAATTTATTAGCCAAAAACACTTTGAGCCGTCAGCAAATTAAAACTTGGTAGTCCCAGGTGATACGATGGTAGGTAAATCATTCACATAAAGTAAGAATAGAAAAGGTCCAAGTACGGACCCCTGAGGGACACCAGATGTAACTGGATGCCATTCGAAATTGGCACCCTCTACTTGTTCACGCTGTTTACGACCAGTTAAATAATTTGACAACCATTTCAATAACTTATTGTTAACACCAAAGCCTTTAAATTAATGTATCACTAGGTGATGGGGAACACTGTCGAAAGCTTTGGCAAAATCAAAATAAAGGACGTCTACTTGATTTCTGTTGTCCAAGTACTCCCCCAGTAAGGGGATGAACTCAACCATTTGAGTAGAACAAGATTTTCCTTTTATGAAGCCATGTTGTAAGACATACATAGAGTTTTTGAGAGAGGGATAAATACGGTTCAAAACTGCTCTCTCCATAACCTTGCTGACAACGCATAATTAAGAGACAGGACAGTAATTTTCAATCGGTTCTCTTTGGCCTTTCTTATGTAGAGGTGTAACATTTGCCTCCTTCCATTGTACGGGAAGTTCACCTTTGCTCATGGATATATCGAAAAGAATTCTCAGAGAAGGTGCTAGAACATAGACACATTCCCTGAGAATCCTTCCAGATAAACCATCGGGACCTATTGCTTTGTTGGGATCTGGATTTTTGAGAATTTGAGCAATTTCTTCTGCTGAAAAAGTAACATGGGGTAAACGTGGATCAGAATGATGCTGGACATTAGAGGTTGGCAATGACGGGCCATTGTGGTTCAGAACAGAGTGAAAATACTTGTTAAATGCGTCAGCCTTTGAATCAGATGATACAAACTCTTTGCCAAAACCTTTGATGATGTTTGGTAGATTTTTTGTTTTTGTCTTGTTTCTAAAGAAGGAACAGAAACGTTTAGGGTTTTCATGCAAGTGGCTACTCATACTGTCAATATATCCACAGTATTTATCATTGATCAAATTTTTCAGTTGGTTTGTCAGTTTGCGTAGCTTGTCTTTCATATATTGAGAGCCACTGCGTTTTTTGTTTTCTATACACAGTGTTCTTTTTGTTTGATAAATGGATGACGTCACTGTCAATCAAAACTCGAGCTGATGAATCACGAACTTTAACCTTTGGTATGAAGACATCACCTGCAGTAAACACTAAATCACACCACTGCAACCAGCAGACATTAATGTCCTTATCCATAAGGGCCATCTCGAAGGGCACATAGGATAAATTTTCACACAGGCCATCCCAGTCCATAAAGGTATTCTCGAAGGGCACATAGGATAAATTTTTACTCAGGCCATCCCAGTCAGCTTTTCTGGCATGGTTTACGTCCATTGAAAATTCAAGCAAACAGTGGTCAGAATCCACAGGGCTGACAGAAGCAGACACGTCTGAAAATTTTCAGGTGTGTTGGTAAACACCAAGTCTAAAATGTTCCCAGACTGATGGGTAGAGCATATTGTGAGCTGCGATAGAGAAAATTCCAGAACTAGTTCATAAAAATCAGACTGGTCACCACGAGGTGGAGGTGAAGAGTTGGACCAGTTAATATTAGGGAAGTTGAAGTCGCCTAGTACGCACAGGCGAGGTAATTCACGAGCTGAATCAGCTATTTGGTCCAGCACATTGTTTAAATCAGATACAAAGACCTCACTATTATTTGGTGGGCGATAAAATAATAAAAGAACTTTTTTGTTGTTTCAGGTCTGAGCTCACAGAATAAAATTTCACTTTGAGAAACAATGTCATGACGTTGCAGGCATATCAAATCATCTCTCACGGCCAATAATACACCTCCTCCTCTGCGGTCGATTCTGTCTTTACAGAAGAGTGTATAACCATTTGGTAAAATCTCACTGTTTTGTATTTCGGGGGATAACCAAGTGTCAGTCGCTGCAGCGATATGTGGATTTTTAGAATATATAAGTGCTTGAAACTGGGCAAGCTTGTTTCTGTTTCTCGTCACACTTTTTAGACTTCTAGAGTTCAACAATAAGCACGAAAGTCTTGCTTTTGAGTTGTTACTTTCGATAGAAGAAAAGGAACTGTCGTTTATGCTGGCATTGAAATCAAGGTCGTTGCTGATAGCATCAAATTCAATGTTCAAATCAGTACTCAAATTGAAATAGAGTTGGTAAACTGGGGTGTATTGCATGTTTCACAATCAGTCGATGTCTGACCCCAGAAAGACACTTGGTCCCTAGACATATTAATGCACGTTCTGTGAAACCAAAACAGACAAGCCTCGCAGTAAATTTGATCTTGATTTTTTGACAGGCTTAGAACAAGATCCACAAGGATTTTGAACAGGTCCTGGCATAGGATGTATGTCCCCTCCTAGTTGAATGTCTGTACTTATGAAGATGTTCTTGACTTGCAAAGGGGGGGGGGGGGGTTGCCAAGCCCAGGGTAATGTTTACAAACAACGTTTTGACCTCAAAACATGTCAACAAGGAGCTATTGGTCACTTGTGTGGAGTTATCCACCTTGATTCATTCTTTGCTGCTCAAGCGTGAATCCATTTCCTGAGGAGAGAAATGGGTTCTTTGTTTTATAAATCCATGTTGCACTGAATGTCCCAGCAACAGTATTGTCCAGAAGATGGTACAAATCAGGGTCATGTGAACGCAGGCCAGGTCGGGCTTGCAGACATGGTTTCTTCTCCTTTTCCCCAATGAACATGTGTTGAAAGTTCCAATGGAACCTCTGTAAAGTGAATTGTCCATGGTTCACTCCTATAAAGCGGCCAGTGCAGTCTCAAATACTAATAGGCTAGTTTTCCTGTTTGTAAGCACAAAAAATAGTCTTTTTCCCACTGAAATATGTAAAAATCCAGGAGCAAAAAGCATGTGGCTTGTGGCTTCGAATGTTGAACCATATTTATCCCTCTCTTAATTCAAGGCGGGCGTCAGCGAGCTCTTACCAAAATCACATGTGAATATAGGATATAACAGAACGGTAAATTATCCAATCAGAAGAGTACTCAGTATCTAGCCAACGAAGTTGATTCCCTTCGTCTCCCCCACTGCGCATGCACACATGGGCATATTCATTGCGTTTTTATGCATCCCGGGTAATTTTGGCAGATTTATTTACACCAACGTCTCAAAGCTACTGGTCTTTATGCAAATTATGTCAATAATTCATTAATGCTCAGAAAACGTTGTCGATAGAGTGTAATAAATGAAAATGATTCACCAACTTGCATCTTTTACACTTCAGTGGAACGTGGACCTGACAAACACGCTTCTGGGGCTGGAAATGGCTTTTCATGGAATAGAAAAACTTAACAGGCATGAGGGCAACCTAAATTAACATCTCAACGTATGTAGTATTTGTTGCGCATGTTGCGTCTCACCTCCCTTATATATGCACAATGTGCCGTCACCAGGTCTCTTTTCGGGGCTTTTCAGATCGCAACTTCCAGTCACACTTTCCCCCATGGGCCCCAAAACGCAATGTTGCCAAAGCCTGCTCAGATTTGCGTTGTCATGCGAGAATCCAACAATCACTCTCCGAACGCACTACGTCTCTGCCACAGAATACAGCACTATTCCAATGGCGATACAAGGAACTTGGGAACAATACCTAAAAGTTTGTGGAACAGTGTCTAACAAAAATAAAAGCTATACAGCAGATAATTTTGTTCAGCTGTTCAAGGTACTAGACTGGTTTAGTAAATGGCCGCTAGAGGGACCTAACGACCAGATGCTACTACCTGATCCACCAACGTTATTATATTACTATAGATACTTTGTAATGCTGACGCTCTGATCTTAGGCTAAGTCTACCACATATTATTACCCTTCATAATTGTTATGCCCCCAGCCTTGGTGATAGGGCATTTAGCGTCCATATTAAAAGACCGAAATACTCTGTTCGGCCTGTTAGTTAAAAATTGATTTTTACGACAAGCATTGCAAAACCCATTGAAAGTAAATTTTCGTCTGTTCTGTTGTTCGGTCTTTTAGTAAACACCAGCATTTAGATTTACTCTTGTCCGTCTGTCCGTCTCTGCAATAAACTTGTGTCGCGCATATCTCCAATAGTATTCTACCCACAGTCATAAAACTTCATGATTTAAAATGTCGTGACTGTGTGCAATTCATGCAGGTTAATATCCAAAATTAATCTGCATAAATTGCTGTTAGTTCCAAATATTAACTATGGACGCAGTATTTAACCTGTGATGAAAGGTGAAGGTAGCTTCTGTTATTTCATATTTTTTTATCTTAACACCAAAAATATGCCAAACTCCTACGCCTTCACAGCCATTTATATTTTTGGACAGCAGTCAAACTGTTCGTTTGAATTTTTATTGAAATAACTTGTCATTAGTCCATCATTAAAATGGTACTGCTATATCAGTAAATGAGGACTTTTAGATTGATCAAAGTTTTCTTGTGCAGTCAAAATCCCAAACTTGTGTACTTGCATTTGTTTATGCATGAGATTACAAATTTGTGTTCCCATTGTAAACACACTAATCCCATATCGTGCTTTATCTACTAGATATTCCAAGCATCCCACTCTTCATCAAAAATGACAACGTCATCTCTAATAATTCACAGAAAGGTGAAGTTTTTAACAAGTATTTTGCTATCCAGTGCAGAACACTCACAGACGACAACTCATTCACATTACCTGATTATTGTATCGCATAAATGCCAGGCTAGACCCCTTTGTCTTGAATGAAACTGATGTCCTTAAAGTCATTACCTCGCATAAGATTAGCTCTACAACAGGCCCTGATGGCTTGAGCAACACTCTTCTCAAACAAACTAGTCCAAATATATCCGATTCCCTTATTAGATTATTCAGCATTCCTTTGTCTACAAAATTAAATTTCCTGCGCAGTGGAAGAAATCAAAATATATGTCCATTTCAAAAGAAAGCTATATACAATTATAATCAAAGTACCGACCAATTTCCTCCTTGTGCTACGTTCAGAGGTATTTGAAAGATTATTATACAATAAACTGTATGAGTATTTAATGAGCACGATTCTCCTAACTAGGCCTAAACTGACACTCCTGAGGTCTGT
This sequence comes from Hermodice carunculata, assembly GCA_964020975.1. Classification (NCBI taxonomy): domain Eukaryota; kingdom Metazoa; phylum Annelida; class Polychaeta; order Eunicida; family Amphinomidae; genus Hermodice; species Hermodice carunculata. The sequence continues at coordinate 28,716,466 of OZ026618.1, forward strand.
TGCAAATGTGCTTGATCCTCGTGTACATCTTAATTTATTAGAAAAATCGTGTCGGCGATAGACGTCTAGAAATTATGCTCTCTGGTAGTACAAATTTTCAGATATGTTAAATATTTTTTTCAGCTGTTCAACTGTACATTACCCAGACCAGACGGTTCATTAACTGATAATTGGTACCTTTTGTTATACCTGACTGCATTCCAACTTGCATACTGATTTGTACCATCCTGTGTGCCTTGTATGTTTATTGTGTGTTCTACATATCTGGAGAACCCCTCGACTAGTTATTTGTTATAGCTACTGGATAATCCAGTTCCACTTTTGACAATACATACGTTTACATACATATATACATACATATTGTCCGGACGTTATCTGGGATGTGGGACATTTGAGAACAAAAGCATTTCACATTATATATATATATATATATATATATATATATATATATATATATATATATATATATATATATATATATATATATATATATATATATATATATATATTCGATATAACTCTATTTTAGTAATTGCATTCGAATCTAACCGTACGTGTCGCAAAAGTTTTTAAATGTTTTTTTGTTGTTTGTTTGTTTGTTTGTTTGTTTGTTTGTTTGTTTGTTTGTTCTTTTTTTCTCGGCTTGCTAGTACATTACACAAATGCAGTTAATGGACAGGTAGTGAACTTATTACTGTAAGTGTTGTGATAAGCACAGACGATTCACAGATACTCGATTAGATGTCTGGTAAAATGACAGATATATCTTATTAAGGCTGGATTTGTTTGTTTGCTTATTTTTTTGTTTTGTGTGTTTCTTTTTCCCTTTGTTTTAGTCAAGGGGGGTCGTTCCAGCCCATGCAACCCCCCGGGCCTGATGTGTGTGTGTGTGTGTGTGTGTATATGTGTGTTTGCGTGCGTGGATATAGGTAGAGATCTGGTGACGGCGACAAATGGGATGTAGAGGTTATCCATACAACTGCTATATAATTTTGGCATAATTTTCTGTTTCGTTGACAGAATTAAAAATAGGGTATGGACTGACCGAAAACTCAATGCCTTTGAATAAAGATGTTACTTATATTCTGTCTTCCTGGTTGTGATTCCCGATTACATATATATATATATATATATATATATATATATATATATATATATATATATATATATATATATATATATATATATATATATATGTGTGTGTGTGTGTGTGTGTGTGTGTGTGTGTGTGTGTATGCAGCCTGTGTATATGCAGCCCTGGTTATCATCAATGTTCATTGGATTGGTATGGGAACATGCGTTTTGGTACTTCACAGAAAGGTGGATCAAAATGAGGTTAAAATCGGCACATGTGGGTTTTTCCTTGTATAGATTTGAGCAGCCACAAGTTTTCAATAATAGATTCTTAAATATCACCCTGAAAATGGTTTCTAGGCATGTTCATCCACCTGTTCATCTTGGTCCATCAGCTATACCTGAGGCCACCGCTCACACCCATTTAGGTATAACTCTTAGCAGTAATTTATCAAACTCACACAACCCATGTCGTTAATAAAGTCAGCCAGCGCATTGCTCTCCGTCGCAAGTTTAAATTTAAAATTTTCGAAAAACCATGGTCAGACTTAATTTCTCTATGGTTAGATCCATTCTAAAATATGGTTGTGTCCTCTTTGATAACTGTGGTCAAGGGCTGTCAAGTTTGCTTGAATCTATTCAGTATGACGCGGCAGCAATATGCACTGGTGCCCTAATACACACTTCTCATATCAAACTTTCACAAGAATTCGGGTGGCCTACCCTCGCTAATCGTCGCAAATACTTTAAATAAATTTGTTTTTACAAAATGACCCATGCTCTTACTCATTCTTATCTAACCAAGCTGTTGTCACTTCCTAACTTTGGTCGAGCAACACGTCATTCTAGACCCATACGCACCGTCATAAGCAGGACTTTCCGTTTTGACAGATCTTTCCTCACTGATACTATCAAACTTTGAAACAACTTACCTATGGGCATTAGAGATTCAGTGTCGTTCCAAATCTTCAAATCAAAACCCAAGACAAGCCTGCTGGCTGTGGACAATGTCCCCCTTTTTCTCCTGTGGGATTCGTTTTTCTAATATGTGCCTAACCCAGCTACAGCAAAGATTCTCTGGGCTTTACTTTGGCCTTTGTAAAGTAAATATAGCTCGAAGTGCAACTTGCTCCAGCTCTTTACGGACGGAAGACGTTACACATTTCTTTTTTTTTATTTTTTTTTTTATTTTTGTCCTAAATATGCCTCCTCTAGAAAGAAACTTTTGGATAATACAATACCTCTCTTAGCTCCAAGCGTTCACCCTAACCTGATAATCCGCATAACTATCAAAAGACTGATTCATATATTCCTCTTTGGCAGCAAACAACTACCGGGTCTTTTTAATATATAGATATCTGAAGCAGTACAAAGTGATGAAGTTGAAATCAGACGATTTGTTTTCTGATTCCTACCATAATCATGCAGTTATTTTCTCTCTCTTCACTCTTACGTCATTCTGACCTACTGCCCAAATCATATAAGAAAAACGCCCCCTAACATACATATCTTATGATGTATAGCTATTGGTTAACCAAAATGAAAATTCAACATATATATATATATATATATATATATATATATATATATATATATATATATATATATATATATATATATTATTAACTTACTTGCGATAATTACGCCTAGCTTCTATTGTCAATAGCGAATAGTATGCCAATTGTCATTGCGTTACATTATACTGTCAATCTGAGTCTTTCAATGACCTATTAACAATTGATATTTGTATATGACGGCATCAATATTTTCCCATGTAAACATTTGTACGTAACATAGTGTGTAATGTCTTGTGCGTATTGTACATATATACATATATATATATATATATATATATATATATATATATATATATATATATATATATATATATATATATTGTGTTTGTGTATCTCCGTGTCTGGAGAACCCATTGTTATTAATATTTTTTTTACTATGGGGTAAACAAGTATAAATATGTTTAAACTAAACTATACAGCCCTGGTTATCATGTTCATTGGATTGGTATGGGAACATGAGCTTTAGTACTCCAAGTACAGGTTGCTTTAAATGAGGCTCTAATCGGCACATGGGGGCTTTTCCTTGAATAGCCAATTAGACTTGAGCAGCCACAAGTTCCTATTTATAGATTTTTAAATATCAATCTCGAAATGGTTACTCAACACTAGTCATTTTAACTTTGGCATCCCGGGTTAGTTTTGCAATGTGGCTTTTTTAGATCCTCACAGCCACTCTAAGAAGTTTCCATTTTGTTGTCCAAATATGGTTTATTATCGCTAATACACACCAGAGAAAGCGTATTTTGGTACGTAACGCATGCTCATAATTTTATTTCTCAAATACTCCATAATCATGTAAAATATACCTTAAAGCGCGTTCAAATTCAAAATTGCCAGCCACAGACTGTCATCACTTTCCGTCGTTGAACTTGTTCGCGCTTTTAAATATACCACAAATAGTTTCGGACGTCGCATGTTACAACTGGCTATAACTTATGTATTACCTAAAGATATTCAGGCGGGATCTGGATCAAAAGATGTCAGCAGCGTCCAATTCCTGGAAACTGAAAGACCAATACGTTTCAGTCATTTTAGAGTCCGTCTTAAATATCTCTAAGTGTTTGAAGTTATAAAGTAGAAAACCATGGTTCAAACAAAGTTATGAAAAAATTGACATTGTTAGAATGCATTTGGACATGTGTGTTGACATTGAAAGCCCCTCTCCCCATAATGTGGGGAGCGTTTGTTTGATGTTTGGGGTCAGCCAATGGTATGCTAGGCCGTAAGATTGTGCTGTATCGTATTTGGACACGTATTGTTGTGTGTGTGTGTGTGTGTGTGTGTGTGTGTGTGTGTGTGTGTGTGATAATTTGCATAATTAATCGATTTCCACTTTGTCCACATTTGGACAGTAGCGTATGGTTTTGTAACTTACTAAAACTTGAGTCGTGTTCTACATGAATTTCTGCCATGCAAGAGAGTCTGCATGCTTCGTGCAAAAAAATACGACGGTTCGGCGGTGCCCGTGTGAAGACAGTAGTTGTTTTTCATCATCATCATCATCATCATCATCATCATCATCATCATCGTCGTCGTCGTCGTCGTCGTCGTCGTCGTCGTCGTCGTCGTCGTCATCATAATTATTATGGACATATATGTATGAAGAAAGTTTTACATCATTTTTTCCCACAACGCCCAGTAGCAGGCACAGCGAATAAACTCCTTTCACTCAGACAGAAGCTTTCATCATGCGTGCAAGAACAAACAGCTTACCATAAAGGCACGTTTTGAACATTTTTTCCATTGAAACAGTCACACAAGTCGTCATATACACTAAACGCACAAAAGGATCAAATACCCAAAATTGATGATCAAAACTCGAAGGAATTATCAGCCTCCAGGTTCAAATTGATCACGTGGCATTATGTACCTGATTATGACCCCAATTAATCTACTGATAAAGGTACCAATTTGACAGCAGTAGAGGGTATCCGGACCATATGACCAATTACCATTGTGTAAATTTTACACAGTACTGGTTTGCGTAAACTTTGCTGAATCGATATTGGGTACCTCTCTAACTAAAGCTGGCCATATTTTTACTTAAACGCGTACCACATCTCCGTGTGATAACCTGTAGAAAAATATAAATCAAGGCAATGTTGGCGGCATATCCTGCTATCACGTACATGAGTGTGGGCGGCCCGTGATATTCCAATAAGAATCTGGTCAGCTATTGGTATATCATTCCTCCAAGAGCTGACCCGACCTTTGGAACAGAAACGCCGATTGCAGTCATTTCTAGTATTAATTGGTCCAGAGTAGACGAGTTGAAAATGAAGGCGACATGAAGAATCCACAGAGACAGGAGAAGACACTGCGTATCAGAACTCGCGTACTAGCCCAGAGGACCAGGACAATACTTTTTACGATGTTTACGCATGCCACAACTGATACAAGAAATAATTGTTCCAGGGGCACCGCTTCCCGACTATTGTATTTACAAGCGTCCCTGTTGTAAAGCTTTACCAAAATGCGCTGCTAATGTTAAAACCCTCGTTTGCATAGAGCTTAGCAGAGCTCCCCTGTGCAAAATAAGAGATGAATATGCCATATCCCCTTACATCCCAAACTATGTGGATACTCAAGGTACAGAGGCATGTAAAAAAAACTGAAAACCAAAACAAATATCTCCTTGTCCACAGGAGCCGGGGTCCAGTATTTCTTGCGTACTTTTCGTCGCTGTAGTAACTGGAGCTGGTGACTTTTTTGGATGGTGCGAACCCTGTCTCTTCTGTATATATAGGAAGTACTTCAGAAACTCTGCAGCAAACACCATGGTGACTGCGGATATTCAATATTTGCGACAGTCACAAAATGGTCTTGTCAGCATTGCCAGTTGTATAACCGATACTAGAAAAAGTATAAGGTAGAAACGCGATGTTCGTCAGATCTACAGGTAAGTGATATGAAAATGCATTCACCATCTGAAGTGTATCCAAAGTGCAAACAACAAATGCTAGATGCTGTGAAATCAAAGAGGCCACGGAATCTCTTCAGAGTCGCATGACCAATGTATTGCATACCTGACTGTTGATCCTCATAATGTCTAGGTTTATATCTAACCGCTGTCTTACATATAATTTCTATCGATTTTTTTCAAATCCTGCAGAACTGATTGCTGTCCATTGCCAAAACCTAGCAGCCTTTTCTCTAGACTAAAATCTGTGCTGCTTCATTGTCACTACAACAATCGCACCTTTTTTGTACTTAGGCTGGTATCTGTGTTTAAAAATTCTTTAATTTCACTTATGTCAGCTATATCCCCTGGCTGTCCCATTGCCATGTCAGTATCAAGAGACCTCCCCCTTTCCGAAATTATACCCTTTTGATGGGATGGCCAATTTCCTGTCTTATAGTAATAGTAGCTGTTAAAATTTTGAAAGGTTCTGCCCATTATATTGCAAGGGCTAAGTGTCTTAAAAAGACACATGTAGTGAATATAATAAATAAGTGCAAGAACCATACGAGCCAAGTGTTACAAATTGGACACGCTGGCGGCCTTCCGTAAGCAGGACTTGAGTGACCAAGACACTCTTCAAGGTCACCAGGTAACTCAGTGAATGTAACTTAAGGATGATAAAGTGATAGCTGCTTGAGCTTGGTTTCTGTCTTTTAAGGTGATGGTGGTCCTGTGTGGTCATACGTGCATGAGCATTCACATTGACTTTCTAATATCAATGGTAACATAATTTGGATGGTAGAGGGCATATAGCCCACTGTTACTTAAAAACCGTGCTACAATTGTTAGAGGACAGGCCTCCTCCGTACTCAACTGTAACTCAACAGCATAGACCTACTATATAGGATATGCCTCCTCTGAAGTCCACTGTAACTCAAAATCAGACAGTTATACATATGTACCTGAAAATATTTGACATATCATCTTTCGGCATGTTTGCACATAGTCATACGTCGTAAGAATGTTTTATAGCGGTTGCAGTACAACCTTGATTGGCGCCATTAACTATATGGTTAATATCCTGAACATATATTTTGAAGGATTAGCCCTGTGCAGCGAAAGAGTAATAAGCAGCATATCTGAATCTTCGCATGACATGTCAAAAGTTGGACTTGCCTCAGACTTTATACATTCTAAAATCACTTGCAGTGTACGGGGCGGGACTGGTGGTGGTATGAAACGAGAAACAACTGCAGCACTATCACATTCATGAACACTCATAGAATGTGAGAAGATAAATATTGCATCAAAAGTCTATGATAATTTTGAGCCTTCTACTCACTATTTCTGTCCTTTTTGACACATCAGCGAAGTCTGTAACCAAGCGGATTTGAAGCACATTTTTCTAACTTCCGCACAGATAATCTGTTAAATTCAACGTGACTATCTTATTATGCACCCCATGACGCACATCCTTATCGGTTACTTACGCTTAAGTGTCAACATTTAGTAGATGTAACCATAGACTGACACAAAGAATTATGCCTTGTTTTGGTGGGGTATATTGTATTTGTGTCCTTTTGTCCACAACCGCGTCTTAGTAGTCATTACCCTATTCCGCAGTCCGAACTCTTTACTCTCCATAAGCTAACCTGTACCTGTCTAACTTATATACATGTGGAAGTACTCTTGTCAGTATTGCACACGTTCCTCTGTAAAATTTTGACATAGGCTGTATTAGCCTAAATAAATTAAAGGGTCTTCAGCGGGTAACTATTCAGAACATGTTTCAGAGCCTATGTGTAGGAATGCCCCGACCTGGTACCGTAAAAAGTGATATGTTTTGGATAAGACCTGGTAACTACCGACGTATTATATCGACCAAGCTAACTACCATAACGCCTTCTATGCAAATACAAACCAATTAAATTGATAGTTATTCTCTTTAGCAGCGAGGGTGTGGAGTGCACATCTTGAAAAAAGAAACCCTCCATTCTTATCACATTTTAAATTCAATGTCAGCTAATATGCAACGCTATCCCATTTGGTTCACACTTCAAAATTATGGGAAAATATTTGTCAATTTTGCAGACTAAACGTCACTGGGGTAGCAGACAGCTGGGTTTAAGGATCGGCGAATGGGAAACTTGTCACTATTCTTTGCAAATATTACGCTGGCCACACATGAACTTTATACCATTGATGTAAAATATGCTTCTTTTTCTCTGATTACATGACTGTTTTATTCATTTCAGTGTGCACGTCATGCAAAATAAAGATTTTTCCTGCCCTACGGTACCAGTTTGGGGCTTTCCAACACTGGTACTGCCTTTTTTATGTAAAACATATGTTCGTTTGAGCAGATGAAGCACTGAAAAGTCCTTTTACATTATATGAATACCAATCTTGTCACACTTTGTTATGTTAATTGAAGTGTTTTGCAGACAGAACATCGAGCTATATTAATACAAAAACGCAAGAAAAAGGGAAACACAGATGGGTTTTAATTCATTCCTAACGTACTAAATATATAAACTAAAATAGAACACAAAGGGTAATGTAATGCCATAACAACATATAGCGTGTGTTTCTCTTTTTAAAATAGAGGAAGTATATATATATATATATATATATATATATATATATATATATATATATATATATATATATATATATATATATATATATATATATATGTAGTTATTACAGTCAACTGATTCAAAAGAAAGGCCAACAAAAGCGACAGCCCTGCTCCTCAATTGCCAACATTGTCTATGTTATTCAAAGTGGTATCGCTTTTAGAAAATGAAATACTCAATCCCAAGACATGGGTCACTAGCACAAACCACAAGACTTTTCCTGCCAGACATTGAAGTAACCGGCTTAATAGTATAAAGTGAATCCTTATAAATAGACATCTCTTTTACAAAGACATTGTCATGTCCGCTTACGAATTTTTCCAGCTGAGATATCTTTCCAAAGTGGGGAGTGGCCAAGAGACCAAAGTCAGATGGACCTGTCTATCGTTTAATATTTGGATCGATGTTTTAATGTACCCTTGCATCATTTTCCTGAAGTATGTGGATTATATTTTAATACCATAACAACACATATTATGTGTCATTATTCTATACTTATACATATATTTGAATCAAAATAACTTGCCCTTTAAGGGTTACTCGTTGTCTCAAGTTAGAGGTAAAATTTGTTTCTTTATATTGGTATTGGTAGATAAATGTTGACGTTTTGGTAACTCTTGTATCTTTTTGTTGTCATGGATGGATTGAAATTTATGGATAATGGTAGTGCTTGTCTAAAATATTTGATAAATAGTTCATTGACTATGTTGTGCTGTGGGCTGTGTTCTCCGACGCATAGTTATACTGTAAGTAGAGAGTATTTATAATGCTTCAGATTATACGTACTATCAAAACGATGTAGGCTTACGTACTGTCTTCTTTTCCTGTAAACTCAGCTGCCTGAGAAGTCCAGTACATCAAAAATTGACAGGCCTGCCATGTCTCTTTTTTCTTTGGCACAAGTCAAAGAACTCGGGTTTTAAATGATTGGGTTAATATGTTTGGGAAAAACTAAATTGTGTAGTTAATGAAAAAGATTTCGAAGGTTCAGAGGACCAATTTGAAACCAACTGTTGGCTTTTATGGGTGACTGCCTGTCTCAAATCGGCAGTGGCATTTGGTTCTTACCCTTGGTATTGGAAGATGAATGCTGATGCTTTGGTAACTCTTGACTATATTTGCTCTCATTGCTGAGTTGTAATTTATGGGTATGGGTAATGCTTTTCGGAAATGTTTGTCTTTTTATTTATGTTGGTTTTGGCAAAATGACCAATAAGAATCAAGAGCTGGGCTTTGTGTCTTGTATTTTTAGATTATCAGGATCGTGTTAGTGTTTGCCCCTTGTAAGACCTATGTGTACAAACAAGTGGCCTTTGACGGTCTATTATGTACACATGTGTCTGTATTCTGAAACAATCAGTCCATTTCTTACTCTGTACAATTCCTACTGCACATTGCAGGGTACCCGTATGTGACAGCATGTGGCATATTGGGGCAAAGGTGGTGTCAATGGCTGCTGCAGTGTAACATCCTGGATAAATTCGACCAATCATGTGAACAAATTGAAGAAGAATAGTCCTTGTCATGACACAAGAAAGCACCATATGCCAAATGTGAATAAATTGGGATTGTCCCCACATGGTCACACATTAGACCCTGAACTGCTCCCCAACATGACGCACCCAATCAACTGCCAGCCTTTTGTATACATGAGTATCATATCATCAAATGTAATGCGTAACGCAACCCCAAACGAAGCTCATTGATCTATAAACACCGAGTAATGCATGATAAAACCACTGTTCAATACAGTGTATTGATAAAAGAGGGAATCGCAAGTATACTTCCGCCAAGCAAGAAAACCAGTGCATGTGGAGCCACGTGGGGGATAAACACGATGAGACATAAGATCTGCCTATATGCTGGTGGCCTCATGTAATCATTCAACATTTTTATTTCATCTGGATTGGCCTATAGTACACTGAAATGATACTAATAAGTTGGGTTTCCCAGAACATTGAGATACACGCACAATATGTACACAACACAAAGGACAAACAATGTTACCAATTTTCGGTATATAAACAACTGTACCGATACAAGGTACATTGTGATGGACTCACATACCCATAATGATAAATAACATACATATTATATTGCATGGAGAAAGACTAAACAGGGTCATATATCATTATAATAGAGAGTAGAACAGCCACACGAGGTCCCATTTTGTTTAATTAGTATAGAAACCTTCTGGTGCCCATAATGTACATTTCGAATGCTTAACAAATTTGAAAGTTTAAGGGATCTGACAGTTCCTTCCTACCAAAGAGGACAATTTTGATTAATCTGCTACTTGTAAGCTGCATAACCAGATCAGGGTGGACTCCTGGAGCAAAGATTGGAAAAATAGAGTCAGAGATTGTTTCTAGGTATGGAGTACATAGAGCAGAAAATTTTTTAAAAGTGTTCAAAATCTTGAGTAGGATAAGTAAAAGAGCAGGTAGGGTTTGGGATGATATGGACTTTAAAAAGATCCAAGTTAAGCTTGGAGTAGCCCAGTCGAACATGTAGTTGGGTATAACAGATATTGGCAAATCTGTTATCATGGAAATAGTAATCAGGAACGTCATCGACGGCAAGCAAGGATGCTTTTAGATTTAAATATTTTAAGGGAGATTTAATTGCGAATATTGGAAGGAAGGTTATTCCACTGCTTGATGACGTCAGGAAAGAAAGAATTTTCCAGGTAATTAGTGCAGCATTTAATAGGGCGTACAATGTAACAGGGTTGCCGAAGGTTACGACCATGAAAAGAAGGAGGAACAAGATTGGAAAGATATGGAGGAGTTAACTTGTGGTACATTATGTAAAAGACAGTCAGTTGAAAGTACTTGCACCTGGTGGCCAGGGTTGGCCAACCAAGTCCATGTAGAAGCTTAATAAGTGAGGTATGTCTAAGAGCACCAGTACAAAATTTTGCAGCCTTGAAATTGAATTGATATTAGTAAGTCGAACAAACTTTGACCACAATTGTCGAACCAGACACAGCCATATTCGAGAATTAGTCTGATCATGGATACAATTTGGAAAGAGTCTTGTGGGAAAGTTTATATTTAAACCTACGAAGGAGTGCAATCCGCTGACCGCTTTATTAGTTATCCGGGTAATATGTGTACGCCAGGATAAGTTAAGGATAATAGTTAACCTTAGGTGGGTATGTGTCTCTACCTCAGGTATATGTGAGTGCCCTAGAACCACAGCTGGGTGGCTAGATTTATTAAGTTTGGCAGTAAAGATGAGGGTAATAAACTTTAGAGCATTAAAGATGACTTGCCATGACCACCCCCACTTCTGTATGATGGAGAGGTTATTGTTCAGGTGATTGGATGATTCAATAGGATTATTAATAATTTCAAGAAGACTAGTGTGGTCAGCGAAGTGTCTCACTCACAAGTAAGATTATCGACTTTATCATTAACGTAAATTAGGAATAGTAGTGGACCCTTGATGTAGATCCTTGAAGTATTCAAGCTTCAAGAGGTAACCATGGACACGATTGCCCGTGAATAATGACTCGTTTGAAGTGGTTCAATAAGTAGCTATCGATCCATGTTCTAATATTATCAGAGATGCCTAGTTGGCGAAGTGTAAAAAGGAGACTAGGATGCAAAACTTTGTCGACGGCTTTAGATACATCTGCCATCCTGGCTTCCTTGGAATGTTCAAGGCCATTATAGATATTATGGAGGATATACACAAGTTGGTTAATGGTAGTCCCCGGCCTTGAAACCCGAGCTTTTAGAGGTGAGAAGACTATTCCGTATTAGGTATTCATCAATGGCATTAAAAACAAGTCGATCAAACGCTTTGGATACATTGCATACCAATGAGACTGGACAATAGCTCCTTTTTGATTTTTAAATACCCGACATGTGTTGGACTTCTTTCAAGAATCTGGGAAACAAGACAGGCTTAAGGAGAGTTCGAAGATTTTAGTGAAAGGTTTTCAGATCGAGTTGGCTGTGTTTTCAGTAAGGTATTTCTTATGTTATCTGGGCCAGACGCAGAAGTTAATCTTAAAGAGGGTGAGACTCTTCTGACACATTCTTCTTCTGAAGTAATGTCATGTATTAAGCGTGCATCTGTTCGAAATGCAAACTCGTGCAATGTATTGATGACAGAGTTTGTTATTGAATTTGGGGCCTGAATGTGGAACTGATATCACTCAGGGCGAGTATCCATTGTGTATGCAATAAGACGAAAACGAGAGTAAATCAGATCTTCACTAAGTCACAGTTTTGACTTATATTTAGTTCAGAGGTAAAATCTAATGAGGTATGATAGAAAATGAAAGTTCCCGACAATAAGAGCATCCAAGCTTAATACCATATTGAAACATTTTTGGAACAAGATTTATGCTAAGCAAAGCCAATATGATATTTGATTTTCGTGTGTGGAAGATTTTTAACCATCACCAGGTTCCATTTTTACCAGCACATGGCAGAACGTACTAATTCAAATCAAGGTCTGCAATATAAAGTTTGTTTTGCAACTGGCAAGTTTCCAGATACTTCTACCCTGTCTGCAATTTAACGGCCTCTTCGTTGGAATTGTTATTTTGATTTCAGCAAACACTTCAGTAGAGGTAAACAATTTATTGCTCATACAAAATCTTACCTTTTGCGTCCTATTAGCTCCTAGTTTTCACATAGATCACTGACAAGGCAAACACAGAGCAGCAAAACTTGAGATGACTCAGCGGAAAACTGCTAAGCTGCTAGAGAGCACAGGGAGCCATAGTGAAAAGACAATGCATGTATATCATGTGAGTCTATGACTGCAAATAAAAATCAGAATGTTGTAAAGCAAATGTAAAACAGATAGCTTCATTTATTGAATTATGAACACCTAGCTTTAATCTTGAAAAAGGAACAGTTGAATAGTGTGTAGCTGCTCAGGGAGTTGCACAGAAAAACCACGGGGTTCCTCAATCTGTCACATTGTGTAGTTGTTTACTTATGGCTCTTGACTAATACATTTTTTTAGTTTATTGGCCTGCATTAAGACTTAAAGTTATAGAAAGTTTGTGGAACATATTTCTTTTTAAAATCTATAAAGCTTGAATTCTGTAAATGAAATATAATGTTACACCACGTACCCACAGCCTTTACACCTGTGAGCTGCAGCATGTAAAGTACTTCTTCACAGGGACAAAACCCATTGTCTTTTAATTTGTATCCTTGTTTTCTATTGCTTGAGTGTTTCCCGAGATTGGTATTTATTACTGAACTTGGATTTCAAAGAATTTGAAATGAAACCGTAGTGTGTTTCTAGTGCAACATACTCCGGTGTCTTCCATTCGAAAACAGACTGAGGTACATATCTGTGAAAGTGGCTAAGGTCAACCATTTTTTTCTGTACTACGCACATTGTGCTAGGTTCCTACAAAAGCATGCCTACTTGCACTGAAAAAATAAGTAAAGGAATAAATTAATAAACACACACACAGAGGAATGTAGTAGGGAACAGGTTAAAAGAATGGTCTTGTGGTAAAGGTTGTAACTACCTTATAAATTTGCCTAATTCTCAATACAAGATACACAGCTTGTGCATAAGCTGTGGAGAAAGAAACTTAAATTTGTATGAATATTTTGGACATTACAAGACTTGCGCAAGTGTCATGCTTCATGACAAGGTGAGAACAAATGAAAAAGAACCCCACATATGTAATGACACAAAAGACTACAGAGCAATCTACTTGGCCAGGTGTCATGCTTCGTGACAAGTTGAAAAAATAAATAATAAAGAATCCCACATATGCAATGACACGAAAGACTACAGAACAACCTTTTCCACAAACTGTATGTCTATTTTCAACTCTCAGGATAGTGCAGAAAACCATTCTGAAATGAAAGACAAAAATTGGATAGGGGTTAACAATAGGGCCTTGAATAAATTTCATCAGCGTACTAGGCGATGCAACGGAAAACTTTTCTCAACTACCTATATTTGTATCTCTCGAGAGAAGGAAAGTACATTGGCATGACCACGGAGCATTAATTTATGTTGTTTATTCCTCCTCATAAGGTTAACATTGATTTTTGTGTGATATGCCTCCCACCACGACCTCCACACCCAACTTACATGTTAATACATATGTTTTTCTCAAGCGATGTATATTATTTTGTATCGTAACAGCAGGCACGAATAAATGACAATAATAGTGTAAAATACATATGAAATATGGAAATGATATGTGGATTAGGCAAGTCACATCTATAAAAGTGCACCATAGGCCTGAATTGAGTCCCGTCTGAGCAAGCATATTGCATGAATTCATTTTGTTGATATAAACGTATATGAATATACTTTGCGTGAAACATTTGCTAAAAGGCTCTTAAATAAATGAATATGTGGACTTCTGCAACAGATCAGCTTTTTCCATTGAGAAGCCATGTACGCCTCCTTTTAAAGGTTTTTTTTGTGTAATTTCCTCAGTATTAATTAAAAATATGCTAGAAACGCAATTAAAAAAGAACTGCTTTCTTCTTTTTTTTTTTACTTTATCTCACGCGTCCTGAGTGATTATGCTCTAACTCATGCCCATAGCATTCCTCTCAGTCTTGGCAGAAAGCAATCTAACTATGAGTCCAAGCACAACCCTTGCACTTCTTTGTAGAGCATTCACTGGGTAAATTCTACACAAGTGGCAGTAAACGTACTTTCACTTGGCTGAACACGACAAATAAGCATTAAATGCATCCACAGGTACTGAGGAACAAAGTGTTAATTGTGATAGAGTTAAAGACATCTTCATCTGAATGTGAATTGCCATAGGACACACATACTGGCCTGAATATGACAAGTCAACTCCAGATACACCAGTCTTTCAATCAAGGACAAGGCTTTTAAAAACCATTACACGACTACAGGTGGAGTTGCATTGGGTGCACAGGACTCTGAATGACACATGCGACTCAGGCCACTAGGTTAAGTTGACGTGAAATCAAGCCACATCCATTAGGAAAACGAAATGGACAAACATTTTCAAACACACTATAGTAGCTTGAAATAAATTATCAAGACGTGTTATTCATTAACATAATTTACACACAAAAAATTATTTATGGAAAGGTCAAACTTTCAAAGGTCCTAATGATCTTGACCTGCGACCTTTAAAGTTTACATGTAAATTACAAAATGTGAAGTGTGAAATACCTACAGTTTGAACCCAACATGATTAAATTCAGATAAAAATTGACTAGAAGAAAATTTCAAAGGCCCAATGACCTTGACCTTAATCCTTTGGAGGTCACATGTAAATTACAAAAATATACAGTGTTACAATAATAAAATTTAAGCCTAACATGAACCAAATCAGATGGAATTGACCATGTCATGGCTAAATGAAACTTTTAAAGGTCCAAATGACCTTGACCTGTGAGGTCACATGTAAATTACGAAAATGTGCAGTGTTGCAATACTAACAATTTGTGTTCATCATGATTACAATTAGGTGAAAATTTACCAAGTTATGGATAATTGAAAAATTCAAAGGTCCAAATGACCTTGGCCTTGGATCTTCAGAAGTCACACATACATTACAAAAATGTGCAGTGTCACAATATCTACACACAGACATAATGAAAAGCATTACTTGAAATTGGGTCCAGGGTACCCATTTTCAAAACTCAAACATGCTTTTAAAAGAGACTTTGTACCTCTGCAGCATTCTCAGAACGTAACTTGGGCCTCATACAGAACAATAAATCTGGGCAATATAAAAGGTGTAGGTGAGAAATGTGCTCTGGGCAAAAAGTAAATTCATCAAAGTGTGTCTGACATCTTGGGAGTTTTATCGGGGTCATCGATCTTTGAACTTATTATAGGTTAAATAGAGGACCATAAACGTGTGCAGAACGAAAGGTGTATTGTATTTGTGTAAAGTACTGTTCCAGTTACCAACGACCCTAGCACGTGTGTTTATCGGTACATGGTGTATATGATTTTGTGATTTGAAAAATTGGTGAAAAAAAGCAAGTACAAGTAGAACGATCTATTGACCCAATTAGGTGCTGCCTTCCCGCCGAAACTGAAGCCCCAGTAGTTGCAAAGCACATTCCTAAACAATCACAGACCCATTGTACAATACATAAAAATGGGTTGAAAGGGCCAAATTAAGTTCTTCGGATTTTCCAAATACAAACCTATGCTACTCATATGTAAATACCTAAAGTTCAAAGATTTGTATGCAGTGTATAGTGATACTGGCAAGTTTAGATCAATATTACCTATTTAATTTGTTCACAAGTGCAGTAAACCCATATATTTTCTGATTGCTTCATATTCATAGATTTGTATCCATAGCTTGTTTTGCGAAATTGGAAGGATTTTCACATTTTTCGTGCAGAAGTCAGACATTTTTTTGTTTGATTTTTGTTCAAATTGAAATCTGAGAAATTATGTATGTGTGTGTGTGTGTTCAGAATCAATTTCAGTGGTGAGGCCTGAAATAGCATCAATAAAAAGTTATAAAATTTTGAAGTTGTTCCTAACAGGTTGTTAATTTTCTTTACTGAATTTCTTCAAAAGTGACGGGAGGGGTTGTCAGAAAAAAAAATCCTTGTAAGCGCTCTCGGATATGATATTTGTCTTTTGGTGTCTGTTGATTTTAATGTAATAGTGCAGCTAGTTTGTTTATGAGTCGAGGTACAAATTGCATAGGTTGAGCAAAACCCAATTCCGAGAAAATCGCGTTGGAAGTAAATGTCGCCAATTCTGTCCTGAGTTTTCATTATGGTGTGAGATAAACTTGTAACTTTACGGCGATTATGTTGTCATTCAAAAAAAAAGTATATTTGGGGGCTACATACTACAGTTTTCTTCTTCTTTTTTTTTTTTGACTTGGGAACAACAAACCTAACCACACGTGCCTTTTTGAGCGTGGGTTCATATGCAGATTTCCATATTTAGGGCCAGGTAAGTGGATTGTACTAATTTGTTTTCACATCAATGGAGAATATTAAAGGAGTCAGAACAATGATAATGATTAGGCTGAACTGGTACATTGTTCTCTTCATGGGTAATGGTTTCCTGTTCCCTATGAGTGAGCCTTCTCAGTGGCTCACCTAAGTGCCGATGTCATGAACTAATGATTGTGCAAACAATGATACGGTTCATGATCATGCCATGCAAAGAAAGCCCATGTGGCCACCACTGTTGAACCTCTTCAGTGTTAACAAACATTTTGGGCTCAATTTTCTGATATAAATTATATGTTCACACATCTGAGTTTTGGGGAGCATGTAGTTTAAGTATTAAACTATCAAAAAAATATCAAAAAGTGATTAAAGGTTATCAAGAGGCACTGGCTTCAGATCTTCCACCTTAGGGTGGCGGAGGGTATTGACCCAATGGACCCTCTATTTTGACTTCGGACAGATGAACTATGTTCCATATTTTACCCACAAAAAATACATTTTATTTCTTGTACATATACGTAGACTAGGTAGAAGCAAGTCTCGTATCGATACGATAATTTTAAAGGTTTTATAAGCCGGTTTACAGTAGAGTATCACATAGCACATCTTGTCATCTTTTCTTTAAAAAAGTCGATGAAAAAGTGCATTACACATGTAACATTAAAGTATGGACCAACACACAGAACCAGTATTGTCTCAGTTTACAAATAGAATGCATAATTACAGAATAATTGCATTTTTTGATCAACATTCCAAACACCAACAGTTAATTCATTTTGTGAGCTGCAATAGTCTTGGAAGGGTACATTCGACAGAAAACCAAATAAAACAGGTCCGAGAAAATATTCTTATCTTTCATAAGACGATTAATTGAAGTAGATCAATCATTAAACTGTTAATTGATGCTGTCTACGAAATGGGTTGATGAACATAAGATTGAATTCCAAGAAATCGGCGTTGAAAGATATGAGGCCTTTTTTTCCAACATTGCTGATGACAATACTGCTCTCCAATCCCGGTGAGCGTTGGTTACAGTACTTTGAAAGCATGTCAATCAACATCTTTGGTGTATAGATTCTAACAAACAGCGAGGTTAAGGTGCTTAAAAACAGTTATTTACCCGAATGACATTAAAGGGAACTATACTTGCAAGCTTGTCACTGTGGTTTCACACTACAAAGTGAAAACTTCAAAGGGGACTCGAAAGCGGATTAGCCACGTGACCCGAAGGAGCATCACCTTCACCCTGACAACATTGTTTGCAAACGGCGCTGCTTGAACAAGATGGGCTTGTAGTTTCACAGTTTGCCTCAGTGAGAAGAGTGCTTGAAGGACAGAACCTGCCCACACATTTCTGCTCACCTTGGACCAAAGGGCAATATGTTTTTTATTAATACTTTCCAGTTGGAGCCGGCGTATACGCGGACTCATGAAAATTAACGTTGCAGTATGAGTCTGAGTATACGCGGACTACCCTTCCTAGATCACTTTGCAGGTTATTTTGGATGAAATAACCAAGGACTTGCACTAACTATTATCTTTAACATGTACACTTTCCCGTCAAAGCACTTATTTGGAGATCAGAACTCCATCATCATTTTTTTCACGGATTTTTGAAGTTGCGGCGGGGACCTATTAATATTGATACGTGTGAAAGGTCACATAGAGAACACTGCATCGTGACAGCCACAGGCCGTCAAATGGAAGTACCACTTGGTTCTATCATGGACCTATTGTTCTCGTTAATAGGTCCGTGGTTCTATCAAACAACACAATGGCAAATTCCTTACTGAATTGTTACTTTCAGAGCTTAAGTAGTGGGAAGTGGTCATTTATCATCTGTGCTGGACTTCTAGCCATTCAAGGCATGTTAGGGATCGATTCATAATATTTTCCTGTCTAATAATGTCAACATTTGTTGTAAATGAGGAAAAATCCAAGATGGCGGCCATGTCACGGGACCTAAGATGACCTCACGATGAATTTAGCAACGCATATTCTGAGGTCTATTTGCAGCTTTCCTGTGGCAAAAGCCTCTCACTCACAAACTTTCTAAATGTGCCCACGGATGAGTTGTAATCGAAATTTGTTCTGGATATGATCATGTAGATTGCACTTTTTGGTCAACTTATCAAATAAGCTGATCAGCATGGTTGCTATGGCAATTGTATCAAATTGTGTTTTATACAAACGATTTATTTTGCAAAAATCAAAGCCATTAATATATTTGTGATCTGACCTGTCAGGGTGACAGCGCTAGAAAGGTTAAAGAATGCAACATTGACCTTGGTGAACAATACAATGTTGTTAAGAATGAGCGTCTGGTTCGGTGCTATTTTGAGGTGATTGTAAAGACTCTGTCACGAAACAATGAATATGCAGAAAAAACTGCCACAAACTGTACATTTTTGGAAAGCGAACAAACTAATGATTTCTTTTTCTTTTTCACCGATAAGCGTGTCTCGCATTTTCAATAACAAGTGTAGTTTTGTCAGGAGAATGAGTCAAAGTCTGGTCCCTTTGATGTATTGAATGGCCCCCTTACAGATCCTTGGTCTGCCATATTCGGCCTCAGACCAATATGGCAGACCGAGGATCTGTGAGGGGGTCAATATGTAAACACATGATTAATAACATTGTTTTATATATATATATATATATATATACATGTGTGTGTGTGTGTGTGTGTGTGTGTGTGTGTGTGTGTGTGTGTGTGTGTGTATGTGTGTGTGTGTATGGGAAGGGGACACATTCTCATAGCTTAAGGCTTGCCCATAAAAGTGTGTCCTACACAGATATATATAGGCATGGGACACATTATCAAAGCTGAAGATTTGCTCATGAAAAATCCCCCAGGCCACCCACTGTGTATTTTTGTCTGCCAGAAAAGTTGTATGCAATTTTGTTTCATGAAATGGAACATACGTTCACATAGCGGTCAGGATATTATAATGTTGCCAGTAATTCAATTTCTATGCACTATGGGGTTAGCTGCTTTATTGACTTTTTTTAGATAACAGTCGGTTACGAAGAGTCCATTCTTTACCCAACCCTTCTAACCCTTCCACAGATCAGACAGTTGCGTACATACTCCCCTTTGTTTGGTTAATAAAAATTCAAACAATACATTAAGGGACAATACGGAACTTATTAATGCCTAACAATTTAGCAGTTAATTTAACCACCTGTACTTTCTCTGATTCTTGTTTCTACATTTTGCCAAAAATATGAAAAGAGTCTACCCTCCACCGGGTTGACTCACATCAGTGCAAATGAGAGCCCGACCGAAAAAAGCTCAGGTTTTGTACATTTCCTTCTGCAACCAATGGTAATGCAAATCGGTAGCTACATTTAGAACATGGGTGATTTTATTTACACGATACAATCACTTCCCCAGCAACTAGCAAACACATTACTGGTAACCCTTGATGTCAACTCATAAAACACAAACATATCCTATCGCAGAAGGGCGCATGTTCATCCCTGCTCAAGTTGCCAGAACCATGCAATTTTGGAAGTAACTGCTATCCAGTTGCAAAACAGATATAGGTCACTGTAGTTGAAATTGGACAACAATGTGCTATACATATGCATGTATTTACATTGGTAAATGATCCCATCATGAGTTTATGAAAGTTGCGAAATATTGGCACAGACCAGGATGATTGAGACACAATGTTACAGTGAAAGTTTAACTTCCTGTTTTTCCTTATCATTTTGTTGCATGTTTGCCTCCAAAGCAACACGGAAGAGAATTCCCATCTTTTCAGATGTTTTTCTCCTTTTGGGGCAGAAAGGTTTGTTCTGAAGGATGTTGATTTGGTATGAAAAGGACAAATCTGATAAAATAATGGAAGGATGGACATATATGGGGGTGTTTCCCTCCTTTCTTGTTATTTGGTGTTCTCATCCCTGATATAAGCGGACCGAAGCTGCGTATTTCGTCTACTCCGCTGTATAGTATGACGGAGCTTGGTCAGCTTTTCAGGCAAGTTGAATGAGAAACTTTGCAACTTCTTGTCTGTATATGTACAACATGTAGGACACTCCATTATGCCTTGGGTGGTGCAGGCTGGTACAGCTGGTCCTGGAGAGACTGGGTATCAAAGACAGATATCTTATGAAAAACGTATTTGGATTTGAAACCATACGTTGAGTACACATTTTAGTTATGTGTGAAACATTGTGTAGGCTGGACAGGTTAAGAGTACTGTGTACAAGTTTGGGGTGTCATTATAGTTTTTCATGTTTAACTGGATTATAAGGCAGCTGAAGTCTGTTTGCTTTTTGGCATTGGGAAATTGCAATCATGACGTACACAAACCTATTGTAATGATTACAAATACGTTAAGCCCTTTTCAAATTGCCAGAAAGAATTGTGAGAGTACATGTAAATGCTGTTCAGTTATAAAAAGTATTTAGCTAACTCTACAGCACTGACATAATTTAGTCGTTGAGGTTGGACAAGAAGGCCGTATGCTGATGCTTGTTTACTTTTGTAAATGATTAAGCCATCAAATTAGAAAAGGTGAAATAATTGTATAGACCAGAGTGATTGAGTCACAGTGTTACAGTGAAAGTTTTTGATAAGTAATTAAGGTCACAGAAGTGGCCAGTTGAGCTTATAATATGACAGAATGGAACATGGCTTACTTTTTATGAACATGTGTATGTGTTTTCAAATTGCTATCCTATCTTCATCATTGTAATCAATGAAACGTAAATAATTTACCTGGTGGTTTGTACAATTTCAAATGGTAAGCGCTAAATTGGACTTTAAGATCTTTTCATTTTTATCCTTTGCTTCAGCTTCCCTTTTAAGCTGACGGCCGTAAAAATCAGGCTGTAAGGGATCCCCTTTTCTTGTGTTTTTTTTTTCTTAAAGTTGTACCGCAGTACTAGGTTTCCAAACTGAATTACATCGCATTTTGATAATTTTGATTTTTTCATGACACTAAACTTGTCTCTTTTGTGCTTTTTCAATATTCGCAAGTACTTCCGTGGTAAGTGCTGTTGCGTCTTTTGTGTATATTTCAGATTGTGACGGAATTTCTGGGAGTTCCTGATATATATATGTATATATATATATATATATATATATATATATATATATATATATATATATATATATATATATATATATATATATATATATATATATATATCATTAGGATGAAAGACCACCATTGAACTTCTGGGAGTTCCTGATAAATATATATATATATATATATATAGCATTAGGATGAAAGACCCCCATTGAAGGTAATGAGCTACCTCCTATTTTGAAATAATGCAATATGTTAATCATTGGTTGCTGTTTTTAACTTTTTTGTTTAGCTCAGCTGACTTGTCAGTAAAATGAACTTTTTGGATGGCGAGTTCTCTATCCATCCATTGCCAGTTCACATATTCAACTTCTGAAAAACCACTGGCCAGATTAACTTCAAACCAGGCGGGTTAGTACCTTTGTTGGGTCGCTCCCAACTTTATACAAATGGAAACAGTCCAGTGATCTATTTTGAAAAAACCTTCAAAACTCTCTTGGAAATTGCATAGGGATAATTCTTGTAACCTGGTGGTGCCACAAGTTTTCAAATGTAATGTCAGTGCAAAAAGGTGTGGCGGCCCTTTTCCTTGATTCTTCTCCCAATCTATTACTTTGATTATGCTGAACTTGGCAGAAGGGCCTAACTAAAGTCACAATTTTGTGGCATTGCTGATTTTAAATGAATTTTTTGGATGGAGCACTTTTCAGTCACTGCAAGCATTCTAATTGATTATAATATGAGTCAAAGTGGATTGACCTCACTTCCGGGGTGACAGGTCATTTCAATGAATTTTAATTGACAGCTAATAACTTCAAGAACTACTTAAGCCAAAACCTTGATGTTTGCATGGTGGTGGTTCAATGTTAGGGACACACATAGACAGCGCATATGACCTTGACCTCATTCTTAAGGTCACATGGCCCTAACATGAAACATTGATAAACCAGGACCATGTTAGTGTTCTGTGAATGTCAGACTTACACAGTATCTGCGTGAACCTGACCCTATATCAAAGTTATAGGGCCTATAGTACTATGCATTTATTGGTCAGCTGAGCATCACCTTTTTCACGAAAATTGGAAAAAGTCTTGTGCAATATAACGTAGCCTTATATCATTAGCCTTAGCTTTAGCAAATGGACGTTAATTGGTATGAGGGCAAGACTGACTCAGTATGCGGCTGACAAAGATCTTATTATCAAGGTCACAGGGCCACTTATGTGAATTTTTACTGTGAGTGTGATAAGATTAGAAATATTTGAACTAGGAATATTCAGATTATTGGTCGAAATGATTTACTTATATTTTCAATATCGAGACCATTTATCTTTTGTGGGTATTCGGCTGTTGTACGGTAGCATGAATGGACTGTACTTGGTGACTGAACCTTTTTTTGTCCTTAGGGAGAAATGAAATGGGCCAAGAATTTGTGCCATTTATTTCCTTCGTCAGTTATGTCCTTTGTCACACACCTGTGTCTTCAAAGCGCTACAATTGAAAAGAAATAAAGTGTTTAAATTTAAGGCAGTCACTCTACTACGTGTATGTGAAGGCTATGATATATATGTACTTTTAAAAATGACTTTGCCTCTACACCAAATTGGAAAGTAAGAATACATTCTTAACATAATAACATTTCTGCATCCATGAACTCACTTGACCACAAGGGTTTGGAGAATCCATGTGCAATTAATCTGTTACATATTAATTTTTATTTCCCCAGATTAGAAAGGGCGTATTTACGATTGCTCTGTCTCAGAAAACTTTGCTGCACAAATCTCCAAAAGAATTTGACCTAAATTTTTAAACTTTACAGAATATTCATAATCCAGCATATGAAGATGTACATAGGGCTTTGGTTTATCTGTTCACCTAATAAGGGCTTTCTACTTTTTACCTCAGCTTACAAGTCTGCTGCGGTTAAAGTATAGTCCAGTGTCCGTCTATCTGTCCACAATACTCATTTTCAACTTCTAGAAACCGACTGTCAGATTCACTGGAAACTTGTTGGGGATGTACCTTATTCGAGTCTCTACCAAATTTATTTAGATGTGAAAGAAAGAAAGTGTTTCTCTTTTTAAATTTTTTTACCTCGCATTTGTCAGTTCCCCGTGTACTTTTGTCATTTTTCTAGTTGATGATACCATGGATCGTAGGATTTTTGAGTAAATGAGGGATATATTTATCGAGTTAGTACAGCAATCAAATAATTTTAATTTTCTCTGATGAAGCTATATGGTTCATATCTTGTTTAATATTCTAAATATGGAGATGTACATTTATTTCCTCCCATTAATGCCATTGATTTATGTAACTATATTTTACTTCCGTTGTATTTCCATTTGTCTATTCATCTAGGCCCTTTGTTTGTTGGTGGTATGCTGTCGTCACTTTATGTTGCACTTGTAATTTTGTGCATAGCTCTTTTTTGACCTGTGGACGTGAAAATGTGCAAAAGATCAGGTTTTTTCAATAATTTACAGTGGCATTTCCTATTTTAGACCACATCTTATTGCAGACAAAAGTGTTCATGTATGGCAAATGATCTCAAATTGCAAGTAAATTTAGGAAATAAGAAGCTGCTTTTCACTAAAAGAGGATCTTTAGAACAATGTTACCCAGTTCTCAATACGGATAGCTATATTCAATTCGCATTTATATTCTTTTTGTTTATATACAAATTGCTAGAATAGTACTAATAATATGAACTTCTATTCGTAAATTTGCAAAATCAATCTTACTTCTACTATTTTGCTCTCTTCTATTCGGTCAGAACTATATGGAGGGGGTGTCTCTGGTGCACCTGTTTGTAAAATAGAATCATGACAGGCCGTTGATGAATTTTGATGACAGACAAGTACAATAAATTAATTTTGTATATTGACAGCAAGCACGATAAATCCTACAGTTTAAATCTTGCTATAAATCTTCCTGTTTGACACAGCCGAATATTTTACTTTGTGACCTTGAAACACTTGTAATATAGATATCCTGAACAGTCTGTAAACATACTAATGTAATTATGACCCATATCTGTTGCTTGTGCAAAGAATGATTTTCCAGCAGCTGAACACCCTCATTTCAAAATGTAACTGTTACCACATGGTAAATTAGGAGTTATTTTCAGCAACACTTGAATAGTACATTAGTTACACCCAATAATGTTTGTATTTTTTAAACTGAAAAAACTGAATGTTTTATTAGTTGTATTGTTATAAGTGCGAAACGTGCAGTGTCGTGCTATTTACAAAATAACCTCAAGTCTGCATCAGACTGAATCATATTTATATTATAATTGAAACTAACCAGAGATGTTCAAAAGTAGCCACGCATTCATGTGCTATCTTTTCAGCTTCAGACTCTAATATCTCAAGAATAACAATGCAACTTTAAAGTCTAATAACTGCTTTTTTAAAGGTAACGTATGAAAAAAAAATCATACATTTGGTGTAGTTACAGTACCAGTCGCACCTTTTGCCCGCATTGCTGGTGCATGCCAGCAAGGCGCCATATGTCAGTAGTGCAAACATATCTGCACTGTATGTCACTTTGTAAGTCATCTTAGAGTATTCAATAAAGAAAGATAC
Organism: Hermodice carunculata; assembly: GCA_964020975.1. Lineage (NCBI taxonomy): Eukaryota > Metazoa > Annelida > Polychaeta > Eunicida > Amphinomidae > Hermodice > Hermodice carunculata. The sequence continues at coordinate 28,742,216 of OZ026618.1, forward strand.
CAGACACCATTAAACTCACAGCTAACATATTACATATCATTAATACATATAATTTAGTACTATATAAAAGCTAGTAAGAGTTAGTTCTTTTTATGTTCATTTGATGCATAGGTGTCGCAAGCTTGTATGCATAAATTGTTACTTTGTACCTATTTGTAAAAGCTTTGAAAATATGAAGAAAACATTAGTGCCCAAAGTGCCCTACCGTGTCAATGTAAAAGCCACACCTGCTATAACATCACCCTGGGTCCTTGGTCAACCTTTTTTGGGGTTGTCCCGATGGCCTAGAGGTCAGCGTGTTGGACGTTACATGTGGCTAGGCGAGTGTGCCGAAGGTAGTGGGCTCGAATCCCATACAGGTCGACATAAATTTATCGTATTTTTCACTTAAATTAGTGCTCTCACTTTGGATTATGTTCGACATTCTAATTATTCCAAACCAGGTACATAATTTAAGCAGTACGTATATAACCATGGCAGACTTACATAATAATTGTTTAATTAAGGAGTATACACTGGTTGTTAATGTTTGTCCATCAATATTGGCCAGAAGGCCGGGCCAATATTGACAGATAAGCTGGAACAATCAGTGTATATTAATTTTACAATATGGGCTCAGATTTAAGTGAAACTATTTTCTGAACAAAAAGTGTAATTCTGGGCTTAAAAGCAATCACATAGACGGCCAACATTTTGTTCAGCTGTTGTTCTTGTATTGATGCCTCACAGTGAGAAATGAATGTTAATTCACATGTGGCTAGAGTGTAGAACAATTAGCAAAACTAACATGATGTATTCGTCAACATCAACAGAATAAGGACATGATGTTTGTAGCAAGAACAATGTACTTTAGTTGAATAAAATATGTTTAAACCAAGGCCATGGTGAGTGAAGCGTAGTTTGTGAATTTAGGAGATGATAACAACCATAATTTCCGTTTAGCCAAATCTGGAGTATATCTTTATAGCATGGGGGCTTCCTACATCACAATTTAAGTTGCAAAAGAGATTGAAAAGGAAAACCACCATGCAAAAACATCTTAATAGTTTACCATAAGTTTTAATTATAGTATGGTACTGAACCATTCGATTTTTCAAAACAGTTAGGTGTATAATGGTTTAATATCAAGTAGGCCTAACGGCAAGCGATCATTGCAACCGTATCAAGTTGGATAAATATTGTTCATAAAAAGTAGGCCTGACTGGCAAGTTGGTCCATTCTAAGCATTGTTCACCCGTGTATGTGCCCTTTTCTCTGTTCTTTATTGTGTTTGTTGGATATCATAAAATGTTTTGCACCGCCATAATTACACTGTGTGGCATGATCAATGTTTGTTACCATGTCTCCCATCTATTAGTAAAAAGCCATATAGCCATCTCAGCTGGCCATGGTCAGTGAGGTGTGCTCCGCTTATTAGGGGGTTAGGAATTCCCCCCTCTGGATCACGGGTCACAGTTAATACTAAGGCCCTTTTCACAGTACACAGTCAATTCATATGCCCATATTACAATCAAAATAATATAAATCATCAAAATCTTAATTACATTTATCGACAAAATAATTTTCACAGATATCAGCAAATTGTAAAAGTACAATCATATTTCACGTATATTTATGTCGATAAATAACGCATAACAAGGATCAACCCTGATCACAAATCACGGTTAAGAATTTTACTCAATCACAATTTATGGTTACGTAAACATGCCCAATAACGAATAACGAAATAGGTATTCCAGCCCCACCTTATTAGGTCAAAAGCCATTCGATCCACCCACTTTATTGAATATCTTTCAATAGAAAGCCAAGATTTTTACAAAAATGGGATAAACAGTTTTAATATATCCATGAAAGTAGTCAAAGAAAATGGGAAGAGTAGCAAGTTTGGTTCTCGTTGCCACGGTAACCTAACTAGTTGAATAGGAAAAGGACACTTCCTGTGTTGAATGAGCTCTGACCTCGATCATCCTGCCTCTGGGCCTGGCTGAGAAAGCGAATTGGCTTATTGATTGGGAAGTCATTGTGTTTGGCAAGTGAGTAAGATAAAACACAGGAATGTGCAATGTCGTCTGCTTAAAGTATATGCACTGAAGAATCCATGTTATATAGGCCTAAAAGTTGCATGCATGCATGTGTGCGAGCAATTATACCCGGTCTAGTCACGCGTAAATATACATACGAAACTAAGAAAGCCGATGCTATTTAGGCAGTTAAGCTTTGCCCGTTTAAGTCCATATAAGACCTCATTATGTCAAAACTATTCTGATGAGTGCACGACATCAACCTTTGTGGTGCCACAAAAGTTTCCCCGTACATCCCCACCTTTTGAAAATTTTCGCAATAAGTATGACACAACACTGAACCAGGACAAGGCAAACTTCCCCATATGACAATAAGAAGCCAGTAATATGTCCCACAATTCAATTCCTTCCTTACCTTTTTTCCACCCACCCATTGATTGAGTAGCTGTTTTCAACCGTCACAATGTTTAACAGGCCATGAAGCCTATTTGCATAGATATGACTGTGGTCTGTGTAATAGACCTGTTCACACCGACTGGTACCGAACTTTTCCGGACCCTAGTTACTTATGCATTCTATTGTTGGCTTGATTGTCCAATCAGCAAGTAGCCGAGTCGAGCCCACGCCATTATATGTTTACCACCCATGCCACGGCTAACGCTAGTGATTACAGCATGAACTGTGCTGAACAGTGCGAATCTCTTACCTAAAATGTCACATCAGTGATGATATTTGCATTTTGAGTTTGCTTGCGGTTTGATTTTTCATTAAACCCAAGTACATCCTGTGTTTACATTATGATCCTTCGACGTGTAATTCGGCCAGCGTGGTCGAGCACAACATGTAAACAAAGCAGGGTGCGCTTCCCGAAGTGAACCGAATAAACCGGAGTCCTATTGTGTACTGGATACGAGTGTAAGGGTGAGCATGGGCTGTTCACACAACCATCTTGCTCTTTTTAGCTCTGCTGACCATAGGTCGTAGTGCTTTTGCGATCACTCGTGTCTGTCTGTTGATAAAGATTTGCTTGTTAACACGATACACTCAGCAGTTTTCATGTTAGCTAAATATAACTTTCAGAACTTATCAAGTGTATAACAATTTTAGGTTCACTTCAATATTGGTGGCGCCACCTTTAGTATTGTGTGACATTTGGACCAAAGGGGAAAATTTTGGGAGTGCTGTTTTGTGCAAAGCTTTTCATGGATCATCTGAAAACATTGTAGCATTGTAGCGATATCGACAAAGAAAACAAACTGATGAAATTTGGTGGGGTCAACGGCAGTAATGTGGAAGATATAAACCAAAAGGTGATGAAAACTTATTGAACTCATTATTCTGAGAAAAATAACACTAATAGCAAATGTTCCACAAATGGGTATCATATCTAGGAATTATACGTTACAAGATATTAATGACCTTGACCTACTTCTTTCAAGGTTACCGAGGAATACATTTCATGATTTTTTCCCTTTGTTTTTGTCGTCATTTCATCTGAACTTGTGCATGTGTCAATATACCCGTACAGAAACACTATACAGACAAAAGTCTATGACATGGAGTCATGGTGGCAGCACTGGTGGTATGAAGTGGAACGAGCATTACAGGTGTGATAAATTCATTTACTTTATTATTATGATTATAAACTGAAATGCAACTTGTTAGTTTACAACAAATATGCGTGGGGCCAACTACCGATGTAGTTGCAATATAGCCATAGAAGCAGCAGAGCATTATGCCCATGGGCCTATTGATCTTTTTTTAATTGAACACATTCATAATATACAATGTACAGAAGTCCTTGCACAAACATAGGCAGCAATACAATAGGAACATCTACAATATATATATGTAATATTGAAAAGAGCAAATTAAAATGTCAAACCTTTTTCCACATATAGCCACCTTTTTGTTCACATGCTGTTTACCCTGATATACTAAATACATTTCTCAGTTACGACTGTGTGTTTGAGGTACCTTGAAAAATCAACAAAAAAAAATTTTTTTGAGTTTTATCTCAAGATAAATTTGGCTTGTAATAATTTTTGTAAAATCGTGTACGGGATACAATTCATTTATTATTTAACCTAGATTACTGAAACTTTTCACACAGATGGATCCATACATAAGGGTGTTTCATGTATCAAAGAAGGTCACCAGATCAAGTATCTGGGTCACAGTGACATATCATGAAAATCATGTCCGGGCTATAATTCCTTTACTATTTAACTAAGTTTCATGAAACTTCACACACATATATCTTGAACTTAATGTGTTTCATGAAACAAAAGAAGGTCCCTAGGTCAAGTATCTGGCTCAAGGTGATACATTCATGTAGAACTACATTACACTTTATGTCCAGGTTGTAATTATGTTGTCTTTTGACTTAGAATCATGAAACTTTACCCACATGTGTATCTCGGAGGCATGGGTGCAACAATATGTAATTGCCTTTATTCAAATTATAATTCCTCTGCTCATCACAAACTCTTGAAATAACATCTTTTGACGTTAAAGTTATTTTATCATGGGAACTTGCATTATACCAGTCTTCAAAATATATCCAAAATACATTTATGTACATGGACATTACCAAAATCTGCGTAAAAGTGTATCCTTTTTAGAACAGTTAATGCATAATCAGGAGTCAATAAGGCCAATCTTGTATAATCGTGTTTTATGTTCCACACATCTATCTATAGTTACTGAAATGCCTGAAGTTTTTTTCATGGTGCGATTAAATGAAAGACTGAAAATTTTACTCCATTCCATTTCAGCTCCACGTTTGTCAGACTAAATACTTGCGCAGGCTGAGGATTCAGTCATCTTTTAGGTAAAATGCACTGTTCAAATTGTTTGCAACTGAAATGTCTAATAATGTATTATTTTTCAACCATATACTATAAAATTTATAGAAGATGGAATTTCTGTGAAAGTTATATGTTAATGGTATATTATACTGAGATAAATTGATGTAACACCGACTTCGAAAATTTTCTTTGATATGTATATATCCTGGAGAAAATGTTGAAAAACAACAATTAGTTTAGTTTTATTATTGTAAAAACAAGGTTCACAATTCAATTGAACAGTGAAAATTTGTGTAACTAAATACAAAATTTTCAGCCCACCATTATTCTTTGACGCATCACTGGATTTTTGTTGAGTCATTCCATATAAACTTCTGTACAGAGGACTGTGCAATTTGCATATTGCATCGAATCAGTTATTGTGATCTCCAAGGCTTAGAGCTTCATTTGCAAAATAATGAAGTGGTGACCTCGTACAGCATGACCTTGGATGGGTTGTTCCAAGCCATCGCAAATTAGTAAATCGACAGCAATCTCCAAAATGTGGTTGCTCGAAAATATCACAAACCTTTCAGCCGTTGCAAATTCGCAATCCTGTCGCAACTTTTGTGGTTGAAAAATACCAGTTGCAAAAGTTGCGACCACAACAATGATAATCTACCTACCACTTTTTGACTTGTGTCCAAACAGCCAAATCCCAGTTTTAACTGGTTTTGTTATATTTTGGATATTCATAGAAAACTCCTTATGTTATATTTAGCATAATTGTTAAAACTCCATTTCAATAAATCCCCAAATGAATAACTGGTAGCAGACTATGAAATGTATCTTAAATCTTGAAAAGTAAATTAAATTTGTTCTACACTACAAAAACCTTTTGTAACAATAATTATTTTATATTTTAATGAATATGCATTGTCATTTTCCCATTAGGCCTACTTTGAATTATGTGGGATGTGCTTGGCCGTTGAATCAAGGATGCATATAAAGAACCCGCAGCCACCCGGGACTAACTGGCACAGACTCACCGACCAGTAGAATCAAATTCTCCAGGCTGAGATCACCTAGCTGACAAGCAGCATGCTAAAGTGACCCAAGCTTGCTTACAGAACCGTGGTGGTCACACCAGCTATTGATCATGATGCATGCAGCCTCCCATCAAGAACACCAGGCAAAAAGTTCCTCTTGAGGACCACCATTTCTATTCAAAGAGATGTGAATAGCAATGGTATGCATCGTAATTCAACAAACAAACCAACACACGGGGGAGGACATCCTCTATCCGCTAAGCTGGCTTGCCAGGCAGTATAGGTCAATTATGCCATCACTCTCCGTCCGTTCACAATTCACATTTTCGATTTCGTTTGCAAAACCCTTGCCCAGATTCACTTCAAACTTGGTGGCAATATATTTTGGGCTAGTTTCTACCAACTGGATTCAAATGGTCATGGTCCAGTAAATTTTGGATTTTTTTTCTAATGCATGCAAACCTTTTTCTTCAAAACTGCTCACCCAATTCGTTTGATATCACACAGGAACACTCCTAGGGACTCCTTATTCTTAACTTGTTTACTGGGTGGCACTGCATTTTTTTTTTAATTTATAAGATTTTTTTGTCGTTTGTTTTTGTTTTTGTTTTCGCTATTTTTTATATATTCTCCAGAAACGTCACTCATGCTAAGCTGAAACTTTGTGGATATGCTTGTAAAAGGGTCAAAAATTTGTTCACTACTTAGTACTGCTGTGATTTTTAACCATTTATTTAATTCGGGCACTAACCAGTAAATGTACCTTTCCTATTGCTTACTATGCAAGTCAATGGGCATTCTAATGACAATTAACATTTTCAACTTCTCCAAAACCGTCAGCCAGATTGGCTTCAAACCTCATGGTAATGTAACTTGGGCGGGTCTCTACCCCATTATTTAAATGGTCACGCTCCATTCAGTTTTTGGAGTTTTATGAAATTTTTTGTCTTTTTTTTTTTTTTGCCTGACTTTAAAAATCCGCTGGGTATGTCAGACTTTCACAGTCCCTTTGTTTATAATGTTTTGTGCGTTTTTACTATTTTCGACTTCTTGTCTAGAACTGTCACCGAGATTAAGCTCAAACTTGGTGGATATGTTCCTTATAAAAGGATCAAACAAAGTTGTTCACTATGTGGCACTGCTGTAGATAATGTTTTTTTTTTTTTATTCAGGTACTTACGGTAAATGCACCTTTCCTACTGATTACTTTGAAAGTCAATGGGCACTTTAATACTCAATATCATGTATAATTTATCCACCAGGTAGCAATGTTTCTAAAGCTCTCTTCAAATTTTCTCATGCACTGGCAAAATATATTTTTAATGACTTTTGCTTAAGGAAAATCTTTAGAATTTATTAATGTCAAATGCACTAAGCTAAAACTCAATACATGTCTATTCAGTATGCCTCCGCTGGCCATGCTAGCATGTGTTGTGTGAGTGGCGGGGGGGGGGGGGCTTCTTCACAGGCAGAGACCTGCAGGTGTGTTAATATGCATCTAATGAGCAAAACGTTCTAATGGGTAGAGCCCAACGCTTGATGTACTGGTGCCAGAATGTGTCTCTTTGGTCACTTATATAGACTACAGACAGACCCATTATATATATATTAATCACAATTCTCATGGGTAAACCACTTGTTATATTCATGCACATGTATGTAAAGGCGTAGACACTTATTCATTTACAGACCTTATGCGAGTCACTTTTACATTTAATGGGTATTCTGCATATCCAAAATATGTGTTTGATATAAAACTTATTAGCTTTCACAACTGTACAGGATCGTAAATTGTTTTAACGACCAATATTTAGCCCTAAATTGTTTATATCAATTCCCCACACATGAAACTGCAGTCATGTCAGATCATTAAAGCATGCAAGATTCACTTGATTGCCTGGGTTGTCTTTATACAAGCTTGTGTGTTAATGTAAGGACATTTAATGGCGAGAAAATGAAAAAGCAACTTAGTACAGTTAACAAATGAGGTGCACATTACTCCCTTCCAGAGTCAGATTGAAAGCGCATGAAAACTTTATTAACACATTCATCAAATTCAATTTTTTAAATGCAGAAGGACGAGACTGGTTTCTGAGGAGATGCCTCACGTACATTTCAGTTTCGCACAATTTGGCTTGGTCTGTCATATGTTTCTGAATCAATTACCATACTGTCACCGAAACATGTGTATATTTTGTGAATTGAGAAACAAGACAACTTTAAAATTGTCTATCTGGTCAAACCGATCAGCTTTCACAATTGTTCAATGTCGATATTCACAAAAAAATTCATCTGATTCTAACTTCAATCATCCCAAAATTAAAATTAATGTGGTTTGAACCCTAAACTACTTAATCCTTGGCTCAATGTTTGATCAACACTTTGCGGATAAGCCAATATATGCTCTTGGCTACAATACGAACTTAATGATTTACAGGTTAATTTATTAAATCAAACTTAGTTTGATCTAGAACTTAATCTTTTGATCCAGGATTAAAATCTGGATTAAATCAAGATTGATTTAATAGAATGAAAACTTTAATTCCAAAGTTCATATTACAGCGGAGATAGAGATAAATTAATGCTGCAAGTTTAGATTAAACATTAGGCCAACGATTCAGTAGTTCAAGGCCCAAAGGCATCCTGGCTTTTATTTTAGGACTAAATTCTGCATCTGATTAAACTCTGTGTAAATACAGCCCCCGGAGCGTAACTTATTTCATTAAAAGAATTCCAGAAATGATTTTTGGATGTCCATTAATTATGGATATCAAGCATAGACAGAAAGAAACTAATTTTTTGGGAGAAATTGTTGTTCCATATTCAAAATTGAATTTTTGATATAAAGAACAATCTATGTATCAAATTCAATTTTTTACCTGTAAACATAATTTAGATATTAATTTCCCTTCCTAACCCCTTTTTTGTTATGAATAATTGCACTTTGGATTCATGAAAAGTATTAATAGATATCAACAATGAGCTTTTAATATCAGAAGTATATAGGATTTTTAAAACATCTGCCAAATGGGCAGGGGTTGACACTGTGAAGCGCAAAGCAATCACTCTGCTGTTTTGGCTAATATTCCCTTATCACTCTAATATCTCATTTACTGATACCCCTTAATGATCGTTGAGATACGCCAAATACGATGTATTTGGCAATATAGCCCAATGATTTTGCAATACTACAAAATGATTTGGCAATATTTCAGTCATTGAGATATATCGCTAAATGATTTGCTTATGTTGTGAAACTTAGCAATATTGCCAAACAGGAATGAATGTCAAACTGGCGCGTCCTATATGAGCTCAACCATTATAGTGAGACAACTTGCTGCTTGAGGAGACCAGCCTCTGTACGTAGTATCCACACTGCACTTGGTGTGCTGTATTTCTCAAACTGTTGATGCTCAATACCTGAAAAGTGTATTGTGGCCCCTGCCATTGATTTTGGCACCAATCCGAAATGCATTGGTGGAGCAGAAACAGGTCATAAAGAGTAAGGGAATGCCAAGTGGATTAGATAATATGCAGAGATTGGGCAGCTTAGCATGTCAACATTTTTGAAACAGAAACTAACACTGAAAACGAAAACGACCATTTTTATTCTCACATGTGTGTTTGCAGAGATGCCAGTCGCTCACACGGATTTTACCTAAAATATGATCAAAATTACCAAGAGCCTATGTACCCCCTTTCTTTTTCATCAAATATGAGCCCTCTTGTTAACATCCGTAAACTTATCATAATGAATTCGGCCTTAGTTTAAAGCCAAAAAAAATCCCAGTTTTTAAAGATTTCTCCTTGCAGAAAATCAATACCAACCTGCATGGGGGGGGAGGCTTTACTCTCTTGGTGTGCCACGTTTTGCCCAGTCAAATATATATGACAAACGTCCACGCTTTGCTGAGAATTCTTAAGAAAGATCCACATATTTCCCAAAATTCCCACAAACCCAGAACATTTGTGCTTGTTGCCTAGATGTGTGCTAAATTTCACAAATCAAGAACGTTTGCTTATGGGAACACTTTTGAGACCACTTTTTTGTCGTTGCTTGGATTTTTAATTTATAATCCCACAGACTATCTGGACAAGAAACAATTTTGTATGAAAGTGCCCTAAACAAAGCCTTTTGAAAGATCTGAGTCATACACCTGCAAACCTACACACATTGCGGTAGTATATATGTACTCTTCATGCCATACATGTACTGTACATGTACCACTAGAAGAAATAGTTTTATATAAACATGCAGAATATAAAAATACATATAAACAAAATAATGAATAACAACCTGACAAATCGTGTATAAAGTACTACTGAAAACGACGAAGTACCTATGGCTGTAAGGTTTCCCGAGAAAATATATCTGGTAGTGTGAATCGTTCCATTTCAATTCACACGATGGTCCCTAGATTACTCCCTCATATTTAAAAGAAAAATAATACATGTATGAAACAATATCTTTTGGGAAAGTGAAAGTTTACTTGGGCATTTTTGCAACAATAACTGCAAAAACTAGTACTGGGCAACTTTTACTATTAATGCTTTCTATATAACCAGGTTGGGTAATTCAGGAAAATAAAGTACAGTTAATTTGTAATTTTAAACATTACAATTTAGTAACAACATGTAACATAACAAACTTTGAAAGTGTAAAATGACCTTGTTTTTCAAGGTATAAAATTAAAGTTACTTTATTTTTTTCAAAATATCATTGGATTTTTCACTGACTCGGACAATAGTGTGTTGCTTACAGACCAAATCAGCTTGTTTAGTAAAAGTAGATTTGATGACAAGACAACACACCCATGCACTGCAATGGGTAAATGGTGTTACATTTAGCCTCCTACAAAATGTGTCAAACGTTTTGTTTCAGTTTGTTCTTCAAAATAGATTAAAAGAGAAAATAAAACAGATTATACAGTTATTGCTGCAAAAAAATCAACATTACAAATCAAATTTTTCATTTTTCCATTTTATCGATACAATCGTACTTCTACAAATTAACATAATGCACAAATAGACATGAGACAGTAGTTTTCATTTTTCCATTTTATCGATACAAACTTACTTTTACAAATTAACATAATGTATAAATAGACATGAGACAGTAGAGATAATAAGATTTTTCGTTTTAGCAGGCAAGATGGTGCTCCAACTCCCCACTCTGCAACACCTACATATGATACAGAAATGAGAGAGGAGAAGGTTCTTGACTAGACTTTGACCATTTTTGGATAGTATTACACAAAGAAAAAATACCTGGTGAAAAAGAACTGCGGAAAGAAAATATAAAAAGAGAGCAAAAAAAACCAGCTGAGAGATATTGACAGCAAAATATCGCTACCTCGTCTGCTGTTATTCAATTCGTTTACAAGTATCGCACAAACAGCAATGTGTGCAGAAGAATTTGCCCTGAAATTCTGGCTATACTCGGAGTGGTTACAGTCTCCAATGGGCTTTAACTGTATAAGCAAATTGCTCAGTTTGACTTTCAATACATTCCAAACATTGAGTCATTTATTCTCAAGACAATTGATACTGACCAGCTTCATTGTACCACTTCGATGTCAATGAGTGGTTCAAAATGTTTGAGTGGCACTTTAGCAGGACAGAGTCAGCTAAAATCCAAGATTTTGATCTACTTCTGAAGAAAAAGTGGGAGTATTTACATGACCTAAGAAGTACACAAATTGTCACTCAGTCCAGGGCCAACTCCAACAAGGCAACTATTTCTAGCCAGCAAAAGAGGCGAAAAGTAGGTGACAGAGAGCACCAGGTACTTTTAAACATTGCATGTAAAGACCACCTACATGGTGTTCTGGAAAATGGCATTCTTCAGGGAATACAAAGTATGGTTCCAAAATTGCCTGAGCGTGCACCTGAGCTGGTCTGTTAAGATTGTTCTCGGGCATGTGCAAACATCAAGGGCAAATACATGTGTATATGGAGCAATTTGAAGACCTTAAATCATCAATGGCTACAATAATCTTGCTACAATAATCTTTGACATCCTTGGTAGGAAGTACAATCTTCTTTGTGCTGAAGTCATATTTTTCAATCCAGGATCATTCCTGTCATATAGACAAGCAGCAGATGGGCAAGTTGCAAGGTTCCGCCTGTGGCATCCCATTGTTGATACAAAGTTAGTGGAACAAAAAGTTAACAAATGGCATCCTACTGATGAAAAGACTGCTATACATGTAGACCAGGATGTAGAAGGCCTCTGCAGTACTTGCTTTAGTTGTGCTGATGAGCATCTTCTTCACTGGAGCAATATTAATATAATAAATGAATGATTCATCAGAGTTCCACTTGAGTCACATATAGTATTCCAGTCTTTCATCAAGAGATATAGCCTATTAAAATCTGACAATTCACCTCAGCTCTTCGAAGCAAAGATCACTCGACTATATACTTTGTTTGACAGTGTTTTGGGTGTTCTTTTTTCCAATACAGGAGAGGAATACAACCCAACTCATGGTCAATTACCATGGTATTACTCACAGTTTTAACCAAACACAATCAATGGGAGTAACAACAACTCTCACCGCTGCTGAACAAAGCCAGAAAAACAAAGCAACAGATGACCATGCCTATTACAAACAATGAATCAAATAGGTTCCACTCACATATGAAACTCCAGCTGGCCTCAGGACTTACAACATTGGGCTCTGTGACTGTTGGAAGATTGAAATGCGAGAGAATTTTGTACAGCTGACACAGATAGCTGATCGTCTCCCCGGCCAGAGCTGAACAAGGCAGATCTGTACTATCCAAGGTACAGACTTTGGTATACCAAAGGATTCTCTTGCATTGCTTAGGTATCACCAACCTGGTATATGTGATGGCACAGATTCATGTATCTGCATAACTAGAGCAAGATTTGGATGATGCCTTGGTCAGGCTTTCAGTCTAGGAGCATGATGCGTTTGATCAGTTTGGTAGGCTTTATGCTTGGTGCTTGACAGAAGTATGGAGTTATATTGATGAAAATCAAACTTTGTCAATCACATTTTGGAGAATGATACTGACCAGAAAGACACAACTTTGGCAAATGAAGAAGAAACTGAAATACCGACAAGTCTTGCACACAAAGAGCTGAACCAGTCATTTAGTGCCATATCAATCTCCATTGAAAATGTGTTATCTGCGCAAAGGAAAAAAATGAGCTCATCGAAATTAAACATGAACACCTGTATGAGTTGTTAGATTTTGTTAAAGATGACGACGTCAGCATTTTAGAGTCACAGTCTGATACCGATCATGACACCAGAAATGAACAGGAGAACTCTGAAGAAGAATATCTGGTCCTGGATGGAAAAAACATGCTGCCACCTGATGAACCAGTCAATGAAGACTGAACATGCAAATGTTATAAAGAAATGAAAACAGACACAACTGAGGAAGACAGATGTTCAGAAATACAGCCAAAGGATCCTGAAAAGTCAATAGACTTTCAGTGTTTTATTCCACCCCCTTTTATTGTTCGTCACACTCCACTCTGGATTGGGACGGATGATGATCCTAACAAAATTGAGATCTGCAATGATATGGAAGTCATGGCAGACATGGCTGAGGACTATTCTATTTTTGGTGTAGACCAGAAAATTGGAGCATGTCACATCAAACTTCAAAAAGGAAAACCACACCTGCAAAAACAGATAAGAGAAATTCCTGTTCGTCACCTTACAAAACATAAGATTGTCAATGTCTGCAGTACATACAAGAATACAGGTCTGCTACACATCCCTACGTTTATGAGATATGATGACCAACAGGATGAGTGGACACGAGTAATAGCTTTCATGGTCATCCGAACTGCCACAAGATACATCAAAAGGGCTTGCCTGGCTTTTCAGTTGGCTTTTCAAGTGAAATTCCTGCAACATTTGACACCAAAAGAAACAAGACAATTTTTGGAAGATGTGCTGGTACTAGACACCCCAAGTATTGCTAAAAGGTGGGATGACCAATATCGGAGTTTTCTTAAATCAGGTACAAGTGCAAATGCAACCTTTGCATTACATGTGGATATGATGAGGCATACAACTTTTGTTGTTGGTATCACTTTGCAGAACGTATTGGAGGTCCACAGGGCTACCACCTTCTGAGGGCATGTGCAATATCACCATTGCTGCTTGCATTCACTGATGGAGCCTCCTCCTATACAGCATATACAATGCACCTCTTTGCTGATCATTTTGAGGCACCCCATTTCTTCCAGAGTTACAAAATAGATTACTTTTCCATCCCATATAAAGGTAGTGCAGTAAGTTATGGATTGGACACAGTTAGAGAGGAGGATCATTGAAAAGCTAAGACCTTTTTCTGATCTGGTGCAAGTGCTTCTGCCATAACTAGCAGACTGAACCTCCCGGATGAAGCCTTTGAAAGAAAAGAAAGGCAATCAGCTTTCATGTCATTTGGAAAAAAGAACAGCAGGATCATCTATTGTATTCCAGCTGGAAAATAACTGCAACATATAGGAAGTACATCATGTTGTAAGCCACATGAAGAGGCATCAAACAGAATCCTTATGTAGCGCCTCTCAATGTATATACATAGGAGAAAACACCTCTTGCTGAAGCAGTGTTGGACTGCAAGTCCAGGGAGGGTGGTGTGTATTTACTGCTTAAATACTGCAAACAGGAAGGCCTTTTGGACATATCTGGCTTGGATCTGGAAAGAAAGGCAAAGGAATTGTATGAACCAAAGGAACTTGTATCCAAAGTACTGAAAGACACTGTAACCACCAACATAAACACAGTGAGTGAAAAAGGATAAACGGAATTTGGAAGGTCTGTATTTACCGCAAGATACGCGTCAATCTCTGGTTAAGCCAAGTTGTAGCAAGTACAAGGTAATGAAGGCCTTAATAATACCCAAGGCATTGATAGCATTTGTTGGCTCTTGTTTGTTCCATGATACAACTTCTGAAGGAGCATCAAATTACTGACAGGCTGTCAATGCTAAAGAAAAAGAAGAGTCGCAGGAAAAGCTAACTGAAGCCAAACTTATCATGCTTAAAATCAAACACCTTCCCGATGGCTTTGCAGAAATCTACTGAGCTGGAACAACTGAAAATGCGGGTGTTGCATATAAAGCCGAGGATGTTCCGTTTGGATCAGATTACCTGCGCCAGGCTTAAGACAAGTGGATAAACAAACTGTAACAAACCTGCCAAAAACTGCACTTGTGACAAATTTACCACTCCAGTAAAATGCACCTTCAATGCCAATGGATTGCATAAAAGGGTTGAACTTACCAACATCAGAGATAGGGGGAAGCAGAAATGGCTCAAGTCAACTGGCTGTATGACCTGGTCAATGAACGGGATCCAGGTGAGGGTGGCTGCAGTGACGTCTGCAGATATTGATGCTGTTGTTCATCACCTTTATGCACTCTCTGCTAATTGGCCATGCAATGAAGATTGGTACATTCAAACATCCAGTGCATGTCCAGCTCCGCAAGGCAGGCTATATGGATCTTTATGATATCACAGGCATTTTGGAGGTCATTGCGAAAATTTTGAATTGGGATGAGTCTGGCGCTTGCTTTATACATAGGGGGCAATTACTACCTACCTCGTTTACAGTGTTACGCACACTTAAGTATCTTTCAATGCATATTTAAAGATCCAAACATCCACTCTTCCCCGTTTTTATGGAATAAGGATAACATGCAAATAAACCATCCTGTATCTATTGACAGATCACATTATAAAGAACTTGTAAAAATGTTGTACTGCCTAAAGTCATTAAATCCTACATACCTGACATTTGATATATAAGGCAGTTGACCATCAAACCGCCAAAGGGATCAAAGGCAAAACCATTCAAAGATACTGTGACTTTCATATTCAGTGATGGTCTCGTAGAACTTCGCCACCCCAAACTGTGGATGCCACCAGCATCATGGCTTGACCGACTATGCTCTTTAATTGACTGCATGATACAGTATGTTGCTACAATGGAACACATGACGTGTCATCGCCACATTTTTCAAAGTCTTGCTTGGCTGTTCCTGGAGCACCTACAACCTTTGACTTTGGGCCAGATGCTCGAGCAACAAGCATGGTCACTCTGGTAACATAGGAAGACAGTGTTTTACAGAAGAGAAAAAGTGATGACACACAGGGCAAAAAAGGGGGTCACTGTAGGTGACGCCCAGAAAGCAGAAGCCACAAAGAGGAGGCACATCCTCACCAAAGTAAGTTGCTTTATAATTTATAAATATATTCTTACCGTTATAAACTAAGAGCATGAAATACAAAATACATCAAAAGACCCTGTGCATGATGTTGGTCATTGAATAACGTATACACATATCAACATCTCCGAGGTGAGTGTATTTGTGCACGTATTCATCTGAACACCAACTGTTTATACAGTGCGCAAATATGAACAATTTGAGTGTCACTCTTTTTTCTGAAAGTAATGACCCTTACAACAATGTTGCATAATCTTGTGGGAAACTATTGAATTCAGACTTTGAGCACAATGTTCCAAATAAACACAAGCAAAATTAATACAAAATACATACATTCACAAGCTCGTGAACTAATACATTCTTGCATAACTTGCAATGTTAACAGTTTAATATATATAAATATATATATATGCATGAAGAATAGTCAAACTGGTATCTAATATAACCTAGTAAGGCTAGAGCACATCCCATTAATAAAATTCTATGACTTAATTCCAAAATGTACATAACTTACGGAATAAATCACAGGGGCTGTTTGACTTGATGAATTCGAAGTAGTTTCCTCATTTTATGGGGTTACAAAGTAATTTTCTGACATTAAAATTTGACATGAAAAGGTTTTAAATTCTGGTAGCAATAATTTTTCAACTTTTTTTACCTTTTGAAACAGGAAATAGAATGGTAACCTGAGCAGACATGGATCTCAGACACAAGTGCTGAACAAATGAATCTACTCTTCACTGCACAACACTTGAAAACAAAAAAGTCTGTATCACAGGTGCGCAAGATTGTCCATATGGCAATAGCATTCAATGTGAACTGAATGGGGCACTGTAGTGGGTATCACAGACTGTGCTTAAGTTTTAAAATGTCACATTTTTACAGGAAGGAGGAATAAAACTGGTCAGTAGAATGTCTGATGACTTGATGACTGTATATGGTTGACTTTTGGTCAACAGGATGTGTATCCACTGTGATTGTTGACACATTGCTGGCAGCGCTTGCTCATGCTGTGCATCAATTTTCTGATCAGTCTCTGGGGTATATTGTCCCACTCCTCCAAAAAAAAAGGCGTCTTAGGTCTTCAAAGGTTGACTCGGGACCAATCCTCTGGTATACATTTCGCTTGAGATGGCTCCACAGGTGTTCAATAGGATTAAGGTAAGGGAAGCAAGCTGGCCAGTCCATTGCCTCCAGACCTTCCCTGGCCAAGAATTCACTAACTTCAGCCACAACATGAGGCCTTGCATTGTCCTGCATGAGGCTAAAATTTTCGCCAATGGCACCAGCATATGGCACAACATGCGGTTGCAGGATCTCTGTGACATAACTTCTGGCAGTCATGGTACCATTCAGGACAAGGACTGCCGATGGCTCTTGCCCTGTCCACTTCAGATAACCATGGCATGATGTCTTGACCACAGATGGACAAATCCATACCCGACCCCGGGTCCCCATGCTTTTATACCCATGCTTAGCCCAGTTTCTGTCCAGATTACACAGGTAAAGTTCACTAAAACAATGACCCACTGTACCCAACAAGGACAGGATACCTCACTGAAACCACCCCATTCAAAATAGCCTTTTTCCAAAGTGTGGTTTCTGGCTTTGTCTCACATTTAGCACAAATGCAGTCAAGCATGCACTTTCAATTTGCTGGTCTCGACACATGTTGCACCCTCGGGATTATTCTACACATACATGTAAAGACTTGTCTGGAAACTAACCAAATATGAAACATATATCAAATTATAAAAGCGGAGACTTATATTTTTGGTTGAGTTTATTTTGTAATTATCTAACGGATTTTAGGACCACAAACCCAACTTTAATGATACAACCTAGACACATTATATTATTGATTGTGCACACATAGATATGGAAATGCTCTCATATGGTGTGCACTTTTGAATTATGTGCCGTCATAGAGCTGAGTATACTAGCTCCATGGTATTCTTTAGCTTATTTTTGCAAGTGCCTTTACGTAGTAGGTGAATTTAGCTATGCGTGCATATTAAATTGTTTGATCTCATATTTCTAGACTCAAAGCTTGACATTAAGGACTGTCCTATTGTACAAGTAGGTGGATTTAGCTATGCATGTATATTAAACTAGGAAGGAAGATTTGCTTTAAAGCAAATCTGTCTGTGTGCCTTCAAAAGCTGTAAATATTAAATGGTACAACTTTTGTGCTTAGGTACTTCACATTACATTCAGCTTATGGCTGGATGATATTTCCAAGTTCAAATAACCTTGACCTTTTACCTTTAACCTTTATAGGTCACACGTAAATTGCAAAAATGTACAGTGTTACAATACCCACAATTTAAGTCCAACATGATTAGAATTGGATGGAAATTGGCCACGTTATGGCTGGGTGAAACTTTCAAAGGTCCAAAGACATTGACCTTTGACCTTTTGGGGTCACATATAAATTTTAAAAAAGTGCAGTGTTGTAATAGCTACAATTTGAACCAAATATGATCAAAATTGGATAAAAATTGACCAAGTTATGGCTAGAAGAAAGCCGCCATCGAAAAGGCCTTTGACCTTGAAATGACCTTTGACCTTGAGATGACCTCTACCTCAAGTGAACCTTCACCTCAAAAATGACACCTTGGCCTAAAACTGACCTTTGACCTTGACATGACCTTGACATTTGAGATGGCCTTTACCTTGCTATGATCAAACTCCTATACACTTGGAACCACATCTACTATAGTATATAAAATATTGAAGATTTAAAACTTTAATTAGCCCTCATTTGCATAATTTTGAAAAGCATGACCTCTCATTACAAAAAGGCCAGCCTTAATCTATAGAATTATAATTTTGCCAAGTTTGGAGTTTCTATGTGTAATACTTTTTAAATAAAATGTAAGACAAACTTGTCTGGAAAGAAAGAAAGAAAGAAAGAAAGAGAGAGAGAAAGAAAGAAAGAAAGAAAGAAAGAAAGAAAGAAAGAAAGAAAGAAAGAAAAACAATATCTCGGTGTTGGCACACAGACATTGAGAAAGAAAGAAAGTGAGAAAGAAAGAAAGAAAGAAAGTAAGAATTCCTAGAAAAACAATATGTCTGTTGGCACACATCCGTTACGTCTTGTCTGTCATGTGTAAACATGACAAAAGCAGTCACACACGGTATTCTGTGTGCTACTCAGAGGCACACATACAGACAAGCATGCTGACCGTAGCCTGATATCAAACCCAGGCTCTCTTATCTGGGCTAAAAGTATCAATTACCAAAGCGGACCCCAGAATCTTGACTGATACCATCTTTGAAGCCTTTGGTACTTCACATTCCATTACGCTTATGGCTAGTTTTAACAAAAAGGCCTGAATGAGCTTGACCTTTAATCTTTAGGCATTGCATGTAAATTACAAAAATACGTAGTGTTGCAATACCTACAGGTTGGGTCCAACATGGTTAAAATTGGTTGAAAATTGACTGAGTTATGGCTAGATGAAAATTTCAAATGTGAAAATGACATTGACCTTTAGAGGTCACATGTAAATTACAAAAATGTGCAGTCTAACCAACATATTAATCGAAGTGGGATTGATTACCCCTACCTATAATATTTTTGGAGATATTCAAGATTTAAATTTTCAAATGGCCCTAATTTGCATAATTTTCAAAACCGTTGAACCTCTTTACAAAAAGACCAGGCTTCATGTATGGAAGTATAATCATGCCAAGTTTGGAGTTTCTATGTAAAATACTTTTCAAATGAAATGTCGGACAAATTTGCCTCGAAAGAAAGAAAGAAAGAAAGAAAGAAAGAAAGAAAGAAAGAAAGAAAGAAAGAAAGAAAGAAAGAATTCCTAGAAAAACAGTATGTCTGTGTTGGCACACAGACATAACTATTCGATCGCATGTTTCCAGACTCAAAGCTTGACATGAAGGACTGTCCTATTGTCCGGGACAAGTAAATGTCCTACTGGGAAAAGTAAAACTTTAGAGCTATTTAACAATTACTTGTTCGAAATTAGAGTGAAAGTGCTGTGGGATAAATGAAAAAAAGTCTTGAATGTCCTGCCGACTTTAAATGCACTTGGTTACTTGTGCAAATTTCAGTCCTATATACATACTGGCTGTTACTCCAGGCAGGTTTTTTTTTTAATTTTTTTTTTCCTACATTGTTTGTTTAATCTCATGTCAAAGTTTCTGCACAAGAAAATGTAACTTAGGTACAAAGGTACTCCTTTTTTAATTTTGGAGCGAAGCTGACTATTTAAAGGCATAATGTAACCCGGGTTCTGCTGTGTACATGTTCGCTGTCCTATCAGAACTCAACGTAAAAGAAATGAACTTTAAAAAGATACATTTCCTTAATATTCTCTTTTCATGTCTGCTACTACTGCTCTGCCAGTGTAGTTAGAAAATGTGCACACATAGTGGAGACTCAATATGGCAGACTTTTCAGAGCAAAAACCTAAAACAGGGGCATGGTACTCAACTACTCAACTAACCAAGTATACATTTGTATTTGTGTCTTTTTTGTCCAGAACCACTTAGTAGTATTCATTGCCTTATTCTGCAGTCCGAACTCTTTACTGTCCATAGGCTGACCTGTCACTGTCTAACCTAAATACATGTGGAAGTACTATTGTCCATATTGCACACGTTCTTCTGGAGAATTTATACATAGGCTCTACTAGCCCGAATGAATTTAAGGGTCTTCAGCGGACAACCACTCAGAACATGTTTTGGAGCCTATATACTCGTACATGTCTCTCTGAGTAGCGGCTCCTTGTCTAAGCTAAATATTCAGCAAAGACAACCCACATAATAATGAATAAATATGAATAATGAATTAGCAAAATACGGGAAGTTTTGCTTAAAAATGCAGAGCTTCATTATGACAGAAGAAAACCTGTCAAGCAAAACATAATTACTAAATTTGTATAGTACAGGTTCAGATAAGAACAATTTAACTTACCCCTGAACCGGTATGTACCCTTTCTAGCTGGATAGCTTATCCTAGTTATACCACCTGCCAGTGCATGACCGAAGTAGAAACAAACTGGGGCCTTATGTTCAGTCCCAGTGATTGTAAAATAAACAGTTGCAGCTAGACCACCTGTACAAACCAAGGGAAATCCTAACAAGTGCTGCAACAATGGACATCCTGCAACAGAAATGTGAAACAAGCCCCATAATGACACCTGCTCCTCAATTTGAATGTATCCAAACAATTAAGCTCTATTTCACTGCCAACCCTAAGAGAATGTTCAACGTGATGTGTCAGGTTTGTGACATTTTAGAAAATACTCTCAATTCTGAGAATTTGTTTAATAATAAGTAAATGTGCATTTTGGCATATCAGAAAAGAACGAAAGTCATTAACATTCATGTGAAAAAAATATGTTATCAAAACATAACTTTTCTAAACGCGATTTTAAGTATAACAGGGCCAACTTGTAACTGTCGGTGGCCGCTGCTTGCTACCGATAGCCCCTGGAGGGGTGTTAACCTGACAGTAAACATGTAAGCCTAATATGTCTGAAAATGAATATTAAAACAGAATGACCGCAAAATATAAATTTAATAGCAGAACAGGCAAGTCTAAAATCTCTAAAATTATTGAAGCCAAACTTTCTAACCATCTCTGGATATTTACAGCAAAATTTGTAGACATATTTTATCAAGAGTAAATCTTTGAATCCTCTTGACTCAAGTCTATTGTAAATAAATTTGGTTCTACATGCTGAAATTTAGAACAAATACGACCCAATCTCAAAATCTGTGGAAATATTTATAATATCCAATAGTTTCCGATTTATTACTGTCCGGGAAAAGATAGTTAACTACTGCAAAGTAAAACTCGTCTATTTTGTGATAGACTTTTATACAAAAAATTGTCATTAGTAACCTGAATATCCAAGTCCAGAAATGCATCTCTGAAACCATCTGAATTGTTACACTCCCTGGCAATATCTTTTTTGTAAATTTATTTAGCAATTTCACTGAAAATTTGTTCATTTACACAAGCAATGTCATCAATATATCTTGCGTTGCTTGATAATTTTGTAGCTATTAGAATGTCCTTTTTCATCAACTTATCCATATGCTTAAATTCAAGCTAGCTTAAATATAAATCTGCCAGTTATGGGGAGCAGTTGCTCCCCATTGGAATGCCTCTTATTTGTTGAAAAACCAATGGTCCGCATTGAACAAAAGTATTATCCAAAAGAAATTTTATACCATCTATCAAAGTTTGAACAGTGTGAGATTTGATGTGACTTTTCGAATATATATTTTGTGACCAATACGCTTTTTTGTATATGAATTAATAGTTATGTATGGTTTACCATTATGTTTAAACATTTTGCTTATTAATTCTGAAAGAGAACTTTTGTCTTCAACTATGGGTAGATTTATGTACAGCGTAGGAAAATCAAAACATTTGATTTTTTTTTTTTATTTTAAATCTTTGATTTTAGATTCAAGCTCGGAGAAATTGCTAATACTCCAAAAACAATTTAATTCACAGTTTCTGGAAATTGCACTACAGTATTTACGCAAATGATTCCTAATTGCAGTCAAATTCCATGTTGCTTCCTTTGATAAATGTTTTGTTGTAAATTTTGAAGCACCAGCTATGAATGTAGATTTAAAAGGGCTTTTATGTAATTTGGGTATCCAGAACAAAAGTGGAATAGAAGAGTCCTCTTCAGAAATTTTGATATGAAAATTTCTTTTCATTTCCTCTTTATGTGTATCTATCAAATTGTTCATGGATTGTTTGTGTAATTAGTATACGTCATTTCCTCTTATGTCTGAAATATTGTTTATACCAAGTTAATTTTTTCAAACCATCCAGTTAATATTTTTCGCAGATGATCTCAAAATTGTTACCTGCCTGATCAATTTTAGTGATTACATATCATTCTTCCAGTTCTTTGACTGCTTTTGAAACTTCAGGTTGTTTTAGATTAACCGTATTCTTAATGTGGGCTTTGTAACGGTAAATTCTATTTCTAAAGACCCTTTTCAAGTGTGATAACCATCCTTCAAATTTGTGAAATTCTATTTTTCTTTCTTTGCGCATTTCATACAGTAGGAATCAAATGCATCACATGTATCCTAAAAATAATGTCAATGTTCAACTTAGGACATATCCGAAATTTTGTAAATTTTTTCATCAATTGTTTTAAAACTGAATTTTGTATCATATCCAAATTACCTAACGGTAAACCAAACTCACTTTTAAATACTTTGTAGCAACGCAATTTAGAATTAGGGTCATCTCTTTTTACATGTAAGGGCAACTGTTCAACGGATTTCTCCTGGAACCATTGGTGTACTTCCGGGGACTGTTTGCGGCATGCAGACTGAATGCTGAAGTTTATATGAACAGTAAAGTACAAAACGCTTACTTTTCTGTGGGAGAATTTACTCGTGTAGGTGCTTTGGATGTAATCATGTAAATATAGGCAGTTTAGTGGATCTCAGATGTGATTATGTAAATGAAGACAGTGCAGTGGAACCTACCAAATTTGGCCATGCTTGGGGCATTTTTTATGGATGTTTTCTTGTGTGTATTTATGGGGGTGCGACATCAAGTATTTGTCTTTTTTCTTGCATTTTGAATGTTTAACTCTTTAAGTGCTTGCCAGAAGTGTAATAACGCTTGTGAATCTGAATTATTACAATCATTCTAAAGAACGCGTTCTTCATAGAGACCAATTGTTTCACGTCCAAAATCCAATATTTTCAGTGACAAAAATGGTTCAGGTCAGTTGGTTTCACTGTGCCCTCAAAGTTGCACAAATTGCACCCAAAGTGCCTCATGGAAACTTGTTGACCTTGTCTTCACAACGAAGGATGTCAAAATCCTGGGATCCAAATGAGGTTCTCCTAACAAAGCATGTCTTCACACAATGCCTTAGTACACAATATACCTGATGTAATATAACAAAAATGCACGCGTCACGCTGGACATGTTGTTGCAGTACCGGTAGGAAGGTGAAAAGTAAAAAAAATTCTTTGCCAAGTCACATTATGTAGGTAGTTGCAAAGTCACAAAATCAGGTTCTACTGTATGTTAGAATGTATATAGCTATGCAATGCCATTACTGGGCTCATTTTAACAGTATTAATGAAAACTTTGCGGTGTATGACGTATACATAGTATTTTATCACTCCCAAAATATATTTATCAAAAAGATAAGAAAGAAAGAAAGAAAGAAAGAAAGAAAGAAAGAAAGAAAGAAAGAAAGAAAGAAAGAAAGAAAGAAAGAAAGAAAGAAAGAAAGAAAGAAAGAAAGAAAGAAAGAAAGAAAGAAAAAGATTAGTAATTTGTTCATAGCAAAATCCTGATTCAATTACATTTCTGGCAATGTACATTTTTTTTTTTTTTTTTTTTTTTTTTTTTTTGCATATTTATTTCATTTTCAAAGGTACGTGCTGTGTTCGGCCACACAATGATACCTACACGGTCATAAAACTTGTCTGGGCTTGACTTTATCCCCACTGCCCTGTGCTGAAACTCTCTAGCACAGAGCAGCGCTCCTGAACTAGGGCTGCCCTATTTATTGAAATGCCATATGGCTTAACCTTCACTGGCTGTCATCAGTGGGCATCACTTTTGTTAACACTTAATTACCCACCATGAAGGTCTCATCACATTTCGGGTTAGCTGTCTAAACATACCGCCTGGGTTTGTGTGCTAGAATGTAAACCAAACATACTTTAAATAATTTGTAGCTACACAATTTAGAATTAGGGTCATTTTTTTTTTCACTTATTAGGGCAATTATTCAATGAATTTCTCTCGGAACCACTGACGTACTTTCGGGGACTGTTTGAGGCATGCAGACTCAATGCTGAAGTTTATATAAATGGTAAAGTGCAAAACACATCGCTTTGTGTGGGAGGATTTATTCGCGTAGGTGCTATAGTAAACTAAACGACCGAAAGATTATCAAAGAAATGGATGTAAGACGGATACTGGTGATTTTACTTGGACTCGTATACGTAAACTGTTTGGAAAGTGTACCGCAGAAAGGTAGGTTTTCATCGTTGATTTATCTCTGTACCGCCGCTGGACAATCTGGGCTTGTGCGTGTGTAAACTTGTGGCCTGGGTTGACCAACATCGAAAAGCTCTGTTTTAATATACTAAAAGGTCACAGTGACTTGCCGTAGGATCACAGTTGCAAGACACCTAACGTTATACCGCTTTCACACTACACAGGGCTGTCAGTCATTACGGCATTCTATACCCCTAAATATCCTTTGCATTCACACTATACCCCCATGTGGACACTCTTCAGCTGTAGGGTATCGAGGCGCAGAAATACTGCGTCTCGATAACGAAGCTGCTCTGGCAAGCAGTAACTTTTATGAGTTAATAAAAATTTGATACTCCTAAAAACAGGCGTATGAAAATATTCTAAGTGCAAGAGCACCTATGCCACTTGTCTAGTAATACTAGACAAGCAGCATCGGTGCTCTCGCACTCAGAATATTTCCATACGCCTGTGCTCCTGACCCTCCTCTCCTTGCCAGTGAGAACACAACGCGGAGCTCATACCGCAGTTGTATCTGTCCTTGGTCAGGTTAACAATAGGGGTCAGGATGCGCATGCACTGTGACAACCTGGTAATGGGCCAATACTGCAGATGACCCCGCAGCCACATGGGAGTAGAGTGTGAAAGCAAAGGAGTATGGTGAGAAACGTGGTGGGGAGCGGATACCGTATCTGCTACTGAATCACCCAATACCGGATTGACCAGACCCCTCTATAGTGCGACAACGGTATCAGTTGTATACCCAGGTTTCATTTACTGATAATGGTCATATCTTGTAAGCCAGGCGAAGAAGTTGGCGCCAGGGCTCGGTGGTCCGCGTGGCGGGCCGTTTCGTTTCGTTCATGCTTTCGTGTTTTTTTTCAGTTTTTGTCCGTGTTTCAATGTGTTTTTATTTTCACGTTTTTGTGCCATCAGTGAAATAAGCTTAAAAAATGCGTACAGCGAAATTAAAGCAATTTACAGTTATTGTCCTGCATAATATACCAAGTACAGGTCAACAGTTTTGCTTTTTTAAGGCCCATATTTAGAAGGTAAATGTCCCAAGCACTTCATGTACTTAAAGGAACAATATAGTAATGTACTGGTTGATGAGTTGACATCTCTATTTATAATAGCTTTAAAGATTTTCAAGATTGAAAATTTCGAATACTGAGAATAAGCATAATTTAATATGTTTCAATTTTTTTTTTAATTCATTAGATGCGCAATGCTCAATAACCCCTAGTAGATGTTCAAATGACATCTCTATCTATAATAGATTTGAAGCTATTCAAGATTTAAAATTTCAAATGCTGCTAAGTAGAATATTTAAATATCAAAAAATGTTTTAATTTCATTAGATGCGCAATGGTCAAAAACCCTGTAGTAGAAGTTGGAATGACGTTTCTATCTATTACATGTATACTTTTTAAGATGTTGAAGATTTAAAATTTCCAATGCCCTTACCTTGCATAATTGTGTATATCTTCAGTCTTCTGCATAAAAAAGCAAAACTCCATGTACGGAAGTGCAATCATGCCAAGTATGGGGTTTCAATGTATAATAGTATCAGGAAAAGTGTTGGACAAATTCACAAATACAAAAGTAATAAAGAAAGATCGAAACTAGAAAAATTTGATTTGCTTGTCAGCAAATCAATCTATGCTAAGAAAACTTTAAAACATTGCTTAATCGGTACCTGTTTTACTCCTTCAACTATATTTTTTCATGCATCTATGTCAAAAACCATAAATTTGAAGTTGGAAAGGCACCTCTATCTGTAAGAGTTTGAATATTATACAAGAATTCAATCTTCTGTAATAACCTAATTTGCATAAATCAAAATGCTACAGCTATGGTTCATAATTCATTGGATTCAGCTGTGTTTAAAACCAACAAATTAAAGTTGGATTGACACCTCTATTTATAGCAGTTTTGGTGATATTCAACTTTTGAAATGTTTCAAGTACAGCTAATTAGCAAAATTTGAAATGCTACAGTTTTTGTTCACTGTCCATTAGATTCACAGGTGTCACAAACCTGTATGTAGGCCTACTACTTTAAAATTTGTGTGTCTGTAATAGATTTGAAGATACGGAGCCTTTAGAATTTTAATTGCCCCTTAATTTGTATTATTTTGACGTGACATTAAAGGCACGAGATACGCCAAACCTGTTAGCGACTTTAGTCACTTATATCTACAAAAGTATTTTCTGTAATACACCCAAACCATATATGCGTGTGTTCATCATGATTCAAAGATGATGTACGCATTGTGATCAGAGTTTTAGTCCTTTAATTTGAACATTCACCAGTATGTCGGCAATGGACGATGTTAAAAACACTAAAATAAATCATTGCCTGCTTGACTCAAATGTTTAAAAAAAAATTGCATTCTGTTGCTAACATTTCTACGGAAAAAACCTATACTACGATTTTTTTTATTCTCGAACCCTTTTGTCACCAAAAGACCCCAACGTTTGACATGTAACTTTTTCCTTTGATGTTTACTCTGTTCAATTTCTTCGGTCCATGGAAAATAAAATGGGGTAAGCAAATGAAATTCGCTGGACAGGTTTTTTACTCAAGACCTTGAAGAACGTAATTCTTTTTAGCCGAGCCATTCTCCCGGAATAAACGTATAAGGTTACCTCTCTTGTCTGTTCCATCAAACTAAGAAATCGAGCTTCAAACGGTTTTGAAGACAATAAATTGATTGTGAGTTTTATAGCTTGGCCGAATTACGTTAAGCCTTATTGTGCTTGAAGCATTACATGAATCTGAACATTCTAACAGGTTGCCACTCAAACAATCATATTGAGATGACTTGAATAGCGTTTGAAGTCACGATATGATAGTCTTATGAGGCACCAGACACCACTTGGACTACTGGCTTCGCCTTCTTGTGTCATGTTGGGTGGAGCCTGCGCGCTGCCCAGGACTTAATCCATAGCAACCTGGCCGTCGGTACACATGTGAACAAAATGGGAAGTACAAATTGCCACAGTAACAAATAACTAACTGGAGTGTGCAATCAGCAAAATGGAAAAGAAACAGTGACGATTGTGTTTGGTATGTGATGCCATTTTATTTTGCTTGAAGGCCTGTTGTCTTGGCGGATCAGTTGCCATTGTAAATGGGTGTCTCTCCTGGGCATACTGTGATCCTCAATGCCAGACACAATGATCTACAGATTCTGAACTTATCCTTTTTATCCCACATTGCCTAGAACTACAATGATCCATCCAATTCCACATAAAAGATCACACCTATCATATTCCATGTCTAACCAATGGAATTAAAATGTGTGTGTCAACACACACATTTCTGTTTTTCTAGGAATTCTTTATTAAAGTGTATGTGTCAACATAAACTTTTCTGTTTTTCTACGAATTCTTTATTATGTGTTGGCACACAGACATACTGTTTTTCTAGGAATTCTTTATTTCTTTCTTCCTTCTTTCTTTCTTTCTTTCTTTCTTTCTTTCTTTCTTTCTTTACCGGCAAATTTGTCCGACACTTCGTTATAAAAGTATTATATGTAGAAACTCCAAACTTGGCACAATTATACTTCTATAGATGAAGTCAGGTCTTTTCATAATGAGAGGTCATGCTTTCCAAAATTTTGCAAATGAGGGCTAACTAAAGTTTTAAATCTTCAATATCTTAAATGCTATAGTGGATGTGGTTCTGAGTGTATAGGAGTTCGATCATAGCAAGGTAAAGGTCATTTCAAATGTCAAAGTCATGTCAAGGTCAAAGGTCCTGTGAAGGCCAAAGGTCAATATTAAGCCAGAATGTCACTTTTGAGGTCAAGGTTCAATTCAGGTAGAGGTCATCTCAAGGTCAAAGGTCATTTCAAAGTCAAAGGCCACTTTCGATGGTGGTTTTCTTCCAGCCATAACTTGGTCAATTTTCGTCCAGTTTTGATCATGTTGGGCTCACATTGTAGATATTGTAACCTTGCACATTTTTTAAATTTACATGTGACCTCTAAAGGTCAAAGGTCAAGGTCATGTGGACCTTTGAAAGTTTCATCCAGTCATAACTTGGTCAATTTCCATCCAATTCTAATGATGTCGGACTCAAATTGTAGGTATTGCTGCACTTGACATTTTTAAAAAAACATGCAACCTCAACAAGGCAAAGGTCAAGGTCATTTGGCCCTTAGAAAAGTTCCACCTTGCCATAACTTGGTCAATTTTACTCTGATTTAGTTCATGTCCGGCCTCAACTGTGGGTATTGCAACACTGTGTGTGCAATGTACATGTGACCTGTAAAGGTCAAAGGTCAAGGTCATTTGGACTATGAAATTTGCATGCAGCCATAAGATTAATGGAATGTGAAGTACCAAAGGTTAAACGTTGCAGCATTTAATGTCTACAAACTTTGAAGGCACACAGATAGATTTGCTTTCAAACAAGTCTTCTTTTCCAGTTTGTTTGTTTGTTTGTTTGTTTGTTTCTTACTTACTTTCTTTCTTCTTTCTTCTTTCTTCTTTACCAGCAAATTATCCGACACATTTCTCGGACACTATTATACATAGAAACTCCAAACTTGGCATGATTGTACCTCCACACAAGGAGTTTGACTGTTTTGTACACAGAAATGAAGATGTTTAGAATTATGCAAATTAAGGACATTTGAAATTTTCAATCTTGAATATGTTCAAACGTTTAATAGATAGAGATGTCTTTCCAACTTCTACTGGGTTTTTTTTTACCATTGCGCACCTAAACAGTTTTTCATGAAAGTTGTAACAATTTATTTTATGCTAAAAAGCACCTTTAGAAATTTAAAATCTTGAATAACTTCAAAGCAAAAAAAGATAGAGATCCCATTCCAACTTCTACTCCAGTGTTATGGCATAGTTGTACATTGCCATACCAATATGCTTTGAAGATACACACACTGATTTGCTATGCAGCAAATCATCTTTCCAAGTTAAAGTGTGTGTGTCAACACACACTTTTCTGTTTTTCTAGGAATCTTTTCTTTCTTTCTTTCTTCTTTCTTTTGTCTGTGTGTCAACACAGACATACAATTTTTCTAGGAATTCTTTATTAAAGTGTGTGTGTCAGCACACACTTTTCTGTTTTTCTAGGAATTCTTTATTTCTTTCTTTCTTTCTTTCTTTCTTAACAGGCAAATTTGTCGGACATTTCATTCGAAAAGTATTATATGTAGAAACTCCAAACTTGGCACAATTATACTTCTATGGATAAAGTCTGGCTTTTTTATATTGACAGGTCATGCTTTTTCAAAATTATGCAAATGAGGGCTAATTAAAGTTTTAAATCTTCAATATGTTATATACTATACAGTGCATTCCACCTAACTTGAGCTCTGGGGGCCGTCTCATTAGTTTTGACCACAGTGCTGGTGGGCCAAACAGCCTATCACTGACCTCTTTGGCCTGCCACTCAACCCGGCTGCTATAATTAGTGGTGTTTGTAAACAGGTCCACATGGGTGCTGCTGTAGACATTTATATGGGTTTTATTTTCACTTTTGTAGCTTCAAATAATTGGGTTTTTCTACAAAATAATCCGGCTAAAGGGACACCATTTTACTGTGGAGCTGGCCCTGCAATGTGTCTGCCATCCCCACCAAACACACTTGACCAGTGACAGTGAATGATTGGTATCAAATGGCCAGCTTAGTCCCAAGTCCTGGCAAGTGTAACCACATCAAAATAAACCCTACCCTTTCCTCCTTAAGTTTATGTGTATTTTATTACCCCCAATAGATTGCACTCATAATCCACAGCCTTTATCAACATTGTAAGACCTGTGGGACATTTTTACAGGGGTGTCACATCTCAATTAAACTGCAAACAAGCCATAATCTTGGTATATATTTTACAAGATGTGATCTCAAAATGACCCTTTGAAAATGCAGCATCCCTTGACTCATTCAGGACGGAAGTCCTCTTTTACTGTCAGTAAAATTTGTATCAAAGGGATATACTGAGTATTCTTATCTTTTAAATGAGGGGGTTCTGATTTAAAATTTCTGACAATCATAATAGAATATAATATCTGCTCCTGATTTGTGATATTCTGACCTTTTTTATTTGTTTCACACATTGTATTAGCAATGCAAATTTGAAAGAATTAGCAAAGAGCAAATCCTTTGGGTTCATCACTGAATGAGTTAATTTTTTCACATAAACATTGGCTGCATTGATTGAATAGCTATATCTGTTTAGTAATGTAATTATAGGTTAATGTTTTCTTTCTGGACACCAGTCAGTTCAGTGGCTCTTAAAGGAATCATTTTGAGCTATATTATTTATATACAATTACACAGTCCAGGAAATGCTCAAGATCAACTGCTCATGCATTCTATCATTAAAGTGTGTGTGTGTCAACACACACTTTTCTTTCTTTCTTTCTTTCTTTCTTTCCTCTATACCAGCAAATTTGTCCGACCCTTTTCTCGGACACTATTATACATGGAAAGTCTAAACTTGGCATGATTATACCTCCATACAAGGAGTTTGACTGTTTTATAGAGAGAAATGAAGCTGTTTAAAATTATGCAAATTAGGGGCATTTGAAATTTTCAATCTTGAATATCTTCAACAGTATAATAGAGATGTCATTCCAACTTCAACAATGGGGGTTGTTTGCCATTGGCACCAAGTCACCTAATGAATTAAAAATTAAAGATGTAGCAATTTAAATTATGTAAAAAAGCACCATTAGAAATTTAAAATCTTGAACAACTTCAAAGCTATAATAGATAAATAAGCCATTCCAACTTCTACTCCTGTTTTATGGAATAGTTGTACATTGCCATTTCAATATGCTTTGAAGACACACACACTGATTTGCTATGCAGCAAATCATCTTTCCTAGTTAAAGTGTGTGTGTCAATACACACTGTTTTGTTTTTCCTGAAATTCTTTCTTTCTTTCTTCTTTCTTCTTTACCAGCAAATTTGTCCGACACTTTTCTAGAACACTATTACACATAAAAACTCCAAACTTGGCATGATTGTACCTCCATACAATGAGTTTGACCGTTTTATACAAAGGAATGAAGCTTTTTAAAATTGTGCAAATTAGCGGCATTTGAAATTTTAAATCTTGAATATATTCAAAAGTATAATAGATAGAGATGTCATTCCAACTTCTACTAGGGGGTTATTGACCATTGCGCATCTAATGAATCTTAAACAAATGTTATAGCAATTTAAATTATGTTAATTAGCAGCATATGAAATTTTAAAACTTGAATATCTTCAAAACTATTATAGATAGAGATGTCATTTCAACTTCTGCTAGGGGGTTGTTGACCATTGCGCATGTAGTGAATCTTAAACAAAGTTGTAGCATTTTGAATTATGCTAATTAGCAGTATTCGAAATTTTCAATCTTGAATATCTTCAACACTATAACAGATAGAGATGTCATTTCAACTTCCACTAGGGGGTTGTTGACCGTTGCGCACCTAATGAATAAAAATAAAATTGTAGCAATTTAAATTATGCTAATGAGCGGTATTCGAAATTTTCAATCTTGAATGTCTTCAACCCTATAATAGATAGAGATGTCATTCCAACTTCTACTAGGGGGTTGTTGACCATTGCGCACCTAATGAATTTTTAATAAAAGTTGTAGCAATTTAAATTATGCTAAATAGCACCATTAGAAATTTAAAATCGTGAATAACTTCAAAGCTATAATAAATAGAGATGCTATTCCAACTTGTACTCCTGTGTTATGGAATAGTTGTACATTACCATACCAATATGCTTTGAAGACACACACACTGATTTGCTATGCAGCAAATCATCTTTCCTAGTTATGTCTGTGTGCCAACACAGACATACTGTTATCTAGGAATTCTTTATTTTTTTTCTTTCTTTCTTCTTTCTTTCTTTCTTTCTTTCTTTCTTTCTTTCTTTCTTTCTTTCTTTGTAATTTACATGTGACCTCTAAAGGTCAAGGGTCAATGTCATTTTCACATTTGAAATTTTCATCTTACCATAACTTGGTCAATTTTTATCTAATTTTAACCAGGTTGGACCCTACCTGTAGGTATTGCAACACTGCATATTTTTGTAACTTACATGCAATGCCTAAAGATCAAAGGTCAAGCTCATTCAGGCCTTTTTTAAATCTAGCCATAAGCGTAATGGAATGTGAAGTACCAAAGGCTTTGAAGATTGTATCAGTCAGGATTCTGGGACCCGCTTTGGTAATTGATACTTTTAGCCCAGATAAGAGAGCCTGGGTTTGACATCAGGCTCCGGGAAACATGTTTGTCTGTGTGTGTGCCCCTGAGTAGCAGACACAATGCCGTGTGTGACTGCTACTGCCATGTTTACACAAGACAGACAAGACGTAACTAAGAAAATTGGAACAACACATAATTAATTCATAGGGTAAGACATAACAGATTCAACTGAAAGCCATAGGAAGCTGTAGTTTTCCTTGCAGTGAGGTTGCAAGGTTAAGACAATCCACAGACAGCCAGGTCAGTGTTCAATGTAAACAAAGCATGCACAAATATGAATAGACTGACGTCTACAAGTTGTATCATGCTTAGAAGACTACTTGGTTCATGAGAATGAAATGGAAAGAATGACAACATAGTCTGTGGTAGTTTATATATCACTACATACTATCAAAAACATTGTCTTTTTTTTCTTTCCTTTTTTCTTTTTTATGTCTGTGTGCCAACACAGACATATCGTTTTTCTAGGAATTCTTTCCTTCTTTCTTTCTCTCTCTCTCTCTCTCTCTCTCTCTCTCTCTCTCTCTCTCTCTCTCTCTCTCTCTCTCTCTTTCTTTCTTTCCAGACAAATTTGTCCGACATTTTATTTAAAAAGTATTACACGTAGAAACTCCAAACTTGGCAAAATTATACTTCTATAGATGAAGTCTGGCCTTTTTGTAATGAGAGGTCATGCTTTTCAAAATTATGCAAATGAGGGCTTATTAAAGTTTTAAATCTTCAATATCTTATATACTATAGTAGATGTGGTTCCGAGTGTATAGGAGTTCGATCATAGCAAGGTAAACGTCATCTCAAATGTCAAAGTCATGTCAAAGTCAAAGGTCATGTCAAGGTCAAAGGTCAATTTTTAGCCAAAATGTCATTTTTGAGGTCAAAGTTCACTTCAGGAAGAGGTCATTTCAAGGTCAAAGGCCACTTTCGATGGTTGCTTTTTTTCTAGCCATAACTTGGTCAATTTTTATCCAATTTTGATCATGTTGGGTTCAAATTGTAGCTATTGCAACACTGCACATTTTTGAAATTTACATGTGAACTCTGAAGTTCAAAGGTCATGGTCATGTGGACCTTTGAAAGTTTCATGCAGTCATAACTTGGCCAATATGCATACAATTATAATCATATTGGACTCAAATTGCTACACTGGACATTTTTATAAAACATGTAACTTCAAAAAGGCAAAGGTCAAGGTCATTTGGCCCTTCGAAAGTTTCATCTTGCCATAACTTGGTCAATTTTACGCTAATTTAATTCATGTTGTGCTTAAATTGTGGGTATTGTAACACTGTACAATTTACACGTGACCTGCAAAAGTCAAAAGTCAAGGTCGATTGGACTTTGAATATTGCATCCAGCCATAAGCTTAATGTAGTGTGAAGAAGCAAGGGTAAAAGTTGTAGCATTTAATATTTACAACTTTTAAAGGCACACAGACAGATTTGCTTTCAAGCAAATCTTCTTTTCCAGTTTCTTTCTTTCTTTCTTCTTTCTTCTTTCTTCTTTACCAGCAAATTTGTCTGACACTTTTTGCAGACACTATTATACATAGAAACTCCAAACTTGGCATGATTGTACCTCCATACAAGGAGTTTGACTGTTTTATAGAGAGAAATGAAGATGTTAAAAATTATGCAAATTAGGGGCATTTGAAATTTTCAATCTTTTAAATCTTCAACGGTATAATAGAGATGTCATTCCGACTTCTACTAGGGGGTTGTTGGCCATTGGCACCAAGTCACCTAATGAATTAAAAATAAAATGTTTAAAATTATGCAAACTAGGGGCATTTGAAATTTTAAATCTTGAATAACTTCAAAGCTATAATAGATAGAGATGCCATTCCAAGTTCTACTCCTGTGTTATGGAATAGTTGTACATTGCCATACTAATAAGCTTTGAAGACACACATACTGATTTGCTATGCAGCAAATCATCTTTCCTAGTTCCAAAGTGTTCCTTTTTTTAGCAGGAGTGTATATTTATATATATATATATATATATATATATATATATATATATATATATATATATATATATATATATATATATATATATATATATATATATATATATATATATATATATATATATATATATATTGATGATTGATTGATTGCTGTTTGTTTGCAGCATGTCTGGGTACCTCAACAGGGATGAGTCATTCCATATCCTTGCAAAACTATGCCTACTACAAAGATAAGTACGAGAACTGTACGATTGTCCAGGGTAACCTGGAGCTTGTATGGCTACTGGAGCAGGACTATAATTTGGGTTTCCTTCGATATATCCAGGAGGTGACCGGCTATGTACTCATCCTTGGGGTCGCGTCTCGCAAAGTGCCACTGTCCAGCCTGCGGATCATCCGTGGCAAGGATCAGTATTATCACGAGGGGAAGTATTACAGTCTTTATGTGGGCCTCAACTACAAGAAAGGAACAACTCGCGGCTTAATGGAGCTACAGCTTCCTTCATTGCATGGTCAGTGAAAAATCCATCCACCATTCGCCACCTCCTCTGTCATATTGGTCGTCTGTCACTTCACAGCTTCAAAGAAAAGTGTAGAAGTAGACGACCTGAAATGAAGTAATTCATGTTTGATATCATGATTAGAGAAGACACTTGAACTTAATGTGTGATATTATGATTAAATGAGACTTGAAATCTATAGTATGATATCATGATTATAATATGTTTATCGCAAATATGTGTGTTACCATAAATAAGAGACAAAATAGATATTACCAACATATGAATATAAAGATACATACAATCAAAGTCACGCACACAGCACGCATATTCATGCATTGGTAGTTTTTCACTCATTTAGTGTGGAATACAGCTAGTATCTGTCACAAAGATACTGGTATTATTCTATATCAAGCCAAGGTAAATACAGCTTCCTGCATGGGAGATACTTATTTATTCCACACTAAACACAGTGGATGACGATTTTACTACTTTTGTCTCGTCAGATCTTTTCATAAATGTTCACAATTTAGGTGTGTGAGTAATCGGTTCGTAATAAGATGGTGACAATGCTAGAATGGTAGCGACATTTATCACTGTGATAACCAAATACCATCATGTCCGGATATGATTCACCGGCATATCTCTCTGTGATATGAAAACGGTGTATATTATGTTGCCATGAGAGAAGCAGAGTCTGCATGCGTGCCTCTTCTCTGGCAATGCATTATGCACCTGTGGGCTCACACAGTCCTTGAGGAGACAACCACTACCTTTATTAGCTTTGATTCCGTTTTAAGTAAGAACATGACCAACACATGTTCTTGAACATGATATCGTGTAGCTCGTATCTTTGGTGTACAGAGATCTCTAACAGAACTAGAAAAGATGATTTGCTGCATAGCAAATCAGTGTGTGTGTGTTTTCAAAGCATATTGGTGTGGCAATGTACAACTATTCCATAACACAGGAGTACAAGTTGGAATGGCATCTCTATCTATTATAGCTTTGAAGTTATTCAAGATTTAAAATTTCTAATGGTGCTATTTAGCATAATTTAAATTGTTACAGCTTTTAGTTTTAATTCATTAGCTGCACAATTGTCAACAACCCCCAAGTAGAATTTGGTCACATGTAGATTGCGCAGTTTTACAATACCCAAAATTTAAACCCAACATGAACCAAATCGGATGAAAATTGACCAAGTTATGGCAAAATGAAACTTTCAAAGGGCCAAATGACCTTGACCTTTGCCCTTTCGAGGTTACATGTTCTAATAAAAATGTGCAGTGTTGCAATACCAACCATTTGAGTCCAACTTGATTAGAATTGGATGGAAATCGGCCAAGTTATGACTGGATGAAACTTTCAAAGGTCCAAATGACCTTGATCTTTGACCTTTAGAGGTCACATGTAAAATTCATAATGTGAAGTGTTCCCATAGCTACCATTTGAGCCCAACATGATCAAAATTGGATAAAAATTGACCAAGTTATGGCTAGAAGAAAGTTACCATGGAAAGTGGCCTTTGACCTCGAAATGACCTTTGACCCTGAGATGACCTCTACCTGAAGCCAACCTTGACCTCAAAAATGACATTTTGGCTAAAAATTGACCTTTGACCTTGACATGACCTTTGACCTTGACATGACCTTGACATTTGAGATGACCTTTACCTTGCTATGATCAAACTCCTATACACTCGGAACCACATCTACTATTGTATATAAGATATTGAAGATTTAAAACTTTAATTAGCCCGCATGTGCATAATTTTGAAAAGCATGACCTCTCATTATAAAAAGGCCAGACTTTATCTATAGAAGTATAATTGTGCCAAGTTTGGAGTTTCTACGTGCAATACTTTTCAAATGAAATGTCGGACAAATTTGCCTGTTAAGAAAGAAAGAAGAACTAGAAAAGATGATTTGGTGCATAGCAAATCAGTGTGTGTGTCTTCAGAGCATATTGGTGTGGCAATGTACAACTATTCCATAACACAGGAGTACAAGTTGGAATGGCATCTCTATCTATTATAGCTTTGAAGTTATTCGAGATATCAAATTTTTAATGGTGCTATTTAGCATTATTTAAATTGCTACAACTTTCAGTTTTAATTCATTAGGTGCGCAATGGTCAACAACCCCCTAGTAGAAGTTGGTCACATGTAGATTGCGCAGTGTTACAATACCCAAAATTTAAACCCAACATGGACCAAATCGGATGAAAATTGACTAAGTTATGGCAAGATGAAACTTTCAAAGGGCCTAATGACCTTGACCTTTGCCCTTTCGAGGTAACATGTTCTTATAAAAATGTGCAGTGTTGCAATACCTAAAATTTGAGTCCAACTTGATTGCAATTGAATGGGTGCAACTTTCAAAGGTCCAAATGACCTTGACCTTTGACCTTTAGAGGTCACATGTAAATTCAAAATGTGTAGTGTTACCATAGCTACCATTTGAGCCTAACATAATAAAAATTGGATAAAAATTGACCAAGTTATGGCTAAAAGAAAGTTACCATGGGAAGTGGCCTTTGACCTTGAAATGACCTTTGACCTTGAGATGACCTCTACCTGAAGCAAACCTTGACCTCAAAAATGACATTTTGGCTAAAAATTAAACTTTGACCTTGACATTTGAGATGACCTTTACCTTGCTATGATCAAACTCCTATACACTCGGAACCACATCTACTATAGTATATAAGATATTGAAGATTTAAAACTTTAATTAGCCCTCATTTGCATAATTTTGAAAAGCATGACCTCTCATTATAAAAAGGCCAGACTTTATCTATGGAAGTATAATTGTGCCAAGTTTGGAGTTTCTACGTGCAATACTTTTCAAATGAAATGTCGGACAAATTTGCCTGGAAAGAAAGAAAGAAAGAAAGAAAGAAAGAAAGAAAGAAAGAAAGAAAGAAAGAGAAAGAAAGAAAGAGAAAGAAAGAATTTGTAGAAAAACAGAAAAGTGTGTGTGGACACACACACTTTAAAGAAAGAAAGAAAGAAAGAAAGAAAGAAAGAAAGAAAGAAAGAAAGAAAGAAAGAAAGAAAGAAAGAAAGAAAGAAAAAAAGAATTCCTAGAAAAACAGAAAAGTGTGTGTCGACAGACACTTTAATGATAGGAGCTACAGTGAAACCTCATATTGACACTCTGATATCCAACATATTCACATAAATGACACAAGTTTTGAGGGACTTAATGTCAAGTTTCTTTGCCTTTTGTCACATTTGTCCGACTAACTCAGAAATCCAACACATTTTACAGGAAACTTACTACTGTATATCAGATTTTTAATGGAATACATTTTGCACTGACCCACTATTTCATGTATTTTATTGACAGAAATACTCTCTGGGGATGTTTACTTCCATGACAACCCTTATCTGTGCCACGTAACCAGGGATGTGAACTGGATTGACATTCTTTCAGGCAAAGGGGCCCATTTAGACAGTGAGAAAACACCAGCCGCACATGTTTCATGTTAGTTGAACATTTTGTCACCTTTTTGTCAAGTGTCTCATACCAGTAAGGTACTGTATTGCATGGCATTTGTCACTTTACAACAGGGTGTTGTCCTGGCGTCAGACTGTTGTACAAGGACCAAGTAATACATGAACACTGCTCTCTCAGATATGCAGCAGAAAAATCCATTTGAGAATGGTTAATGGCTCAAGAGGACTATCTGTTTTTTGACATGAAACATAGACTGGGTTCTCCTTTATGGTATATGCTGAGTGCCATGGATATGTCTTTAGTCAGTACCGGTGTACCAGGATAACTTTTACCCTGGATAACTCCCCCCCCCCCTCCGGGTGGAAAGTTATCCTAGGATAAGTTCCCTTCGCCAGGGCAAGGTATCCTAGGATAACTTTCCCAACCCCTGGATAACTATCCCCCCCCCCAAAAAATACCTATATACTTTATCCGTTTAAACTGATTAGTAAACACATAAAACTGGTGTTGTACTTAAAATATGAAAGTATAGTAACAGTTATCATGAACAAATATTGAATTTGTTGAGTTAAGATATCGAAAGTATAATGTATCATTCACCATACAGCACTGCACTGAAATTGTATTTCACAACTTATATTGTGAGTAAAAGTTGTAAAAATGATACAACCAAAGATAAATGTTTTTGGGCTTGTTAATATTATGCAAGAGATCATTGATGGGTGCAATCAGGGAATTTTACCATACATTTTATCTTAACTCCATCAGTAACTTGTATTTGAAATCCATAGATTTTAAATTTCTTTACATTTTATAATATTATGAGGGAAGACTAAGGATGGAAAGTTCAATTGCAATACAGACAGCGTAAAAAAATAACAACACGTGGGGAGGGGGGAAGTTGTCCAGGCCAGGATAACTCCCCCCCCCCCTGTACTAACTTACATCAGTGTTTTCCATTGCAAGATATGCCAGTTCTTTACAGTCACCTTTATATGTAATAATTGTATGAGGAGAGACTTGGAAAGTTGAATTGCAAGACATGGATCATAAAAATGGAGAACATTTAGGGTAGGGGGAGGTTGGCCATACCAGGATAACTAACTCCCTCCCCCCCCCCCCCCCGAAGCGTTACATTCTTTCAGTGATTTTTATTCAAAATGCAAGAAATGCAAGTTCTGTCATTTATATAAAAATATGATGAAATAATTGGCAGGAAAAATTAAATTGTAATAATTTGATTTTATCAAACGAAAAAATGTGGGTGGGGGCGGTTATCCAGGCCAGGATAAACCCCCAACCCCCCAACGAAAAAAAGGTTACCCTTTCATCTATAAGTTGTATTTAAGATGCAGGAACTGACAGCCCCTTACAGTTTGTAAACGTATGAGGAAAGAATTTGGGTGGCAGGTTGAATTGCAAGACAGAGATCAGAGAAAACAAAAAAGTGGGGGATGGGGGAAGGTTATCCAGGCCAGGGTAGCTTACCCACCTCCACTATATTTGCTACATATGCCATCGGCATTT
This sequence comes from Hermodice carunculata, assembly GCA_964020975.1. NCBI lineage: Eukaryota > Metazoa > Annelida > Polychaeta > Eunicida > Amphinomidae > Hermodice > Hermodice carunculata. The sequence goes on from OZ026618.1 coordinate 28,783,012, forward strand.
TTATTCAAAACAAAAATATTCCGCTTCTTTTCAGCATTATATAATCATGAGGAAAGAATTGGGGTGGGAAGTTGAATTGGATCAAAGAAAACTATGGATGGGGTAAGTTATCTAATCAGGAGTAAGGTAATCCTCCACCTCCATACGTTTAACCTTGATTGCATCGGTAAATCGTAAATGTGAAATTCAGGGATTATCAAATAAATTTGAGATTCAGGGATTATCAATTCTTTACAGTTTATCACAATATGAGGAAAGACTAAGGACGGAAAGTTGAATTGTAATACACAGAGCATAGAAAAGATAAAATTTGAGGTGGACAGATGTTGTCCAGGCCAGGATAACCCCCCCCCCCCCCCTCCACTTACTATCTTGCACCAGTGGTTTTTATTCATAATGAAAGAACTGCCAGTTCTTTACAGCTCTAGATAACATCATAAGGAAAGATTTTGAATAGAAAATTGAATTCAAGGACAGTGTACATGGAAAATAATATAGTGTGGGTCACGGACTGTTATCTATGCCATGATAACTGCACTCCCCCCCCCCCCGTGACTATCTGCCTGCAATATTTTATATTCAAAATACAAGAAAAACCAGTTCTGTGTTCTGTACATTTAGAGGACAGTATGACGAAATTAAGACTTGAATTTTGGGAATAAAAAGTTTAATTGTAAGACAGGGATCATGGAAAATGAAAAAGGAAAGGGGGGGGGGGGAGTTGTCAAGACCAGGATAATTTACCAACCTCCACTGTAAGTGCTATGTTCTATCAGTATAACAAAACCTTCCAATTCTTTAGGGTGATATAAAAGCACCAATAAGGAATTCCCAGGGAAAGTTGAATTGCAAGACAGGGATAACAGGAAATGACAAATTGGGAAGGGGGTATTCGGGCCAGGATAACTTACCCTCCATAAGCTTTAACTTTCCTCACTAATTTGTATTTGAAATGCAGCAATTACCAGTTCTTTGCAGTTTATAAATTGTGAGGTAAGATTCAGAATATAAAGTGGAATTGTAATTAAGGGAGCATTGAAAATAAAAAGGTTGGGGTGGTACACATGTATGTGCTGGCTGCCTTTACTGCACACTCTTTTTTTTTAGGCAAGAAATGGAAATTTTGCTTTATTTACAATACTGTTAGATAACCCACATAAAATCTTATATTAAAAGAAAAATGAGCTTAGGGACACGTGGATTACGAGATGGATCGAGATTGTTTATGCCTGCAACTTGCCTCCTGCCTGCCAGGAATATGTTAACTTTCCTTCGGCAATTTTTTTAAATGACAAATATAAATCGATTCTGTATAGTTACAAATGCTATGAGTTAAGAAATTGGCTTGAAGAAAATGAATACAGAAAGTACACACTTTAAATATGGGTTGGGGGAAGATTGTGAGGCCAGTTTAGCTCCCCACTGAGGTATATGATTATGTGCTGTTTATATTCATCATGTTCATTGTTCCAGGCATGAAATTTTAATACTGTAAACCTTACAATGCTATAAGGGGAAAAAGTAAGATGGTTTGAATCTTGAATTGCAAGAAAAAATTAGCAAAAAGACACTTTAAACCTGGGGAGAGTGTCCAAGCCTACATCACTTGCCATTTCCCTTCCATCCCATAATAATATATGATGCATTTCTTGCACAAAAAACACAAACCAAGTTAATACTGGTTCATCAAAAAAATAACAAACCATGTGGGGGGCAAGCTCACACACACACACACACACACACATACACGCATACACACTAATATCAGTGTCAATCTATGCTCTTTGTGTTGTTATTCATGTTTTAACTCAATCTTTTTATTTATAGTGTGCTTAAATATTTCATTCTTTCTTTAAAAGATATGAAGGAAAGGAAGCACATTTACTTATGGAGGAGGGGGCAACTTATCCAGCCCTGCACAATCTACCCCCACCCCATGTCTTGTCTGTGTGCTTACGAGGGTCTTTGAGTTTGTACCTTTCTACATTCGGAGCTACTGAGAATTTTTCTTTCATATATAGAAAATACTGCGGGAAAGGGAGTAGGCTTATTAAGATATGTGAGTGTTAGTAACCCAGGCTTGGTCAATCTCCTCCACCCAGTTTAAATGTTCTGCATTGTCTTTCAATACCAGGGATATGTATTTTGCTGAACACTTAGGCTGTTACATTAAGCTCTACTAAATGTCAAAACAAAGTTTTCAAATCAAGGTCTTAAACTTTAATAGGTCTACACAATGATGCTGACATATTACTAGTTGAGGATATAATTATGTCTAAATTTGAATGCACAGACTCCGATTGTTTATGTATTATTTTCAGAAATTAAAACTGTACTTTTATATTAATATGTACATTCTGCATAGTATGATTCCAATTATTTTGTTTTGCAAAAATTAAAATATTCATTTTATTCTTGATTCAAGAATGGGCAAAAAAGAATAAATTATGTCATACTGACTCTTATCGTTTATATTATACTCTACGAACAGATAAATCAGAATTAAAATACCAAAACAAGATATTTTTAAGGTCCAACAGTCGTTCCTATATTTGAAGCATGAGTAGGATATCACTAATCAATGTTGTGTGCAAGATTGGCCTAGGGGGAAAGTTATCCCAGGGGGAAGAAAGTTATCCAAGGATAAGTTCTCCCGAGGGAAGTTACTGGAGGGGGGGTTATACTGTTACGCCGGTACAATTATTACAAATCTGTAAATTTGAGATTTTGTGTAATGATGAGCAAATGAGCACTGATGACCTCAGAAAAATATGTAGCATTGAATGGTGCCTTTCAAACTTTACCATCTTGAAGATTAATTGGAGATTTCTGAAACAAAAAAAATGAGTTTGGAATAAAATTTGTTGAGGGACAGCTACAGAACATGAAATGAATATCTCAATGTAAATTCGAGAAAGGTTTACTCTCCAGGTGGTGCATGTGATGTATCCTGCAATGGCACCAAAGACAGTGGGGGAAACTATCGTCGACACTGCTGGGGAACCGAACGCAAAATGTGCCAAAGACGTAAGTATCAGCTTGACCATATTGTCACCCCCTTGGCCTTGTCAACTGACAGGGTGGCGTCATTCTCATGTCTGTGATGCTTGGTTCCTTCTGTCTGTCTCTTGCCCTTGTGGATGCCAAAATTAAGGCTAGTGTCATGAAACTTGACCCGTGGAAGCATCTGGTAGGGTACCAGGATAAGTTTGATATTCAGTGACCCTCACTTATTTTCAAGGTCACCAAGAGTCACCAGAATTTTATCGTTGGGGAATAAATACAGTTGGAACAAATTGAGCCGCTTTCATGAAACTTGCACTGCAGAGACATGTTGTTCAATGACTGGCTCCATTTGACAAGCAGAACCTTGACCTACGCAAACAATGCGGTATCGTCATCATTGCGTCCGTGTTGCTCTCTGTATGTCCATCCACCCATTTGTCTGTCCTTCATTCTTGCAGATGCAATAGCTTTGTAGGATGAAACTTGTACTGCAGAAACATATGTTTGGGTGTTTGGCTGAGTTTAACATTAAGAAAGCTTTATGTTGACTGGCATGGTCAGCAGGGGCCATCCCAAGGGGATCTAAAAAGTCATTCTGACAATTCAATCATTCTATTGTTGGAGACAGGTTCCGACATTTATGGTAAAAAAATCATGGTATCATGCCTGTGAACACTACGGTAGCCTTGGTGTTGGGTTTGGCCAGCTACATTTACATCGGATTGATCTGCTGATCAATAATTTAGGCAGCAAATAGGCTGCAAGATTTACACGTTCACCTGTGAGGGCAGCCCCAAAAATATTCTTTACCAACTTACTTAAACAAATGTGCAATAATTCTGCAATGATTTACTAATGAAACATGATAAAATTTCACATGGCAATGAGTGAATGATTCACTTTTAAGCAAATTACTAACAAATCATTTATGCTTACCCAAATCACTGTCAAATCACTTTAACAAATTACCAATTGAACATATTTTGCAAATCACCAATGATACATGTTTTACAATCAAATTATGATAAAATTTCACATGCAAAGTAGTGAATGATTCACTGTTTAACAAATTACTTTAACAAACAACAAATATTCACTTTTCAATACGATTCATATGCACAGCAGCAAATGCCCAATGATACATGTATGGTTACATATTTAACAAATACTTGTGGCTCAGGAGTCTAATCAACATATGCTTGAAAAAGTAAATTGTTTGGTAGTTAACCAAAACACTTTTCGATTTTTGTGTTTGTACCGTTTGAAATTTTCAGCTTATGCAATCTTTGACTGCATAACATAGTGTTAGCCATAGGAGTGTCAACGTGTCTTGTTGGACACCCAGCGTCAAATTCTGACATCCAATAATAATGATTTTTATCAAGAAAAGAATATGAAGTCAACCCTCATATTGTGAAACTAGAAAGCGTTATTTGCTTCAAAGTAAATCTGCCTGTGTGCCTTCAAACATTGTTAATATTAGTTGCTACGACTTTTGTCCTTTGTAATTTTGCATCCCATTAAGCTTATGGCTGGATAAAATTCAAACTCATAATGACCTTGATCATTGACGTTTGGAGGTCACATGTAAATTAGAAAAATGTGCAGTTGGATAAAAATTGACCCAGCTATAGCTAGAAGAAAATTTGGAATGGTAAAATAACCATGACCTCTGACCTTTAGAGGTCACATGTAAAGTACAAAAATGTGCACTATTACAAACCTATAAATTGGATCAGGATTGGTTACTTATACCTATAATAGTTTTGGAGATATTCAAGATTTAAAATTTTAAGTGGCCTTCATTTGCATAATTTTCAAAACTGTTGAACTTTTCTACTAAAACTTAAGACTTCATGTATGGAACTATTATCATGCCAAGTTTGGACTTTTTATGTATTATAGTTTTCAAAGGAAATGTGCAAATTTGCCCACCAGTCAAAAAAGAAAGGATGTTTGTCGGTATGCCTTCAAAAGTTGTAGATATTACAAAAATATGCAAAGTTCCAATACCTACAATTGGAGCCCAATATGGCTGAAATTGGCTGAAAAATGGTCAAGTTGTGTCTAGATGAAAATTTCAAAGACCCAAAATGACCCTGACCTTTGACCTTTAGAGGGTATATGTAAATTACAAAAATATGCGGTGTTACAAACATTGACGTTGCATTAGTTACATGTACCTATAATAGTTTTGGAGATATTCAAGTTTTAAATTTTCAAAAGTTATGACTGGATGAAACTATCAAAGGTCCAAATGACCTTGACTTTTGACCTTTAGAGGTCACATGTAAGTCTCAAAAATGTTACAATATCTACAATTTGAGCCCAACCCGATGAAAATTGGATAAAAATTGACCAAGGTATGGCTAGAAGAAAGCCACAATTGAAAGTGGCCTTTGACCTTGAAACGACCTTTGACCTTGAGATGACCTCTACCTGAAGTGAACCTTGAACTCAAAAATGACATTTTGGCTTAAAATTGACCTTTGACCCTGACATGACCTTTGACCTTGACATGACCTTGACATTTGAGATGACCTTTACCTTGGTATGATTGAACTCTTATACACTTGGAACCACATCCACTATGGTATATAAGATATTAAAGATTTAAAACTTTAATTACCCCTCATTTGTATAATTTTGAAAAGTATGACCTCTCATTATAAAAAGGCCAGACTTTATCCATAGGAGTATAATTGTGCCGAGATTGGAGATTCTACATGTAATACTTTCAAGTGAAATGTCGGTCAAATTTGCCTGTAAAAAAAGAAAGAAAGAAAGAAAGAAAGAAAACTCCTAGAAAAAAAATATGTCTGTGTTGGCACACAGACGTAATTACATACCCTCTCCACCAGCATGATCTGTGTAAGTTCCTACATCACTCTGCCTACTTTATAATGGTACACATCCTTTACAGTCACTAAGTATTGGCACACTATGAAGGTTGAGAAAGAGTGAAGATAAAATATGTCACCTATCTCAATATGGCTGGTTTTGCTTCCGAAAGTGGCATTCTGGGAGAAATGTATCAAACAGCGTCCAACCAAATTTACAAATAATTCATTCGAAAGACATTTTTAAAGTGTACCAAATTACCAATAATTTACTTTGCCCTTCTTTGCAGAGTTTAACAATTCACTAGTAATTCACTTTTCCTATTTTGCAAGATTACCAAATCAGCAACAAGACACTTCCACAAAGTGAATAATTGCCAATTTGTTTTAACCCAGTTACACCAAAGTGATTTAAAGATGCTTTGTTCAAGTAACTAGTCATAATGTATCCTAATGATTTACTAATCAGTGGATTTTTGCAGAATTATTGGTTAATTATTCATAAATCTTTCACTTTTATTTTTTCATTTGTGTAGTTGGACACTCTTCTGTGAAAGGTGGACAACTGTGGCTAAATTATTGCACAACAGTATGCATTGCAAGAACTGCTGCTAATCTTTACAGGGAGTTTGAGCAAGTGTGGTGACAGAGTGAAAGGAACTCTTTACTCAATTTAAACAGATTCCCTGCAGGTTTTCCAAAAACATATGATGCTTATAGTTTCTCAGATTTACTTTTGACGGAGAACAGGAAGTAGCATCATCCCATGAATTTTTAGAGCCACGCTATTATACAGGATTCATCATCCTCAAATATTCCTGATACTTAATTATGCTAGAGTTTTTGTCGAGAATCACTTACTATTTGTCGTTACCCTATTTCGCAGTCCAAGCTGTATAGACCCCATAACCTCACTTGTCCCTGTCTAGCCTATATAAATATGGAAGTACTATTGTACATATTGCTCATGTTCCTCTGTAGAATTTTGACCTCGACTGCATTAGCCCAAATATATTAAAAGATCTTCATCAGGTATAACTACTGAGAACATGTCTCTGATCCTGTACCCGTATGTGTCTCTTTCATTAGCAGGTCCTTGTCAAACCTAAATATTCAGCAAAGACAACCCACATAATAATGAACAAATATGAGCGTGTCAAATGATGCATTAGCTAAATACGTGAAGCCTTGCTTATAAATTCAGAGCTTTAATATGAACAAGATTTGTTTGCAAAACATAGATGCCCCCTACCGCCATTATGTTCACCCTCATTACCCTAGTAGTAGTGGTGATAGTACTAGATGGGGCATACATGACCTTGGGAAGTGGTTATAGAAACCACATTTACTAAAGTAGCCTTGGGACCTTGGAAATTAGGTCAAGGTCACTTTTCCTTGGAGCTGATTAAGCCCTTATAGCAGACTATAAGCATCTACAAAATAAATTCTCTGGCTCAAAAATTCTGCAGTTATTCAGCAGAAGCCAAAATCAGTAATGTGGCTATGTGACCTTTTGAATTTGTTCAAGGTCACCCATTCCTAAACTTAATCTACCTCTTATAAAAGGCTATATTAATGTGCAATATAAGAGCCTTAGGTCAAAAGCATATCACATAATGATGCAGAATCCAAGCTAACAAATAGGACTCTGGGTGGGGACCTTAGGAATTAGGTCAAGGTCATCCATCTTAGCTATATGTATCCTAATTAAGAACTTTTACCATGTGCGATATTGAAGTCATAACTTAAATTTTGAGTTGTGTTACAATGTTGAAACCAAGTTCACAAAAGTGCCCTTGTGACCTTTGAATTTAAGTCAAGGTCACTCATCTTCGAACTTAGCCTGGCACTGGATCAGGACTATACTCCTGTGCAATATACTGTTCCTATCATACAAACTTTTCTAGTAATCATGCAGAAATTAAAACTCACTATAGTAACTCTGTGACCTTGGAAATAGAGTCAAGGTTTACCATTTTCATACTTCACCTAGCCCGTATATATGAGTATACACCAGGGCGATATCAAAGTCCTATTGTCCCGTGAAAGTGTTCCAGTTCTATCTGAGCAGGACTGAACCTGACCAAGCTGGCCAGTACTTTCCGCTTCTCCCTCTTAGACGGAAGGAGTCCAGGACTCTCTCTCTCTCAGAACTCTCAGAAGTGGTTTATTTGACACAAATACATACAGGTGAGGTACAAATACGCATACATAACAGTTCCATTGATAGATAAGGGTACATTATACAAAAAAGAGGTTATGTCAGGATGACCCCAGTTAAGAACATGATGTCCGCTATCACTGGGGCCACCTAGGATATGAATAAACATAAAACAATTTATTTCTGCAGTAGATTGATCACAATGGAATAGCAGTTAAATGAAAACGAAAAGACAAGGCGCTTTAGTCGTTGCACACAAAACAATCTGGAATGGTACATGTTTCAGGGTATTTACTAATGAAATGAATTTTAGCGTATTTTGAAAAACCAGATAGAGAATGTGTATGAAATTTGTCTTTAATGCAAGGAGGTGTATTTTTAAGGAGTGAAGGAATTAAAAATCTGATACATTTTCGGGTTCTATTTCTTTTTGGGACAAGTAGTTGCATGGATTCTTTGTTTCTGGTTTGATATGGGTGATTTACAGGTGTCTCTGCAAAAATATCACTGAAATATGCAGGCAAATTGTTCTGCAGGTATAGAAAATAAAATTTCAGAGCTTTAAGTTTGAATAAGTCTTCGACTTTGAGAATGTTCAGTGTTTTAAAAAGTGGATCTGTATGGGCGTTATATCTTGTAAGACAAATCAGCCGAACAATAGATTTCTGTAACTTGAAAATGCGGTCACATGAGAAGCCCCATGCTAGGATGGCATAATTAAGATGGGGTAGAAAAAGTGAATTATACATGAGTAAGAGAGTGTTAAGAGGTAAATACTTATTCAGTTTTCTGAAAATACCTATCAATTTCGAAAGTTTATTGCCAATTTTGTTCATGTGTGGTTGCCAATTTAAAGTCTCGTGAATGCGTAAACCTAAAAATTCAAATTCGGATGTTTTTGAAATTGAAGTATCGTTGATTTTTAAATCTAAAATTTCATTTATTTTTCGCTGAGGGAAATGGAATATCATATACTTCGTTTTGGCTATATTCAAAGATAGTTTGTTAACAGCTAGCCAGTCGTACACTTTCTGTAATTCCTTATTGATATTATCTGACAAGTTACCGTGTGTATTGGTGCTAATCGAGGAGTTAAAAGAACAGAGAGGATTTACCAAAGTTGTGTCGTCCGCATAAAGAATAGAATCAAATTTTGATGAAGCAAGGTGCATATCATTTGTGTATATTATAAAAAGAAGAGGTCCAAGGATAGATCCTTGGGGTACCCCAGTTTGAAGCGGAAGAGGGCCTGAACATACATTATCGAAAGAGACATACTGAACCCTGCTAGTAAGATAACTTTTGAACCATTGTAACGGAGTGTCGTTAATACCATAATGTTTCAGTTTATGTAGAAGAATATCGTGATTTAATGTATCAAAGGCCTTGGATAGATCTAAGTAAATGCTAATAGGTATTTTTCCAGAATCAAGAAGGCCGAGAAGTGTATCGACAAATTCAAGAGCTGCTGTTTCAGTCGAATGGCCAGTTCTAAAACCGTGTTGGCTTTTGTAAAAAAGTTGATTGGACAAAAAATAATCATAAAGTTGCTTATAAACTACTTTTTCAAATACTTTGGACAGAGCAGGAAGGAGTGAAATTGGTCTGTAGTTGTCTAATTGAGTACTGTCTCCCTTTTTGAAAAGCGGTAGTACTTTTGCAATCTTAAGTTTGTCGGGAAAAACTCCTGTCATTAAAGATTGATTGATTATCAAGCTAAGAGGTTCAGAAAGAGAAGGAATTATGCCTTTGAGAAGTTTCATCGATATATCATCGTGACCAGTGCTGGTTTTAGATTTAAAATTTCTCAAAATAGATGCAACATCATTGGGGTTGATCTCTCTGAAGGAAAATACATCATCTGTACGGTTTGGGAGGTAAGATGCAAAAGAAGGTAAGCCCGACGTGTTTATTTTGTCGGCTAAGTTTGGACCTATATTTGTGAAAAAAGTGTTAAAACGGTCGGCTATTTCATCTTTATTTGTAAGTTTCTGATTCTCAACTAAAAAGAAGAGGGGAAAGTCTTTCTTCTTTTTGTTTGAGTTAAGAACGGACTTGATTGTGTCCCATGTTTTCCGCATATCATTTTTGAAGGTTTCAAACTTCGAGTGATAGTAGTCTTTCTTCAGTTGGAAGATATTGTTTTTTAGGATTTTGTTGTAAACTTGAAGATTGTGTTTAGAATTATCGTATTGAACAGAATCAAACGGGATAGATTTTAGTTTTTTATATAAACAGTCACGAAATGTTATAGATTTTAATATACCAAGGGTTATCCAAGGAGATCGTTTATGTTTGTACTTGTTAAACTTCACTGTCTTTACGGGAAGGTGTTTCTCCTTTGCTTCACACAGTATTTTTTCCAATTTGTCATAATTAATATTTGGGTCGTGATTTGGGTCGGATATCAGGCTTTGCATCATGTCTGTATTATTTATTTCGTCATTGAAATTTTGTATTGAAGCACTGTCTTTTGTTACTATCTTGACAAATTTATGGGAGTCTTGCTTTATTAAGGTTTGGTCTATACAAGTGAATGAGGGTAAGTGATCGGAAATTTCAGTGAAGATAATACCAGAAAGACAATTTGTATTGCTGTTTGATAAGCTACAAAAAATATGATCTATCAATGTTGCGCGTCTATCAGACAACCGAGTTGGGAGCGTTATTTTCGGTTATAAACCATTATTTAGCATGACGTCAAGATAATCAGAAAATTTTTGTCTTGTTGAATTTAATAAATCAATATTAAAATCACCGACGATGATTTTGTCTGATGACTCTTTTGAAATTACGTCAATGATTCTAGACAAATCATCTATAAATAACTGAATGGCATCATTTCGTTCCTTGGTGGTCTATAAATGTTACAAAGAGTAATCGTTTTTGTCAAACCGTTTCCAAAAATATCTAAAAATTGGCCTTCCCAATAATCGTTAGGTGAATAAAAGTCTCGAGTATTGTACTGAAAATTTTTGTGTAGGTATAACAGAAGACCACCATGGGAACTACATGTAGCGTTAAAGGGGATGGACGTATAGTCTTCAATTTCAAATAACGAGGAATCAACTGAGTTTTCGCCCAGCCAAGTTTCTTGTAGACATATGGCACTAAAGTAAAAATTCTCAATAGCAAGATCATCAATAAGTGATTTAAATTCGTCAAATTTGGCATTTATGCTTTGAATATTTAGATTAAGCACTGAAAAAGTATGAATATGCGCTTTTAGATAATCTACAATATTATCTCGGGTAACATATGGTGAGTCAGACACAGTGGATATAGCGTTGTCCAGATCATCTGGATGTGACAATAGTTCGTTTAGATTATTTTTGTTGACTCCACCAAAATGTTGAAGAACATCACTTTCTACGGTTTTACCATTCATGAAGTAAGAAAAGAAAGTAACTTAACATGGCCTAGCATGATTCCGTATTGGTATGATTGTACAATAAAGAAAATTATCAGTTTAAGTTACGGTGTTGGGGCCGCGCGGCGGTCCGGCCGCTGCCGCTGCCCCCCTCCGGCGACCCTTGACCCTGCATTGTGCCCAGGTAATAAGCAGAGAAAGACACGGTAACGAAAGTTACACAAAAACACACCGATGGTACAACTGAATGGCTGCAAAGCAAAAGAAAGTATCCAATTCTATGGATGTGAAAGGATATACAACTTAAATGGTGTGAGATGAGCTCCCGACGTGTTTCAATAAAAAGTAGTTTAAGGGAAATGTTAAATAAGAAATTTCCTGCAGAATCATGGCATTTGAAAACGACACATTCGCAAAAAGTACATTGCATATTGGTTAGCTCTGGAACGGAAAAGTCAATCATACTAAATAAGAATAAACACACAAATATATATGAAAAGAACAAACATCTGAAAGTGTTCATGTCCATCGATGGATGAGAAAGTCGCTGAAATGGCGAGAAGGGGCATCACATACATGAAAGACTCTGTCTCCTAATGTCATCTCAGGGTGGATAAGGAAGACTGTATACCTTCACATACTGGGTGGCTGGTAGGGATGAAGAGCTTAGACGTCTTCATTCTCTGTGGGCTTATGAGACAAGAGTGTTCTCTGCCTCCTGGGACGTGTTGAAAACCACATCAGTAGAGGATATATGGCCACTCTCAGGTGGCGCTCGCATAATACCTTTACGTTCTTCTAGCTATGTGACATGGTAGAAGTAGAGGCATGGCTGTTGGTGCTCAAGTGCTGCCCAACAGCCCCATCGAACTTGTCTTAGGGGGTGCGTCCCCCACTCCCTCCAGTTCAACGGAGCTGGCATAGGGGTTCGGGTGGTTCAGGATGGTTGTCTGGTCAATGGCTATAATGTGTGAAGTTTGGAGCAAGATATTTTCAGAGGTATCTCCAACCTCCAGTCTGATGTTATATCAGCATAAGTGACTTATCGTGTTATGATGGGTCCCTAATATGAAGTTTTTTAACTTTAAACTATTATTAAGATACATTACTTGCCATAGGTCACTAGAATTCCCACCCAATCATCCCTGCTTTTTTGGTTCCTGCTATGCAGTGTAGGAAATTGAATGGTGCATGCTTGCCAGAATGCCTTACTGCCGCCATGTCACAGGGCCATCACTGAGCGCAGCAGCGTGGATAGGCACTGGGCCAAAGGAAATTTTGGGGAAGCTCTGGCAAAGCACCTAAAGTGCATAGAGACCACAGCACCTAAGGTGTGTGGATACCAGCTTAAGTGGCCTATGGTGAGTAATGTTTCTAAATAATAGTTTTACTGTTGCAAAAACTTCATATTAATTTCCTGCCGTAAAGCACTGGGGTCACACCAGTCATTAACAGAGGACACACAGGTATATTGCTGTAATAGACAGTGCCATATATCGCTTTCTCACAAAATTAAGGTCTACTAGAGAAATTTAGGTTTACAAAAAGCAAACAAATATTTATTCAGTGCCTTCGTAAATTGGATACAAGAATAAATTGCCATCTGTATTAAGTGTTCTTTATTTCCAAAAATGTAATGATATCCCGCTTTCCTGCAAAAACAGTGACACATATCTCCTAAGGTGAGAATATGGTTTCTAAGACAACCATTTATGCACTTTTGGCGGGAAATTAATATGCATGCCCAATATTGGCAAATTTTCTGTTGTATGTATGTAGATAAGGAGAGAATGGACTGTTCACACAGTGTTTATTCTTTATTTTATTTAGTAATTATATTATCTTTTATTTATTTATTGTTATGTATTTTTTTTTTTTTTTTTTTTTTTTTGCTGGTTTTATCCTTGGGAACCTTACCTTGCATCTCATACATGCTTTAAAATGCTTCACTATACGAGATTGTACTGCATACTCTGTGCAAGCTACCATTTTCAAACATTTAACTGTTTCAGTGCCATATTTTGCAAGTCACAGCTTTCCTTGGCACGCTTATTGCTCTCAAAGTGCACCAGGGAAAGCTCTAGACCTGGAATCTTATATTTTCTGGAACTATGGGCATGCTGGTACTTGAATGAAATGTCTTTTTATAAGGAACATGAATCTAGTGCCCTTAGTATAATTCAGAGCAGTTTGTGTTAAGTAGTTTGACTCCAGTTGCAGTCGGCACCCAGAGGGTTAACAGATGATCTTTGTGATTGCAGTGACCAAACTGCCATGCAGTCCACAATGTGACAGTCGATGTTACGGGTTGACCCCTCGAGAATGCTGTCATCCAGAGTGTGCAGGTGGCTGTACGGGCCCAAGCATGAAGGAATGCTGGGTAATAGCTTGAGGCATTGAGATAATTACATCTATGATGCAGTAACGATTTCTTTAGCTGTGCGGGCCTAAGGTCACAGAGCATATGCTGTAAACCATGTTCAGCCATCTGGCTGTCTGGGGGTCCATCCATATGCAATTGCTTGTCAGGAGCATTGCATAATTTTTTTCAGGTTACCTCATTAAACCCCAATGGAATTATGTGGACATATTCCATAGATGGGCCAGTAGCTCCCTGAGTTAAGCATGCAGCCATGCGTCATGTGCAGGTGTGATTTTGGTCTGTCAAAGCTGTGAAAATGCTGATACCTGTTTATAATATGTGGGTAAAATATACACAAGACCAAGAGGGCAAGCACATACAAAGCATCGACCACACATCAGCGAAAAGTTTCTAAAAACCCCGCCATTTGAAACGATGTGGTACATTAATCAATAAAAGCATCAATGTTTTCCCCAAATAGGATTTCTTCATAAGTCCACAGCAAAGTTGTACAAGGGAAATGCCTGTGGAAACTGAATAGTACTTTGTCGTGTTGTGTGGAGATCATTGACGTCCTTGGCCCTTTCAGATTCACACCACCACACACGCACTTTCCTTCCGTGCATATTTTTATTATGACCAAATTCGTTCATGTATGCTCATTTCATTCTATAGGACAGGATATCACTGTTAATTCATAAATTCAAACCACAAGACCAACCAACATTGCTGCATGCCCTAGCAGAAAGATTGTGTAAAGCATGTTTATTTTGTTTTCTTTAAGTTTAGATATATCATTCTATCACCATCTAGTGACCAAAATGCAAAAACGCTGCTCAGGCCACAATAAACTATACATTTTTGGAAAGCAAACAAACTACTCATTTGTTTTTTCTCTCTATCCGGTATGATTGCTGTCCTATGTTTATACAGCAATCGTACAAAATACCGCCCTCTTTTAAAAGAACCTGAAAGACGTTTTTTTTTGGGGGGGGGGGAGGTTGGTTTTTTTCTGTGGGGGTTGTTTTTTTTGTTTTTTGGTTTTTTTTTTTCTTTTTTTTTGGGAAGGGGGTGGTGACTCCCGGTGCGCATGCTCCCTGTTTCATCCTTCCTCTCATGGAGATTGGTCGGTTTACGTCTGCTATTTGAGGATTGAAGCAGGTGGTCAGGTTAAGCCCAAATATCCTGTATTAGTTACGTAACATTACCCCTCGACCACCATTTGCCATTATACAAGTGTATATGAGGAGGGTGTAATGATACTGGTACACTGACCTCATTGGACCATTACGACTGTCAGCCTGTGGCTAACCATCGGTGGGAGTTGGGATATGACATCTGAAGGGAAAACCTCAGAGCTATGTGGAGTTGAGGCCACCACCACCTGAATCCAGCCAATACTGGAGACCCTCTTTACCGACCAGCATGGGTCCAAACTAAATCCCCAGGTGCTCGCCCGAAACATGACAGCTCTCTGCCTCATCCATAGACGCGATCCGTTTCAGCTCCATTGGACTTGGTGATCTAAATAGGACCAAGTCCCAAGCTGTAGTGTAGTTGTTCCGTGAATCCAATTTCTGTCCACAATCCAACAAGGAAAAGGATGCAGACAGAGTGGTCACTGGATCAACACTTGTAGCCTGACTCCAAAAGGACGCAATAGCCTGGTGTGCACTGCTTTCCCTCTCTCGGCGATCTGTTTGCCGAGAAGCCATCTCGAAAACCTACGCTTCAAGCCGATCAACAGGCTTTACTCCCAAATATATCAGAAATATGTCTACACCTATATCAGTTTTCTATGTCTCTGAAGATTCCCGGACTGCTAATACAAGATTTTCCGCAGATAAGGGTGTGCGTAAAGCACAAAAGCAGTGAGTATCATTAAAAGATCATGGAGCTTCAGCTAGAAAGGCAAACCAGTAATAATGGCGCCCAAAAGAGAAAGGATCGTACAGGGAGTATGCGCACCGCCAGTCACCACCAGTTTGACAAGAACCGAGCGATGATGCCACAGGACTGTCAGGTTTTTCAGGAAACAAGTGAGTGAACTGAACTCGATTCCTCGGACTTTCAATGCAGACATATAGGTCTAGGCAAAAGGTGGTCGAAAGGTAAATTATGTTACTAATATATAGTGTTATAGGTGGCAACATAAAATTTTATACACACACACACACACACATATATATATACATATATATATGTATATGTATTTATACACATACATATATTTATACACACACCAATATTTATATATATATATATATATATATATATATATATATATATATATATATATAAACTCTCTCAGTGCCATAGCTTGTACTTAGTCGACAGCTTTCGTTGATATGCTTTGGTTGCAATGCACCCGAAGAGGTGCCTAGGAAAGCTGTTGACATGATTGTCATATTCTAAATAACTTTATCCCAGACAGCAGTGGCATTTGGGTGGAACGGTTAGGGTTGGGGAACATCTAGAGGCCACACATGCGCCACTCAAGTTTTGCTACCAATGGACAACTGTTGGTACTACGCACCTGGACCTACATTTGACATTGTCATGGGTTGTGAATTTTTATTTAAGAAGCAAGTTGATTGGTGCCTATTACATTTTAATGTGAGATTTTACATCACGTGGTGTCAAGGCTTGAATATCATCTATTTTGTTAATAACATTAGATTTGGTGGACCAACAGTGGGTCACTGGTGGAGTTCCCTCACCTCACATGTTTTGGGTGCAACCTTTCAGGACCATTATGATTTGGTGAAAAAATTAAGAGATTGTATTTGTGTCTTTTTGTCCAGAACAACTTCTGAGTAGTCATTACCCTATTCTGCAGTCCGAATTCTTTACTCTCGATAAGCTCACCTGGCCCTGTCTAAACTTTATACACATGGAAGACTAGCTGGGAATATTTTGGTGATCATATGGGACTAGTGCATAATAAAAAACATACAATCAGTCTACTTAAATATTGACATTTTCCTCATGGACTCATGATTCACATATGACAAATTCAACCAGTAAATCTATTTATGAGGAGCTGTTTCCAGTTTTGGCGGACAATTACTTGCTTGGAATCCATCTTGCACAATGGCCACTCGATAAACCACAACTCCCCATCGCAAGGTTAGTATATATTGTTAATATGTTTGACATTCACCATTGTATGCTTGACCATTGGCAAAACATGCTGTAGGCTTGTGTGAAATTTATCTGAATTGTGTGAAACTTGCAACTGACATATGATATCTCCAACAGTGCCAGTGGATGAGTGCTGTGACAGGTTCAGGTGAAGGCAGGAGTACTTATACATGCCATGTCTTTGGATGGGTTGAAATAATGTTTATGGCCATTTTGTTAGACAGCAAGATAGTGTGTTGAATTAGATTAGAACTTCACATTCTTGAATATTATTGTGTAACACTGCCAGCAGTGAATGGGGAAAGATAAGATGAATGTGGGTGTTAACGGCCGCCAGGAAAGTGATACTAGCTGTGCAACGGAAATTTGAACAGACCTGAAATGTGACCTTGCCTGACACGTTCTGCAGCTCTCTTTAAACTGGTGCTGTGTAAAGGGTGTGTAAACGCTCCTGGGCCACTGGTGGTTATGAGTGCACATACAGCTTGCACCATTTGAAGGCATTCTTGGCCTTGCTCATTTTAATTTGATGTTCAAAATGCCTGCTAACGGGGAACTGCTCAGTTCAGCATTGCCTTGTCTATAAAAACCGTACATGTTCTAGCAAGTGCATGTAGCAACACGAGTTGGTGTATGCCATGAGTATTTTGAATATAAAATGCTTGCTGAAAACAAGTGAGGGTATCATAAAAAAATAATGTAATGACCCAACAAATAAATGTCATAGCAAAATAACAAGTTTGTAGAACCAATGACACATACTGTAACAATGCCACATTTTGGGGGTACTCTTTCATGTTATTTATTTTATTCTTAAATTAAGGGCTAATACAAAATATTAGGCTGAGACTGATGCAGACAGTGAAATACTTAAATCGTAACATTAATGTGATTAACAAAAATTTACACAGATTCAATTCAGATCATAGTGAAGTCATAGCTCTCTCTTAATGAAGCTTTGTACAGTACCTTTTGTTTCAGTTGCACAGGTGTACGATAAAAGGGCTTTAGAAAACCTTAGTTCAGATTATCATGGATATGAACACAGCAAAGGTAGACTAACTTATACCCATTTTAATTTCAGGTTCATATGTAAAGGCACAAGAGAAACTCTCACAGGCTACAGTTATATCTGATCTCTAGACCAATGTGGAGTCTCACTCTTAGGGACAGAGTGAAATACAGTGGTACCTCGCTTGAGAGATCCCTCTAATGAGAGACCGCATGTCTGTTTCAGACTGCTCTCTCAGAACACTTCGCCATCTTTTCCATGTTTTTGTACCTCTAATGAAAAACCAAGTGTCTTGAGAGACCACATTTTGACCCGCCGTATCGGCGGTGTCTCAAAAGAGGTGCCACTGTACCACCCAAGATAATAAAAAGGTAAGGTTGTGTGTCTCGGTCTGAATTTTGGGTATTACTATGTACATATGCTATCAGTGGCAGAAATGCGAAAAACATATTAGCTTGTCCACATGGCAAAATTGATACAATATAATATGGGGTTGTATTAAGCATGCTCTGTCATTGTGACAAAAACAGGAATACGTTTTTGACAAGGTCAGAGCTAAATTGGTCACAGACACCCACAAGCCAGCAGGTGTAACTCTAGCACTGCTTACACAGTAGTCATAATTTATGTAGATTGGTCAATTTAGCCTTCGTTCCTCTTGTGAAATAAACTGTTTGAGAGATATATTTGAAGTCAATACAATAAACATAATGATTATATTAAGGTAAACACCTCCCCCATCTGTCAGAGAGTGTCTCTCTCTGTTTATTGGAAGATTTGCATTGATTACTTACTGTGCATGTAATGGTTCATAGCAGTGACATGGTAAAAATTAAGTCAAGGTTAACATGGTTGGATGATGAGAGTAGGGTGGAGCATGGTTTTGAAAAATTTAGCGTGACAAGTTTTTCTTCAAACCAGTGGTATCTCTTGACTAGACGTTCTTTGCTAAATCACATTGGACAGAAAGTCAAACAAACACATTTTTATTTCAGAAACAGTTAGAGGTATACAGTGGCAGATTCATCAGAAAGTGGTACTGGCAGTGAGCCTAGCATTGAATCTCCAATCCTGCAACAAAGAATGGTCCAGGTGAAGGTCAATGCAACATTGCCCACCCCACCAGTGACAATTTGTGGATTTGAATAAACTTGAAAGGATTGCAACACAAAGAAGCTAGGATTGTAACACGACTAAAGTACCTGTAACCAGCAGAGTTTTTGTATGGAATATACTGTAATAAATGTGCCATTTGACTGGGACTCATGATTGTTGTGTACTTTTTCAGTCTTAGAGAATAAGTGAAAAACTAGGTATGTAGGTGATAAAGTGATTAACCAAGGTGTTTGGACAAATGGCAGTAACAATATTTTTTTTGGGGGGGGGGGACGGGGGCAAAGAATTATATATATATATATATATATATATATATATATATATATATATATATATATATATATATATATATATATATATATATATATATATATATATATTATATATATATTGGGTGGCAACAAGTTGCATGCCACTGTTGGCCCACCAGTTCTCTCTAATGGTGGCCCACCAATGTACCCCACCATTGGTCCAACAGCAGTGGGCCGCCAGTGCCCCACTGATCAAAAAGACGGTGGGACCACTGGTGTCTTTAAGCGATGGGCCACTGGTACAGACTCCGATGAGACACCAGTTGGCCTCTGCTTTCAGGTTGTCTGGGATATACATAAATGCTGGCACTTGAATGAAAGGTCCTTTTAACAAGGAACATGAATCTGGCACCCTTATTATAATTCAGAGCAGTTCATTTTAAGTGGTTCATTTTAAGCATTTCTAAGTCACAGGCATACTGAAAGAGTTTCAGTCAAAGCTTTGTACAGCACAGTTAGACCTGTCTCCGTGAAGACAATGATTTTATTTGTATCACAACCCATTGATGGAGACTTGTGTGTTATAGGCATGTAAAAACTTCAACAACGACGGTGAGTGTGTTCCCTTCTGCCCTGGTCAGACGATCTATGACCGGACAACCTATAAGATGGTGCCCAACCCTAAAGCCAAGTACACATATGATACACTCTGTGTGAAGGAATGCCCAAGTGAGTACTGCAGATATTTGATAGGTCTTTTTAATTTCTTGGAAAATAACACTATTTAGATTTTTATTTTTTATCCCATCGCCTTATTGGCAGAAGGAGTATTGTCATCATGTCTGTGTGTTTGTCGGTCCACCTTTTGTCCTTGCAGATGCAATAACGTTTAAAGAAAGTGAGCTATTATGACCAAACTTGTCCTCTTCAAGCTCATTGGAAGCTTGGCTGAGTGGCATTCAGCTACTTTGGCTTGTTTTCAAGGTCACCAGGGGTCATCATAGTTTTACACTGGTCGAAATGGTTTTAAGATCGTTTGGACTGTTATATCTCTGCTGTTTTCAAATTAAAATAACTTATGGCTTATGCTAGAGTACTACGTGTTATTATTGAAGAAAATAATGTACACGTACATATATCTAATGAAATGAAATTACTGCCCAGACAAGAAGTGTAATGTGGTTTTACATGTATTGTATTGGCCGGACATGAAGTGTAATATAGTTTTACATGTATTGCATTGTATGCAAATGCTAGACTGCATACAGAGGAAAATATTCCTGTCATCTCCTGGTATCATATGCTTCTGCTTCTCCGTCAATAAGTTATCTGTGTAATAACTCAAAGAGCATTGCTTTAAAGTTAATCAAACTCTGCCTGATGCTGTGCCTGAGTAAGACATCACTTTCCATTGCCTATGGGCGACCTTTGCTTCAATCTCAAGGTCAGAGGGCTGAAAAGACTTGGAATGTGATTTTTTGCGGTGACGTGAGAAGACAGTTGATTAAAATTTGCCAGATTATATATCTTTATAAGTCGTTACATGGGAATGCATGTGGATGACCTTAACCTTGAAATCAAGGTTACAAACCATTTAAAGTAAATCAGTTCCCATGGAATAATTATGCCCCCTTCCTACCTGAGGAGAGGCATATAGTAATCGCTGTTTCTTAACTCAATGAACCTTTACACACAGATGCATCTGGACATGAGAGTGTGTCGTACCAAAAGCTGGTCACTAGGTCAAATATCTGGATCAAAGGGACATATTCTTGTAAAATGGTGTCCAGGCTATAATTACTTATATTAATGAAATTTTACATACAGATGCATCTAAACATAAGGGTGTGCCGTGTACCAAAGGTTGGTCACTAGGTCAAGTATCTGGGTCACAGTGACATATCCGTATAAAATCACGATCGGGCTCTAATTCTTTTACTACTTAACTTTGTTTCATGAGACTTCACACACATATAGCTTGACCTAAGGGTGTGTCACGAAACAATAGAGTTAAGGTCATTAGTTCAAGTATCTGGGTCACGGTGACTCATTCATGTAAAACTGCATCACACTTCATGTCCGGGCTGTAATTCTGTCGTCCTTTGACTTAGAATCATGCAACTTTACACACCTGTGTATCTGGATACAACAGTCTGTCATGCCTGAAACTAGGTGAGTAGGTTAAGTATGTAAGTCACGGTGATAGCTTATTTTTATTGACTAAAGTCATTCCAAAATGAGACCTGTAGTTCGCGAGGTTATAAATGAGGCCAGTGAGCCATGGATCCAGCAATCTCTGATTGCCTTTTATTGATAAAGGATTGAATTAAAGTTGGTCAAACATGTTAAGCTTGTATCCTAAGGTACATTTTCACTCAAAATTGCAGAAGAGTGACCTATATATCAGTTTAAAGGTCATAAGGCCATGTAAATGAACTATGTTTTCGTGTTTTCACTTGAAAAGGATTTTATACATATCACTCCAACCAAGATGGATTCAATGTTTAGCAAGTGCATTCTTGGGAATTGCACGCAAGTAAGGCATGATTTCGTGCAGCATTGCCAGCTGATGCAGTGCTATCATGATAGTATACAGCACTGAGTCTGTGGATGATAGTACCATAGTACCCTGTGTTTATGTATTCCAGAGAACCTGGTTCATGACCAGGGAGCATGTGTTGAACACTGTGGAGCAGGCAGAAAATCACAGGCAAATGCCAAGAAGCAAATTCACTGCGTGAAGTGTGATGGACCGTGTCCTAAAGGTAAGCCAGAAAAGTACATAGTCATACAAGTCAATGTGCTGCTCCTGCACGCAGTTCTTCTCTGCTGATTTTTATGGGCTACCCTAATGCTTCTCTATTTTCCTTCTGCATAGAAATAGTTATATTGCTAGCCCTTTACATGCTTGTCCCAGCGGCAATCAAACTTCTACGGAGCTTGCTATTTTGGCTAACCTGGTTGTCTGGGGACAAGGGAAATTTAACAAAGGCAATAAAGTTAAAGTTTACACGCCAGAATGGATAGCCAATATTTAACCAGTTTACATCCAAACTATTTGGCACTTGCAAGACTTAAAATCATACATATTCTCTTTCAAAAAAACCTATGCATATTGAGATATATACCTTGCAAAATACAAATATATCAATCAACAAAGCAGGAATCTTGCATACATAAAATTATTGGTGACTTTATTGGCAAATTTTTAGGAAGACTATGCAAAGAAAACTTCACAGTGGATGATAAGTAGGTTCCTTCTTACCGGAACCATGCACCCAGAGGTTCCTACTTACCAATTTTTTAAGACTTTACCAGAGCATCAAAATTTCACATTACCTCTACAGTAATCCAGATTGTATGTTCCCAAACAGAACGTCACTAAATCCTTTGTAATATGTGAAGCTGAAGCTCCAAACGTGCATGACTGAACTGGCTTAGTATCACAGCAGATATCATTATCAGGTTTCTTTTAGTTCTTGTAGATGGCACTAGGAGGCACACTTGTATAAGCCTTTAAATGTACACTTTCTGCAGTCATACAAACAAGAACTGTGGCAATGCATTGTGGGTAATATGCAACAAGCACAGACCATGCACCATTGATTAAAGATGTTTACTAAGCGTAGGAATTTGGATTGTGATGGTTGATCTGTGAACAAGTATGACAAGTAGGATGAATCAACCTGAAAACCAAACGAAATAAAAAAAAAACTAAGCCTAAAAGATATGAAATAATATTATAATGTATCGTTAAATTTCATTTAAATATCAATCTTGTGTGCATGGTCATACTTTCAGCATGCAACGGAACAGCACCGGGTGGCTGGGTAACCTCCAACAACATTCATACTTTTACAAATTGCACTTACATTAAAGGCAACATCCGCATCCTGGCGATTTCATTTGTAGAGTAAGTCAAGCATCCATTGCCTCATTCACTTGCATAGTTAGCAGAGATAAGTGGCCCACTGTATAACAGAAGTAATATTGCATGCAAGGGAGGGCACATTAATTTTTTAAGTGACCGAATAATCAGAGATTAGTTACTGGGCATATACAAACACTCGTGCTTATATATAGTCCGAAAGGAGCAAATTTATGTCAAAAGATAATTTATAATTGAAAGAAGAATGGATTAAAGTAAAGTTTAAAGTGGGATGGTGGATGGCAAATATATATATTCATTTTTACATTGCAATGCACCCATGTAATGATAGAATATAGGTCTACACATGTTTACCACCAGGTGCTACTCTCTGTGCTGGAAGAATTGGAAAACTGCCACATATCATTGTTTTCTTCACAAATACAGACTGCTATTTGTCTCATTCTGACTATGTATTCACTATTCATAACATTCTATTCTCAAAGATACTTTGTGTTTGACAAGCGCTTTACTGTTTTCCATCAGAGACAGGTTTGAAAACGCGTCCGCGATGGAGCCTAAAGATTTACAGGCATTTGAGAATGTCAAGGAGATCAGTGGTTACCTGCTAGTACAGTCGGACCACCCTGGCTTGAAGGATCTCTCCTTCCTAAGGAGCCTGGAAACCGTGCATGGAAGAAACCGAGTTGGGTGAGATGTTGCCTTGTGTACACATACTTATCTTTCCCAACAGAAATGATTAGATATCTTAAGATCATTTTACTTCAGACCTGCAGGGGCCCACAAAAACAGGCTTAAACAAATAAAAATGTATGTAAGGTGAAGTATCCAGTATGAAGGATGCAAACCGTTATGTTTATCCCGAGTTTGTGGATCAGGTCGTCGCACTCTTGGCAGCATAGGGGTCCCGGTCATGAGAAACCACTCCAAGGAGAGACCACCTGTCTTGAAAGACCACCAGTTTATGAAACTGTATTTTACCAGCCACTTTACATCTTACATCTGTTCTATGAAACACCACCTGTCTTGAGAGGCCCCAATTTTGGTCATCCATAGGGATGATCTTTCGAGACAGTAATTCCAAGAGTACAATAACGTGACCTGCCTGTCAAAAGTATACAATAGAACGAAACTAAACATTGAACACGTCAAATCTTCCGCTCTAAAATGTATTGAATTTAAAACTGCTTCCAAAAAGTATAGGTCTTTCTTTAAAAAACACCAAAGCTTTAGTCCATTAGAAACATATGTTTCTCTGGTACTGCATCATTTAGGTTAGCTAAATGCAAGCTGAGAGGCATGAATTGAAATAGCTTCAACTTATTCCACTGACACATGACCATAATTGACAGCAGTAAGCATTACCACAATGTGCCCTAGTAAGAATGATGCAGATAAACTAAATACTGCCCAGAAACAGTTCGGAACCTTCACCAGTACATGTAAGTGAGTATTTCTCAATCTGACCACCCTTGCTACACACATCTCCATTGCTGTAACAACCTTGAAACTGTGTAGAAATGAGGTAAAGGCCGGTACATGCAAGTGCTGGTAAGACCCAGGCCACCACTTCACTCCTGAAAAACAACAGAAAATGTCAAGTAATTTATCAGATGGCAGGCACCACTGGTGTTTCTGGATTATACTTGACATGGGCATAGAGTCTGGTTTCCACAGACAGATGACATGACACCTCAGTGTTAACACGATAAATTTTTATCTCGTCTCAGCATGTATGCTTTCACGTCAACTGCAGTGAAACTATGTATGCGAAGCCCCAGACAGTGCATGGAGCCCTAACTTGTTTACATTGTATTACAGTAAACCGCATCGTGCTATCAGGATTAATAGTACCCCCCTAGTGTCCTTGGGTCTCAGCTCGCTGAAGTCAATCAAGCATGGTCCTGTTGTGATTGTGGCCAACAGGTTACTCTGTTATGCATACACAATTAACTGGGACCTGCTCATTGAGGATAGGGCAAGCCAACACATACGTATCTCGGATAACCAGGACCCCAAAACATGCAGTAAGTATAAGTAAGCAGCATCCTTATTGTCTACAGTTGTGATATATATCATGTGTATGTAAGGGTATACCAAATCAGCTTATTTCACTCAGACCACCAGAAGACAACATTATGGATATAACAGCAGACAGCCACTAGTACATTCCCACTGAGTGCATGTGGAACCACCTGGGGGATAAACAAAGCTCACTCCAATAATAAGTAAGTCATTGCCAACAGGAAGTGGTGTGTCATATAGAAGTCCCCATGCACTAGTGGACCCATCTATTGAAGATATACTGAGTTCAAGCATTGTGAAATGGATGGAAAGAAAAAGTCAAGAACTCCAGCTTGCTACTTATTGACAGCTATCTTAAAGCAGTGACTGTTTTTTAAAGACCCATTCCATATTCTGTCAATGTAGGCCGGGCTCAAGCGCTCTTGCTTTGCCTTCCTGTTCCAGTTTCTATAATCCTTTCCACCCTTACAGCACTGATTTAAAACTGAGTCAACTGATTTCCTCTGGACATTTTGCGAGCAGTGTGTGCAAAATGTCCCGAGTAAAGCTGTTGACTAAGACTACTTTTTGCTTTAGACAAGGATTGCTGGATTTGAGTGAAAGGTATCTTCATGAAAAATTTGAATCTTTTAAGCATTAAAGTACAGCTCACACATAAGTTCCCTTAATGCTGGCAATTTTTTTAATGTGTACTCCCATGGCAAAAAATCCATGCTTGCGTGCATGCTTATAAAGCCAGGGGAGAAAATGCAGAGCAATGCCATATGGCGTATGGCTAGGCCCATTATTTTTATAGCCAAACACATTATGCTCATCGCCAATTGCAACATGCACTGTGCCCACTGTATGACCAACTGGAAATGTTGTTTACCTTGGAGTGCTTGCGCATTATGCAAGTCACCAAACGTACTTTGCCAATGGCAAGTGGCCAGATGCTTCTGGCATACAAGGTTGTTGAGCATGTGCATTTGGCAATGCAATCTTTTTTTCTCATATGCGCCAGAATTTATGCCAGCACATTCGAGCATGCTTAAAAATAATGCTAGTGTAACCAGGTGTGGTTTGCAGATTAGGGGTACCCTTATTCTTTTTTCTTATGAAAGTGGATATGCATACAACTGGGATTGTCCTGTGTGGAGCTTCTGCTCAATTGTTGATAGGTGAGGCCCTCTAGTGGCAGGTACGATAACTACCCAAAATTGAATTCCCTCTCAAGGAGTTCTCAGACACTTTGTATGCAAACAAGCCTGCTTTGTCTCAGTAAATAAGCCAGGGTTCCATTTTGACAGCTTTTTTGCTGTTGCATCTTTGTAGGACAAGGGCGTTCTCCAGACACCCCATCAACTTGAATCACAAAGAAGCATTGTTGTGTCATCACTGATAGGGTTAACCCCAGAACCCAGTAGCCAGGTACTACCATTGCCTACCTGTACCTTGGTTACACTAGCACCAGGAGTGAACCTATGTGTGGGCTGTACAGTACATGTTTAACAATAATGAGACAATTACTATAGCCGTGATTAGCACTTTAATGGTTAAGACCAAGTTTAAGACTGAGTAAACAGCCTCTCTGGGTGTGGGTTGGTTGCTAAGTGAAGATGTTGACCAAAGACATGTTCCCTTGCTATGTCGTGTCTACAGTTCTCATAATGTGTGATTTAAAACAAACCTATTCTTTTCCCAAGAGTCTATTTCCATCCATCTATCTATCTATCTATCTATCTATCTATCTATCTATCTATCTATCTATCTATCTATCTATCTATCTATCTATCTATGTCTGTCTGTCTGTCTGTCTGCCTATCTATCTACCTATCTATCTATCCATCCATCTATCCATCCATGTATCCATCTATATCTTTCTGTCTGTCTGTCTGTATATATGTATGTATGTATGGCTATCTATCTATCTATATATATATATATACATATACATGTCTGTGTCTGTCTGTCTATCGATCTATCTTACTATCTATCTATCTATTCATCCATCCTCACACCCATCCATTCATTCTTTACCGTATATTTTTGTCAAAATTTTTTTTCAGACCCTATGTTACAGAGATATACTTAATTTAGAACAGCAGTAAAAATAAGCACCTGGTTTGGAATAGTCAGCAGGTTGAAAGTTATGTAAATTTGGGCGATTCTAATATATATAACATTTTCAAAGCTATTAAAGGTACAGGTACCATTCCAATTTGAATTCATAGGCCCGAGCTATAGGTGCATCCAATGAGGCACAGCCAAAAGATTAGAATTTTAATTTGTGCAAATTAGGGACACTTGAAAAGTTTGAATGCTGATTATCTTCAAAACTATTAAAGGTAATGGTACCATTCCAATTTTAAGTCATACGTTTGTGTTTTAGGTGTATCCAATAAACCACAAACAAAAG
This sequence comes from Hermodice carunculata, assembly GCA_964020975.1. Lineage (NCBI taxonomy): Eukaryota > Metazoa > Annelida > Polychaeta > Eunicida > Amphinomidae > Hermodice > Hermodice carunculata. Next base: position 28,810,586 of record OZ026618.1, read on the forward strand.
TTATAGAATTTTAATCTGTACTAACTACGTTAGTCAATGAAGTCAATGTTCTGTCATTCCAAAATTCTTAGATTTGTGTCAAAGTAGCATCCAATTAAAAGCACACAGGCAGATTTGGTTTTGAAGCAAATCTTTTCTTGTTCAAATCATTTTTCATTACTTTTGAAATTAGTTAAAATATTGTAGCAGCTGATATTGGACCACAAGCTGACTTTGGCTGGTCTGTTGGGGAAAGGCTAATGGCGGTAGGAGAACAGTTTGTCAGGCAATATGAAAAAGAAAAGCCTCATTGTACACCAGGTCTGGTCCCTTGAAGGAAATCTTCTATAAGCAGGAATGTATAATTCCTGCAATAATTACAATTAAACATTTAAGAACCAGTAGGAAGCAGTGATCAAGCGGAGCCTACACTGAAATAACACTGATTTTATGCAAGCTCTAGATAATGATTAACATCGTCACCCAAACTTGAATTATGATAAACTTGTAAATATATTGTATATTTGTGAAGAAAAGCATCTCCCAATTAAAACTGTCTGCTTCAACAAATTTTAACATTAAAAGTCACCCTGGGTGACAAATGGAATTTTATGATTCAATAAAATTTCGGGACAATTTGTATAAACAAATGATATGTACTTACCCTGATTCCCCTCAATATGTTCCATCAAAACAGAATCTTAAAACATACAATAAAATACTTGACAAAGTAATTCAACATCGGAAACGATCCTATTATCATTCTCAATTTCAAAATTTTAAAAATGATACTAAAAAGACCTGGTATGTTATTAAGACAATCTTAAATGTTAACAAAAGGAAAAAAGACTTCCCCTCCTTTTTTGTTATTCAAAATAAAAAAGAATCCAATCAACACGAAATAGCATAGAGATTTAACACATTTTTTCGGATATTGGTCCAAAGTTGGCAGCCAAAATAGATCAAAGACATACGCCTCACTTTAATACATATTTGAAGCAGCAACGTGAAAATGAATTTTTCCTTAATAGTACCATTTCAACTGAGATTGAAATTATTGTAGATAAACTTAAACCTAAATCAAGTACAGGGCATGACCTCTTGTCAACGCGACTTATTAAACTTACTAAGTCACCTCTAGCAGAACCTCTGTCACTTATTATCAATCAGTCTTTAAACACAGGAATTTTTCCAGACAAACTCAAACTCGCCAAAGTAGTTCCGATTTTCAAAAAAGACGACGACAAAGTTTTAAATAATTACAGACCTATTTCCTTACCTCCTGTTTTCTCCAAAATTTTTGAAAAAGTTGTTTACCATCAACTTTATGACTACTTTGTAACTAATATTTTTTACACTAGTCAGCATGGATTAAAAAAACTCCATAGCACAGAAACTGCTACTTTTGAGTACCTTGATAGAATATACAAGATTTTTGACTCGGTTGTAATTCTTTTAACAATACTTTTAGATATGCCAAAAGCATTGACATTAGCTCAAAAAATTTTGATATATAAATTAAAACATTACGGTGTTTCTGGTATATCTTTAAAACGGTTTGAAAGTTATCTGACAAATCGATTCCAATAAGTTCAATTTGATAATGTCTCTTCTACTCAATCACCAGTAACAACCGGTGTGCCCAAAGGCTCTATCCTCGGGCCCCTTCTGTTTATAATTTATGTTAATGATCTTTATCTTGCCGCTCCAAATTTTGAATCCAATTTGTATGTTGACGATACAACTCTGATAAACTCACTCTGTACTTTCAATTTCGGGCCTCAAGTCAGCAATGAATATGTCTCAATGAACATTAATTCCGCACTCGAAAAAGTGTAATAATCTCTAAGCGTATCAAAAACAAAATTTATGTTATTCTTCTTTCCACAACGCAAGTTAAATTTATATATAGATCTTAAAATAGCTGGTATTGGTTTGGAAAAGACTACTGATTCGATTTCCTGGGAGTACCATTATATGAAAAACTAAATTGGAGTTCTCATGTAAATGAAATTGCAAATAAAATTTCCAGAACGACTGGGATCTTAAAAAGGTTACATCACTATCTCGCAAAATACACTTTATTGTTAATTTATAATTCCCTGTATTTGCCGCATGTCAACTATGCAGTTGTTGCATGGGGTTATGCTGGTGACCGTTTCTTCAAATTACAAAAATTGGCCACTCGTTTGATATGCTCCGAACATCATAACGCACATACAGACCCATTTTTTGAAGAACTAAAAAATCTTAAAGTCCGCGATTTATTCAAACATAAGTCATTGGAATTTTTCTATCAATACACTAAAAATGAATTGCCTGCTTATTTCAATAATACTTTCGCAATCTTACCAGTTACTTACAATTATCCTACCAGGCACCGGTATATTTCCCACTATGCTACCCCCCCCCCCCCCCCAACATATTTCTTCTGAAATGTGCGTTCGTTATTCTACTCCCAAATTGCTCCTTGACACTCCTGAAATGCTACAGACACAATTCATACACACTCTTACAAGGGTTTCTCTCAATATGTCAATAGATTCTACATAGACCAATACTGTGGATCCTGTACTATTCCTAATTGCTTTGTTTGTAATGATGCTTTATAAAGTATATTTGTATGTAATTATGTTTTCTATGTCTCAGTCAGTTCAATTGTTCTAACGCACATGTAGTGCATCGCTTTGTAACAAGGTGTTAACTTACCAAGTAAATTTATTTAGGTGGCCCATGCAAGAGCGGATGTATTCATCCTTAGCTTGGTCATCCTGACTATCTGTTCTCTGTGGTAATAATGTACTATTTCTGCTATTTTTTGTTTTGCATTTGTTAATTAATATTTCTGTCATTACAACCTACAATTTAAATGTATTGAATTTATTGTTGAATAAAAGAATCTGAATCTGGAATCTGAATCTGCCTGATTCGAGGGGAATGAAGTTTGTTAGCGAGTAGGTCACTCTTTACATATCACAGAACCTGGAAAACCACTGGTCCATAACCAATGTGTCTCCTGACTCATTTGTTCTATGATTTTGTCTGTCAGATGCCACAGGACATGTGTGTCATGCTGAGTGTACAAAGGATGGGTGTTGGGGTCCTGGTGACCATGAGTGCCTGAGATGCAAGAACTTCCAACTGGGGAAGCGTTGTCTACGGACATGTTCCCAGGAGAGAGGGCTGTATGAAGCCGGCAACAAGCAGTGTGCATTTTGTGACAAAGAGTGCCACCAGGGGTGCACAGGTGCAGTAAGTGTATAGTTCATATTACGAGGCATCAGACAGGGGTCGCTGATACTTTCTGTTTTCAACACAGTGTGCCCTTCCGAAGAGTGAAGCCCAGTAACACGACCATGTTTTACATTTTTTTGCATGCAGTATGCAACATAAATCCCACGTATTGCTATTCAGAGAATGTCTTAACTCTAGAAAGTCTTTCTTTGCAGCAATCCTGTCAACCAGGGGAGGCACAGTTACCCTACTACAAAGAGTATGAGTACCCCCATACCACTGTAGAATGGTGTACAGCACATTGTCAGCATACTGGCTAAGAACTGATGCTGCCTTATGAAGTATTACTGTGCACTGAAAAATTTAAAATGTCCATATGTTTTGATAGAAACCGTTTATCGCCTTCAACCATGATTTTCTCAGTGCACTTCATTTTGAGAGAAACATTGTTGTTTTTTACTTCCACTCGATGAAAAGTACCATCTTCTGATTTTGCCAATTAATCATTAATATCTGTTGGGCTTTCTCCATCCTTTGTTTTCATATTCTCCAAAACAGCTAGTGTTGCTTGTAATGAATTTTTAAATATGTCACTGTCAACTGTATGATTTTGAAACACCATGCTTGGTTTATTGATGTTCCACAGTATATCTTTAAGAAAGCATGTTATAACCAAAAATTTGTAACTGTGAAGTGCCTTGAGTAAACTTTTTGACGTCTGGGGCTTTGTTCTGCTTCATGTAAAAGTTTCTTTCTATAAGTGCATCAACAGCTCGAAAGATGGACAACCATCTTACTGAGCTTGGTTGTTAGAATTTTTTTGTTTTGCTCTTCCAGATTCTTTTCATCTCTCAAATCCCCTCATATATAAAAGTACTATATTGGTGAAAGTTGAAAATAAGTTCGCTTTACTTTTGTTATATATTGCACAAGGTAAGGACCACATGATGCTGCAGCCATGGCTGACCTATGAGCTACACAGTGTACTGATCTTAAAAATTGAATAGCATCTTTTAACAGTGTAGTTAAGCCAATTTTCTTCTTACAATTACACTGGCTCCGTCACTGGCAAAGCCAATAATTTTGTTCATGTGTAGTTTTTTTCTCATATACAGAAAATCCACTATAGCTTTGTAAACTGTTTCTGCTTTGCCATCCTGAATTGCAAGATTTGCACCAAGCCAAATTCTTGCTTGATCATGAACAAACACCTTTAGATAAATTAATAAATGTTAGCTCAGCTGACTTGTCAGCAGCTGAGCTTCTCTTATAGTCCTTTGTCCGTCGTGTATCAACCAGTATCAACAATTCATGTTTTCAACTACTTCTCCAAATCAGCAAGGTAGATTGATTTCAAACGTGGTGAAAATGTACCTTGGGTAGATCTCTACCAGGATTGTTAAAATGGTGAAGCTTCAGTAATGTTTGGACTTTTTGGGGGGGGGGTCATTTTTGGGTCAAATCTTAAAAAATCTTCTCTGAAACAGCTTGGCCAATTGCATCAAACTGGTATGGAGAAAATTCTGGGAACCCCTAGACCTTGATATGTTCAACTAATTTTTTTTTTTTCAATAATTTGTGTTTGTTTTTGTTATTTTCTATTTCTCTGGAATCATCAGCCGGATTCACTTCAAATTTGGTGGCAATGATCCTGTAGTGGGTTTCCACCAAGTTTGTTCAAATGATCATGCTCCAATGATTTTTTTATTCATTATCCCATTTTTATATATATATATATATATATATATATATATATATATATATATATATATTATTTGCCAAACGTGGAAAAAATTCCCGTAACCACTGAGCCAATTGCTTCAAAAACACACAGGGACAATCCTTGGGACTTCTTGTTATTAATTCGGGCGGCACTGCAATTTTGGGTTTTGTTGTGAATTTTATTATCATTTTTAGCTCAGCTGACTTGTCAGTGAGCTGAAGTTATGTTATAACTAGCCATCTGTCGTCCATCTGTCTGTCGTTTGTCGTCCATCCGTCATCCACAACTCACATTTTCGACTTCTTCTCCAAAACCATCAGCCAGATTGACTTCAAACTTGGCGGGGTCGTGCATTGGATGGATCTCTACCAGGTTGTTTAAATAGTCACGCTCCAGTAATTCCTTGATTTTATATGAATTTGCTGTTCTTTTGGGGGAAAAACATTCTCCAAAACCGCCCACCCAATTGCTTTAAAATCACACAGGGACACTCCTGGCGACTCCTAGTTCTGAACTTGTTTACCAGGTGGCTCTATGATTTCCTTCTAATTTTTAATGATTTTTTTTTTGTGTGTTTTTGCTATTTTTGACTTCTTTCCAGAGCTGTCACTCATATTAAGCTGAAACTTAGTACATATGTTCCTTGTGGAAGGGTCAAACAAAGTTGTTCACCCGGAGGCACTGCTTTGGGTTCCTGATTTTTAACGATTTTTTTTTTATTCGGGCACTTAATCGGTCAATGCAGCTTTCTTATTGATTACTATGTAAGTCAATGGGCATTCTAATACTAATTCACATCTTCGAATTTTCTAAAACCACCACCAGATTGACTTCAAACATGGTGGCAATATACCATGGGTGGGTTTTTACCAGTTTTGTTCAAATGGTCATGCTCCAGTGATTTTCGGATTTTTCATGAATTTTTTGTTTTGTTTTGTTTTTTTGACAAATCTGACAAAATCTGCTTCTCCACAACCGCTCACCGAATTGCTTTGACATTACATAAGAACACTCCCAGGGGCTCCTAATTCTTACTTTGTTCACCAGGTGGTGCTGCATTTTTTCAATTTTTTGTGAATGTTTGTGTGGTTTTTATTACTTGTCACTGCTTCTCCAGAACCGTCTCTCAGATTAAGTTGAAAGTTCGTTGATATATTTCTTGTAAAAGGATCAAGGAAAAATATTCACTAGGTAGTACTGCCGTGTATTCTTGTTTTTTTACAGATTTTTGGGGTACTTACCAGTAAATGCACCTTTTCTATTGCTTACTACGCAAGGTAATGGGCATTCTAATAGTAATTCACATTTTGGACTTCTTTGAAGAAACTGTCAGTCAGATTTACTGCAAACTTGGTGTCAATATACCTTGGGTGGATCTCTATCAAATTTGTTCAAATGGTTACACTTCAGTGGTTTTTGGATATTTTATGATTTTTTTCGATAATCTTTTAAAAAGTTTTAATAGGAAAGTTTAACATGGGAATTTCTTGTAATGGTTATAACTTAAATAATTTTGGCCAGATTTATGAGTAGTGCCTAATTTGTCCAGTTCCATAGATCCTTCCTTTGGCCGGTGATGGGAGCGTATTTGGCAACAGCACAAACTTTTCCCTGCAAACCTATCCTAAACATTGTCATATTTGACAAATCAAAGTCCCATCAGACAAAGAGTTTGCTACATAGGTTAGATCGGTTCCCAGGGCCTTGCCACTTGTCCCTGCAAATCTTGACTGTGCGGGTCCACCCTCGCCGTAATTTCGGGTCCTTTGGGGAATGTAAACAAGCTGTAGAACTTGTATTGCTACAATAAACAGCAACACACCAAACCATCCTGGGCGGGAACAGGGACGAAAATGAATATTCCTACTTGCATTTTTAATCCTCTTGGTTTAAACACATTTTATTTTACAAAAAAACATTGGGGAGAAGGGCAAAGCCCTACATCGACCCCTCTGGTCAGAAGAAGACAATCCTGTTGATAAAGGTTGAATAAAATATGTTTAAACCAACTGACACTTGACAGCCATGGCTCGCTAGCATGGTCGGAGGCTTCCCTCTTAGCCAGTGGTGTTGCGTTTGTGACATACCAAGCCTTTCGCGCCTTGTGGGTGTTGGAAATGAACGGAAAGTGACGATTTAAGGCGCAGTGACTTTTTAAAATAAAAATGTGAATAAAAGTAATATTTTCACACCCATATTTTAAAAATCGAACTGTATGGTGAGAACAACCGATGAGTCACCCATGTATCAAATTGGAACATGGTCAATTAAGAGGACCTTTAAACTGTCAGGCATGTTCCAAAGTTGAGAATATTTCCTAACAGTAACAGTTACTTTCCTCGATGCAGCAGTTGTTTCACTTCAATTGTGCGATGTGAACTAAAACTGACATTTACGTTCACTGTGTTTTTACTTAATCACTCAAACAGCCAAACAGGTACCAAATTTAACAATGTTTCCAAACAGGTACTTTTCTTAATGCGACAGTTGTCTCCCTTCAACTGTGCTATATGAAACAAAAGTAACATTGTTTCCTAAAATTCACATTTTGTACGTGTTTTCACTTAATCACTTAAAGAGCCAAGTGTGTACCAAATTTAACAATATTTCCTAGCATTTACTGTGCTCAATCCCTCAAACTCATACTCTCTTTCACTTCAACTGTGTAACAGGTGCCAAAAGTTAATAATTTTTCGTAAGAATTATTTTACTAGAACTCTTCCACATACACCGCAAGCCACTTACTGAAATTAAAAAAATCCCTTACTCCCTACACAATTAAATGTTAGAAATTAATATTAGATTTCAGTAAGTGATTTTCAAAATGAGGATTAATTCCCATACATCATTAAATTATAGAAATTAATTTTAGATTTTAGTATATCATCGTCAAATTAAGGGTTAAGTCTGATACATCATTAAATATTGGAAATCAATGTTTGATTTTTGTAAGTGATCGTCTAATTAGACTGACAAATGGATTAATTCTGATAGTACCTTACTAGGTTTGAGCATTATGGAAATTTCAAAAGTATGGCTGAAATTTTTGAAATACTGCCACTTGAAATATGGCATATACATGTAAACAATAAGCTTTTTCTTCAAGAATGGCCCACTCCCCGTTGAACCTCATTAAATGAGAACAGTCAGTGCTAGATAGAGTGAAGGGACCCCAGGGGGTTAGGGGGTGTTAGATTTTTGTCTAAGAGTACCTATGGGTACGAGTATGAACTGACGTGTGTGGGTCATCCAGATTCTATCAAAAGATAGATAAGCGCCAGGAAAGGTGAAGGCCACATCATGAGATCGAGCTCAAAGTCCAAAGAGAGGCTGAGCAAAATGTTAGAAACAAACTTAAGTCTGATTTTTGGCGGGGAGGGGGGTGTTTTTGCCTCAAAAGAGAAAATCATCGCTGGTCTGCAGCTTGGCAGTCTGCCACCGTAAAACGTACAATAGCGGAGTTGCTATAAAATACGAATTTACTTAAACTGGATCTAACTGAATACCGCCATTGGGCCTCGAAGTTTGCTTGTCTGATTTAAAGGAAAATGAAATATAAGATAAAATGTAGGGGCTACGGAAAATAAAGGGGTCGGCGGTAATGATAAACAAGTATTTTTTTATGGGGCTAAGACAGCGCATGACTGTACAACAAAACTTCTTTTAGTAAATCAGCATACTGGGCATTATCAACCTGCAAGATCAGAGTCAAAATATTTAACTTTCTTCTAAATAACGATTTATGATTCATTAATTTTATTTTACAGTGCACTATAGTCATGGCTTCAGTGACACAAACCTAGATGTTCATATTTATATTGGTATGGCTTCTGATAATCAGATAATATTTTACAATTTTTCTATAGTATTTGCAAACCTGATATCACACTTATATGGTTTAGCATTTTTGTTTCAAATAGTACAGAAAAACATGATCCATATTCATTAATTCCAAACTCAACAATGACAGCAAAGAGATTCCAGACTTGCCAAAGCATCAACATTTCTTTTCTAATACCAATGTGAAGAAACAAATTTCACTCCTGACTTGAGACAGGCAGTCACCCATAAAAGGCAACTGGTGGTTTTAAACTGGTCCTCTCAACCTTAGAAATATTCATCATTAACTGCAGACACTAGTTCATTTCCAAAATGTATAGGCGTAACCACCAAAAACACAAATTTTATTACTTCTGCCAAAAATAAAAAGAGACCTGTTAGGCCTATCACCTTTTAGTTCTCCCAACTTGTCAGTCACCTAAGTTTACAGCAAAAGAGTGAAGTAGGCCTACATCGTTTTTGTGATATTTATGAATCTGGAACATTACAAACACACTCTACCTCCACTATACCTATGAGTCGGAGAACAAAGCCCACAGCACAACACAGCCAATGAAGTAGTTTTCAAATAGTACGGAAAAACATTATCCATATTCATTAATTCCAAACTCAACAATGACAGCAAAGAGATTCCAGACTTGCCAAAGCATCAACATTTCTTTTCTAATACCAATGTGAAGAAACAAATTTCACTCCTGACTTGAGACAGGCAGTCACCCATAAAAGGCAACTGGTGGTTTTAAACAGGTCCTCTCAACCTCGTGATACATGGCCACAGATTATGGTTTGCCATCTGTGTGACTTTGTTAATTCACACTGATATGTTTTGGTTATGGTTTTACACCTATGTGACATTTCAAATTCACACTGGCATTTGTTTGTTAATTATGTCCTCCTTCCTACTTGAGCAGGGGCACATTGTAATTGCTTATTCCATCCGTGTGCACCTGGGTCCATCCACTATTTGTTTCAAGGCTATAATTCACTTGTCCTTCAACCTAAGATTAATGAAACTTTATATACTGGGCATAAGGGTGTGTAATACACCAAAAGTAGGTCACTAGGCCAAGTATCTGGGTCAGTGAAATATTCATGTAAAATCGTGTCCAGACTGTAATTCCTTTATTATTTAAATTAGTTTCATAAAACTTCACACAAACATATATCTTGACCTAAACTTCACAAACCTGTGTATATGGACACAAGGGTGTATTATGCGTAAAATTAAGTTGCTAGATCAAGTATCTGCATCACAGTGATGTATCCTTTTAAAATCATGTCAGGGCTTAAATTCCTTTAACTTAGTTTGACTTGCAATCATGAACCTTTACACACTCCTCTATCTGGACAATAGGGTGTATCATGCGTAAAAATAGGTCACTAGGTCAAGTGTCTGGGCCACAGTGGTATATCCTTGTAAAATCGTGTCCAGGCTTTAATTCCTTTAATCTTTAACATAGTTTCATGATACTTAACAAATGCATATATATGGATGCAAAAGTGCGTCATGAAGACTTGTGTGTTACAGAGCTTCAACAAGGACGGTGAGTGTGTTCCTCCCTGCCCTCCTCCGCTGATCTATGACTGGAGAAACTTTAAGATGGTGCCCAAACCTGGAGCCAAGTACACATATGATACACTCTGTAAATCAGGATGCCCAAGTAAGTACGGCACAAATTTGAAAGGTCATCTTCATTTCTTGGAAAATAACATTACTGGCTCAGTTGACTTGTCAGGCAGCTGAGTTTATATGACCGTTCATCGTCCACCAATCCATCCACAATTACATTTTCGACTTCTCCAAAACCGTCACCTAGATTCACTTCAAACATGGTTGGGATGTACCCTCGGTGGTTTTCTACCAATTTTGTGTAAATGGTCACGCTTCAGTATGTTTTTTATTTTGTATGAATTTTGTGTTCTTTTTGGGCACAAAATCGTCCTGTCTGAAACCGTTCACCCTATTGCTTTGATATCACACATGAACACTCCCAGGGACTCTTACTCCTTTAATGATTTGTACACCAGGTGGTACTGCAATTGTTTTCTAATATAACCTCAGCTGGCTTGTCAGTAAACTAAGCGTGTAGGATTGTCCTTCGTCCGTTGTCCATCTGTTAAGAAAGCGAATCTGTTAAAGTGTTTGCCACTGCCTTGTGTTTGTTATTTCCTTCATAACACAAAAGGCGCCTGAGTGAAACTGTTTTTTCTTTGTTCAGGACCTCTGGCCAGAAATTGTAGCTTTTGTGCTTTTAAAGGCCTCCAAAGCATTTAACAAAGCGGAATTGGCAGTACAGCCTTATGAGCGTGTGGCAAATATACCCACTTCACCCCCTAAACATGAACCTTTGAGGTAATCAGTGCCATTAGAGAGGACAGTCTTTGTGGGCCCAGGTGTGAGAACTCAAAGCAAAAAAGTCCAATTGGATCCCAATTATGGGAGGCAGGGGTAGTGGAAGGTGAACAGACTTGAGACCAAAAGGTGGCCGCTGTGGACGCCCAGGACAAAAGGTGCCATCTTGGGGGCACACCAGTTCCAACTGTAATCAACGCTCTTAGCTTGGACATATCGTCATTAAGTGTGAACATGGAGCTGCTGTTGAATCAAAGCACCTGCAAACGAATGAAAATCAAAATTTGTCTTTAAATTTGAGTCGCCTGATTTCAGGAAGATTGTTAAATTGGAAAAGGCAGTGACTTTTCAACTGTTTTTGAAACCCCTGTGCTCCTGACCATTTCATGCTGCTTCAAATTGGGAGCCATGATCCTTGGGCCTCAGTCGGTAGCGGGCCACATAAAGCAGCCATCAGCTACAAACTTTTCAGGAACTTGTGGATGGACATATATTTGAAAATTGAGGCTATGGTGAATACCTTTCGCACAGCTGGGGGGGGGGGGGTTGCCATCAGGGGATTTTTAAATTTAAATTCTAGGTCAAGGATAAAAAAAATCAGAACTCATGTCCTTCAATTTGGCTTTTGGTGTCATTGTAAGACTGGGTTGTGAAAACATTCTCGTAAGGGACATTTTGAAACAAAAATGTGTTATTATCGACTGTGCAAAAAAGCTGCATATGTAAAAACATGGGTATCAAGAGCCTGCAGATGGGTCTCTCGAGCCTAAAACTGTTCAGGTTTTGATGTATAACCTGAATCGCAAACATGCTGTACCTACAGAGGTGTGCAGGTCATTTGTAAGCAATTCAAAATTGTCTGCACTTGGTGTACCAGCCACTACAAGGGTCGTCTCAAAAGGTTTTTATGTGCCAATACAAGTAATGAGTTTGCATTAAGTACTATTCACGCTAAAAAATGACTAAAATTAGCCATTTTGCGGTACTGAATGATAACCAGGAAGTTTTCATCTCTTCAGTGGCTGAATCGATGATAGTAAGGAGAAACTCATTTCCCACTTTTGCTTTCGGAAGTGGTCCCACATCATCTATCATAACGCTGCTAAATGGTTCTTCCAGAACTGGAATAATAACCAAAGGAGCAAGTTTTATTTTGTGATTGGGTTTTCCGACCACTTGACATGTGTGACATGTCTTACAAAATTCTGCCACATCCAGGTGCAATCTGGGTCAAAAGAAGTATTGTAATGTTCGATCTTTAGTCTTCCTAATAACCAGGTGGCCCGCCATAGGTGACTCATGCACTGTCGTCTGCCCTATATGCTGGAGGAACCACTATTTGATGAATAAATCTACATTCTTCATCTGTGGAAGCATTTAGATGTGTCCAATTCCTAATCAACCCTCCTGACTTAATATAATAACAGATTGGGTCTTTTTGTGCCTCTTCTTTAGTTAAAGCTTTACTTGCCAATTTTCTTAACTGAGGGTCAGCTTTTTGCTCCCTAATCAGCCTATCTCGATTCAAATGAGACATTCGACTCAGATGATTATGTTGGTTTACCTCGTCAGAGAGGTTACTATCATTGCTTACCTCTGGACTCAAATTACCTTCATGGCCTACTTGGTCCTCCAGGTTAATGCAAAATATGTCTCTGCCAGCCCTAGACATTCATCATCCGTGCTACTGGTTTCTTGTTTAGAAGCTTCAAGAGCCATTGACCTTGTCACAACACAGGCGGGAAAAATGCCTAGAAATGCCTGCTCAAGATGCTCTGTGTCCTCTCTCATAACTGGCTCATCCGTTAAATATAGCCTTAGCCAGAAAAATACTTGGTTCTTTTGACATGTTGTCCTATTGTCTGTATACTGACCAACAACTATGTTTTCAAAAACCAGATATCCTTTGTTGAGTTCAAACTCTAAAATTCAGTGTTCAGAAACTTCTGGAATTTTCCAGATTATTCAACCACTATGTTCTTATTGCAAAATAATGCAATGTTTTGTCTTAGATTTGATCCGGTTTGTCTTGAATTCTTCCCAGACGAGCCCCCACAATTTGTTACGATGCCCACATTTTCAATATTAGCAGAACTCAACAAAGTATGACAACAACAGTATAACTTTAACAATAACAATATATTAACAATCAAAATCAGTACTTATCTCTACTGATATTTTAACAGTCAAACAGTTTTAGGTAAATCCTGATCGCTGGTAAGATTATCTACAGGTACTGTCCCACACTTCCAACTCCTATGACAGGTGCCAAATGATCTGGTGAAAATCCCACAGAGGTACGATTTGGTTCCAATGTGGTACAATATACCACTCCACTCAAAGACAATGTCCAAACTCCACAGGTACAAAGTGTAAATGGGTAGCACCAAATATACAAGTCCATTCAAGACACTGTCCACACTCCACAGGTACAATGTTAACAATGGCTCACAGTCCCAATAGCTTGATGACAACACACAGCTTCTGTCAAATCTTTCAGAATTCCCATGCTCCTCCTCCTCCAATCAGGAAAATATCTGCTCTATATTAACACAGAGAAATCTCTAATTTGTTCCAGAGTTTTCCAATCAGTCACACATCCCAGTGCATTGAGACCAGTCTGGATTACCTCCTATGAATGTAGGTCACTATTCTAGCTTATTCACGTGTTTACAAGTTACATGTGAGTCACCTACAAAGCAGGCCAACTCATGGAAAAGCAGCAATCATGGTGATGATGCAGAAAGCAGATACGTTGCAAGAACTGGCAGACCTTGGCAAACACCATACATTGCAAAAGGCAGAGAAGGTGGTAGCTACAAAATTTGTGGATTATCTGTATGGCAAAGCAAGGTGTCAGTCTCTTAGTGCACTCAGATGTGAAAAAGCAGGTAGCAAAAGTGTACCTGCAAAGAGGCTCCCACCGACAGAGAATAGCTTTGAGCTACACCTGCTCTGCTATATGTACCAAATGAAGATAGGGCATGAAGCCATCATACCAATGCAGGAATGCTTGGAGCCCACATATTCTGGGTATGTGAAGATGACAGATGGGACACCTGTGTCCCCAAAACGTATGAGCCAGTCACCTGCATCACCCGAACTGCTAAATGATTTGGTGTGCAGTTCTAAACCCAATTTGTGTGGCTCAGAGTGCAGTTGTCTTGCAAATGAACAGCCATGTACAGCAGCATGATTTTGTAAGGCAACGTGCAATAGTGCTTTGTGCAAATCTTCTGTCTGTGCCAATCCATTCACACTTGAATCACAGTCCATTAGTGACTCTGATGATGAGCAGGGTGTCTCTTAAGATAATGGTTATTCCAAATTTACCATAAACTGAACCACAAAAGCACACATCATCACAAAATGACTTCATTTTTAGCAAATGTATCCACTATGTTCTCAAGGTTAGCATCTAGAATTTAACCAAAATGCTGAACTATATATGTATGAATGAAACAAGATTCTTATCAAAGTTCAGATGCATGTGTAGGAATTCGATTTGAGGTACTACTAGCTTCTGTACGTTCTTGCCTCAAGTCAAGTAGTGCTTTCCTTCATGTCATAGTCTAGTGATCGTGATCCTTTTGATGATGTTGATAGCTATTTGATACAGGTTTACCTTGATCAAACTGGATTTTGACATTGGTTATTTGATAGCTCACGATTTGTGATCCTGGGTGGTTCTTGTTTATGCGCAAGTTAGGAAGAGTGTCTGTTACATCAACAAGTTAAAGTCCGCCATCTTGAAAAATTATATTTCTGTTCCCTTCACAATAATGAAACTGTATCTAATGATCTCATCCTCTCCCAAAACGTGGGATTTGATGCCTTTTTAGCTTCCTGTGTCACAAAGTGTTGGAGATATTGCATTTTTAGTCTAGGATATCCACCATCTTAGAAAACGGCTTCTGGTGCTGTTTGCACCAACCGTAGACGATGTCATCAGCTGGATTCATGTACCTGACATCCAAATGAACAATTGTAGGTATGTTGACAACTGTTAATTTTCCGGCCCAAGTGCCCCCCCCCCCCGTCCCCTCCTTGCTGCTGTACCATATGTTATAAATGAAAACTGAGTGCAAACTGATTGTGTCACAATGCACAAGACCTACTCAGTCTACCTGCACACTGATCTGCCTGTCACAATGGTTGTTGGGAATACATTGATATTAAAACAGGTGACCTCATGTGTTATGGCTCTAACTTTTGCCTCCCAACTTATAAAGTATTTTAAGTAGTTTTTATGAAGGATCCCATACATTGTTTCATATTATTTGAAAAACTGCATCAGTTGGTTAGGCAAAGAGAAATCAAATTAGGTCCAGTGCATTTGTATGTTAAGGTATGGTGTTGTCCAGAAAATTAAATTCAGGCGTCCCACTAGGTTTTCAGACAGACTAAGCAAGCCTGTACTGTGTTGTTCCTGATTCAAGGCGGCACGGATTGTTTAGGGGCGTCCAAAATGCCTTGTACTGTTATACGCTTTTGGGAAAATGATTTTTGCACCTTGCGCCTGCTGAACGACCCCATGTCGCAGTTCATTCATAAGCACTTTCTCATTAAAAACATTGTGCCAATTGCAACTTTAAATCGATCTGAAGTTTTCAGATTCAAAATTCTATGCAGTCAGTTCTGCACTGCACCGATATACCAGGATGGTATGTTTCGTTGACTTTTCGGATGATCCTAAAAAATGTCTGTTTGCCTTTAGTTGTCAAACAGACCTTTACTGTTTTCTGACTTGTGATGATCCGAAACAATTTGTGTTAAGCTTTAGCTGGTAAAAAGACTTGTACTGTTTCCTGACTGTATGCTGTCAGACTTTGTTTTCAGGACAGATGCTTATTCCATAAAAAAGGCTTGTTGGTGTTTAACACAGTTGTAAATCCCTCACAATGCCTGTAATACCATTTCTTGATGGAAAGCCCTGGGCCGTAGTTCAAGAATTACATATTTCCTTAAGTTTGCAAGGTTTGATTATTTTAATGTAATAAGACCCAGCAGCATACAGTAAATGGCTCTTACCAAGCATTTTTATGTGCTAATTGTCAAAACTGGAGTAGGACGCACGGTGCTTCCAATATACAATAGTTCACAGTAAACACATAATTGTGTACATACATGCAACCAAGTTATCTTAAAATCTAACACCCTTTGTCAAACAAATCCACGGTATCTCGGCCATACACGTTTCGCCAGTTTCTACACACAAAAAAAGTGTAATTCCCCGTAACAGACGATGCCATGAATTGTTGCCACATATAATTGCTGCTCTTTTGTTCCAAATGGCACTCAAGCTACCTAAAATATTTCAATTTTGTGCTTTGTAGGCGGAAAATATGGGATTAAAGTGAGTCTTATCTTCGTTTTTGTGTCTGTATCCACAACACTGCGTTTCTGCAAGACCCCAGCGGCACTTGTCTTCGGCCAGGCATAAACAACCCTTACGGGCCAAGGATTTCACCCCCATAAAATCTTTCTTATCAAATAGACATCTTCCACCAAATGTAGAACGCTTGATTTTTTATACCAAAGCTGACATTTATTTTAATTAATTACCTGTACAGTGGAACTTACAGCTTTCTGCACTTATGGTAAGTATGCATATTATTTTCACTAACAGCGAAAAAGACTTTGTCTGTTTATTTCTCTGTTCAGTCCACGATCAATTTCATTTGTAACCAACCCAGTTCACCTAATGTTACCATTTTACAGTTTGCAAAACTTTATTTAACAATCACTACAACATGTGAAAATGTACGCCACAAAATACAGCATAATATACAATTTGAGAAAAATACATAGACAGTTACAATTACACAAATGTCAGAATGACCCCAGTTTAGGATTTCATGTCCTTTTTCGCTCGGGCCGCCTATGGGGACGTGTCTTATTTGCCTCATTCTTGATTGGTAAGGGATATTAAAATGAGATATGCAGAAATGAAAGTATTGTGACAAAGAACCCGACAATTAGAACAGCACGATATTCAGTTACACAGACAGCAATTTGGTATGGTATATACATCATGATAAATCTGCACAAAATGTGACTTGGTACATGAAGCATACCCGAGGTACGAAGATTTAGATATTTTATTTTATACACGGAGAAGTGTTTTGGAGTAGTTGTGAGATGAAATATACAATACAGTTTATTCGTTTTGTTTTGCTAGGAACAGGGAGAGGGACAGTCCCTCTGCCCTGGGTAAAGTAGGTATGAGTGGCCATGCCAAAACGCAATACTTAAAATGTAACAAAAATAGAGAATTACTTTTGCTAACAAAGTGTTTGTAGGTACATATTTTATTGATTTGTTTAAAGATAACAGTAACTTTTGATAATTGATTTCAACTTTTGGCCAATATGAGCAGTTTTGAATTTAAATTCTCTTGTACACAAATGCCAAAGAAATCAAATCCACTAGTTGTATCAATAGAAATATCCTTAATCTTGAAAGTTTAAATCATCGATGATTCTTTTTTCAGGAAAATGAAATGAAATGTATTTAGTCTTGGTTATTTTCAAAGATAACTTAGCTGCTACCATATAATAAACATTTCAGCGCAATTCAATATTAGGCCAGGCACATTTCCGGTTACATTAGAGAGAAATAAGGAGCGAACTGTTTTTATCAGTATAGTATCAGTGGCATTACAAAATGAAATTCAATTTGATGAGGCCTTGTGCATGTCATTTTCATATATTTTGAAGAGGAACGGGTCAAGGGTAGATCCTTGAGGACCCCTTTTGCTACAGGCATTTTTAAGTGCAGGTGGCATCAAACGACATAATAGTTTCCTGTTTGAGATACAGTCTAAAAACCAATTAAGAGAAGTGCAGCAATACCATAATTATCAGTTTATGCAAAATAATTTGATGGTTCAGTGTGCCAATCGTTTTCAATACGTATGGAAAAACAGCTGAAGGTAGTGTACCAGAATCTACAATTTTGTTTATTTAATCTATAATTTCTAAAGCTGCAGACTCTATTGAATTTGTTTTAAAGTCATGCTGACTGTTGTAGAACAATGACTTTGAGTCGAGGTACTCATTCAATTTTAAATACAGAACTTTTTAAAGACTTAAGACATTGCAGGGATAAGGAAAATAGGCGATATTTTTCATATATAGTTTTATCATCTTTCTTAAACAGTGATATGACTTTGACAAGTTTTAAATTGCTTGGGCAAAATTCCAATACTAAGAGATTGGTTTATGCTCGAAGTGAGTGGTTGAGAAATTGATGGTGCTAAGCCCTCCAGCAGTGCCATTTGAAACATTATCATAATCGGTGCTAGATTTAGGTTTGAAATATTGTGTAATATTTAAAATGGTGGTAATATCCATTTTATAGAATAAAAAGGAATATTCTGCATATTTTCCAACATATGCGGTGAAGGGGGGACTGTCTATAAAGTCATTCTAGCGGCAAGTCTAGCATCTATATTGGTGGCAAAGGTATTAAATTGCTTAGCTATCATCTCTCTGTGGTTCTATTGTTAGATGACAAGCACAAAAGCAGAGAAAATGTTTGTTTTGTTTTGTTTTGAATGGTAGCCGGTGACTGAAAACATGGTTCCAAGCAAAAGAAAACATGGCAGTGCAACGTTAACAAGTTTAGCACAATTTATAATGAAGATGATAATGCCAGTGTAGATAGATGGGTTTATAATATAAGAAACCGTAATTCGTTGTTAATTTGCTGGTCATGTCAACGGCTACATACATAGGTAATTGTCACATCGACAAAGAGGAGATTGACCGAGTGATTCAATGAGCCCATTTACTGTACCCAATGAAGTTATTATTATATTCCTTGGCCTAGATATTCGAGTGGATAACATTTTCTGCCGTCTGTTGTGGCGGATGATTTGGTCAGGTGTGGGGCAGAAGGTAGGCTGAAGCTATACAATGGGTGGAATGCACCCTTGGCGCAGATTTGAATGGTAATGCTATAGAAATGATCTACTGAGGTGCGTCAGTCAGTGCAAAAAACAGTTTGAGAAAGTATCTCTGAAACAGAGGGTTCAATCTGTTTAAAATTTAAAATGTATAATAATCATACAAAATGGACCTTAGGACTTCCAATCTTTATGTTAATATGTCCATTAATGTGAAGTCACAAACAGGGTACAGGACATATGTCCCTTGGTGCCTAGCCAAGTACATGCAAACACCTCTGCAGCAACTGCGGTCGGCAAAGATGAACTACACAGAGTACTAGGCATGAATATTTAAATATCAGACTCATGCATTTCATAGTTTCAATTTTCCATATCAAAACTTTATCCATGTTGACTGATTGAGAAAGGATAAACATAAGTTTCAAAAATGGACATCCAGATGGATGGACATTTGGGGGAACAGTCCACAACAGGTTTAAACCAAAAATTTCCCCACCTTCCTTTGGGTGGACCTAATGAAATGAATGAATGGATGATATAACAATTTAAGCTTAGATACATATTGACATATCAAGTTATCAAAAAACCCAAACAGAAAAGTTGAATCTATGTACCCACCCATGCGCATCAGAGTTATAAAAGTTAATACGCCAACCCGGCAAAATTCTGATAACTTATTTTTTTTTTTTTTTTTTTTTTTTTTTTTGTATTTTATTATGTCCACTTGTTGAGTGTTACCTATCACGTCTTCATTCAATATTTTCAGTTGTGGGACACACCAGAGCATAGTTCCTAGAATCAGCATAACCTGAATTTACCGTATGTACCAGCGCTGGGTTAGATTCCGATTTGGCCATCATGCAAGGTTACAGATGTGAATGCCGGCATGTCTTAAAGAGGAGTTTCCAACTACTAGATTGCATAGAACGTTTTATTGAAACTCCCCGCCACTTCAGAGTACAAAGTGATGCATGTTATAGCTAAAAGTATCACAATACTGCAAATGGTCTGATTGGCATTTCCACAAATTCATCTCTCTATTGTCTGAAAAAGTACCAGGTGGGCTGTCCGACCAAGATGTAACCATTCAGAGTGGTCTCTTGGACAACGTGAAACCAGGTGACTCTGTTATGGCAGACAGAGGTTATCTCATTGATGATATACTGACAACCAAAACGGGTTGGTCTCAACATCTACCTCATTTTTGCGTAGGAAACGTCAGTATTCAAGGCAAGAGACGGAAGAAATGATTAAAATAGCCCAAGCAAGGATTCATGTAAAAAAGAATCATTGAACGCGTCAAGAACTAAAGAATTTATCAGTATATTTTATTTCAAATTCTATGGATACAGAATTGATTGAAATATGGACTGTCTGTTGCCATTTTGTAAACTTCTAGCCCGAACCACTACTTACTCAGTGACACTTTGATGGAATATCAGATATTCAATATATATGCATGTTTGCATCAATAAATACAAAATACAGATGATCAATACCATGCTGTCATGCTATATGTCACTAAATTCATTACCTGTTTATTCGAAATATATGAATATCTTTGAGTTTGGGTATAACTTAATCCCTCTTGAAATTGTGTTGCCACACAGGTATGTACATATGCATGTTTGCACCAATAAATACAAAATACAGATGATCAATACCATGCTGTCATGCTATATGTCACTAAATTCACTGCTTGTTTATTCGGAATATAGACTTTCTAAGTTTGGGTATAACTTAAGCCCTCTTGAAATTCTGTTGGTACACAGGTCCGGGACAATACCTTTACAGAAAAAGCTGAACCCCTTGGGCAAAATATCGTCCATGTACAACGTAAGATCAAATCAACTCCATAAACAAAGACCTCTTTTCTCTGTGCAGTCTTTAAAAATACAGCACAATCACAGCACTGTGTTTGTATGACCCTCATCTGATGTTGCAGCTGAAAAACGTACTGGTGATTCTTGTTCACAGCAAGGCAAGAGTTCACATTATTGCAGGAAAAGTTAGGCCTTCTGGATGCAAGGTTTAAAACTGAAGCATGATCTGTGGTATATGACCATTTGACCTCAATGAGTCCATTTGGACACTCCATTCTCAGACCAGAATATTTGTTTATGGAGCTTCAGTGCCATTACACATCATGCTCCATGTTTAGAGCCCATACAGTAACCTCCAATTTGTTTGTGTTTCAACACGAGACAATTGTTTTTGCGAGGATTTTATTGTTCATCTTGGGACACGGACACTAAAAGCTTCAAGCCAATTTCACAGTTCACTTGGAATACACGCATTTGTTAACTGGATAAAGTTTACACTTCTCTGTCTCACCACGAAATGAATGTTCACTCACATGGGCATAGTTTTTTAATGGGAACAGGTGCCTGTGGCTGCGTCCAGGTAACAATTTTAAGTGGCGTCATAGGATGCAAAGTGTGAAAGGGGAAAGAGCATCCATTTTAAACATGTTTAGACAAATGTCTAAGTTACCTAAGGCATAAATATATATATATATATATATATATATATATATATATATATATATATATATGGTTCCGATAACCCGACCGACGGAGCTGAAGAGGCCTGGGTCCCGACGCTAAACATTTTTTATGAAACGTACAATTAAAAAAAAAAAATGTTTCAAGAAGCCCCTCCTAATAAATATTTATCGACCCTGGTGGAAAGATTTTTATCGAGAAAGTGGCCGTTGTGTTCCTTTATTTTGCAGTAATGTAAACTCAAACACGGTGGTTTATTTCAACTTGTGTTCTGTACGGGGTTAACTTGGGCCAGGGAAAGAGCATAGCTGAAAGCCTGCACAGCCGTGCTTGGTCGATGAAGCAGCAAATCCAAAGCCCCGGTATTATCGTAATATAACACTAGGTTCCAGGTGTCCGTTCTCTGAGTAAGCAGGGCAAACAGTTGTTAAAGTACTGATAAAACGTGACTTACCATCTTAATTTTAATCTGCCCTTCCAGTTGTGTCTGAAGCAGTTATGAGCGTTAGTTACAAATCCAAATGAAACACAATACCTTTGCTTGAACTAGCACAAGGTGATCACCATTTTCAACATTGCACAATGCTGCACAAAAAATACATTTGATTTGGATATCAAAGTGAATTTTGGCCACAACATGTATCATATCATAATATGCTCTGAAACATTTGCAAAATTTATACTTTTGGTTTCATATATTATAACCCCCCTTCCCCAGATCGTCCCAATACTACATGCATCCTCATCTATTACAAACTATTGAGTGTGGAATCGCCGATTTTCAAAATAGCACCCATTACGGGTTAATCCCTATTCGATGAAGAGGTAGTATCCAAATATCTGTATGATTAGTGTTAAACCTAGGATGAATGTAATATACAATATAAAATGGGACTTTTCCAGAGTGAGTATTACCTAAAAATGTAAATACAGCTCTGTAAAATTTTGCAGTTATAGCTAGCGGTGGGCCCCAGAATACGCATTTTATATCAGACATTGAAGTTGCCCAAAGGCTATGAATTTAGTAACACCACTTGTCGGACCTGCTAAGACCCCTGTTGAGTGGAAGATGGAGCTAATGAAGAAGGTTGACCCGATAGTGGATACCAGTCCGAAAGTACTGGCGTACTTTTATGTAAGTGGTAACAAAGGTAAGCAATTTCATTCAAATATTCTAATGGTCTAATAAAAGTATGTGGCATTCAGTTCACTACAGTTTGAGTCGTTTTCAGTTTTACCGAGAAAATATAGACTCAGACTCAGACTCAGACTCCGATGACATTTATTTGACACATCAAAAAAATACAATATATACATGTGGAATACAAGTTTCAAAATTATGATATCACAGCAGTTACCATTATGTAGTAAAATTACAAGTAATGTGTCAGGATGACTCCTGCTAAAGAAATCAGTTTCCGCTATCACAGGAGCCACCTTGGCGAGATTTTAACTGAGTAAGTAACCGCACTCAAAAATTAGCAAACATAGTAAACACAAACATGAAACAATCAATTAAAGCGTTACAAGCAAAACAGTTGGGTATGGTACATACATTTGAGTATATATTCGCATAGTAATTTTTGATATATCCTGAAAAACCTGAGCATGAATGAGTATATAATTTGTCAGTGATACAAGGGGAGTGATTTTGGAGTAAGTTTGGTATGTAATACCTGATAGACTGTTTGGATCTAGCTCCCGTAGGTACAGGCAAAGGTGCATTATATCGACCACGGGTGAAGTATGATATGGTGGAGGGACTGAAAACATGTTTTTAAAATATTTTGGTAAGTCATCTCTTGTGTATCTAAAATAAAATCTTCATGCTTTTAACCGTAAAAAAATCTTCAACTTTGAGAATACAGAGTTATTTAAATAAGGGATCAGTGTGAGATATGTACCTGGCAGGAGATATTAGACGAATGGCCATCTTTTGAAGTTGAAAAATTCGTTTACATGAATAATCCCAGGCATGGAGAGAGTAATTTAGGTGTGGCAGAAAAAAGACTTATACATTACTTGCATAGTATCAGTGGGCATAAAACTATTGGTTCTTTTAAAAATTCCAACAAGTCTGGAAAGTTTATTACCAGTCTTATTTACATGAGCATTCCAATTTAAATTTTCTTGAATTTGGAGACCGAGGAAATCAAATTCGATTTTTAAATCTAGCATAAAATTTATTTTTCTTTGAGGAAAGTGGAATATCATATATTTTGTTTTTGCGATATTAGGAGAAAGGTTATTTGCTGCCAGCCATACACCTTGTTTAATTCACAATTTATAGAGACATGTATTATGCACATTTAAATTTTGGGTACGAAAGAAGCTGAAAGAACAAAGGCTTTTTACAAGAGTGGTGTCATCAGCATATAAAATGGATTCAAAAACAGATGAGGCAAGACGCATATCATTTGTATAAATTATAAAGAGGAGCAGACCAAGTATCGATCCCTGAGGGACATCAGTA
Source organism: Hermodice carunculata (assembly GCA_964020975.1). NCBI lineage: Eukaryota > Metazoa > Annelida > Polychaeta > Eunicida > Amphinomidae > Hermodice > Hermodice carunculata. The sequence continues at coordinate 28,834,604 of OZ026618.1, forward strand.
CTAAGTGTAAGAATTTTTGAAGAAAATTCATGATATTGAACAAATCGTGATCTATTTGCAAGGTAATATTTAAACCACTGTAATGCAATGCCAGAGGCACCATAGTACTTCAATTTTTGGCAGAGAATCTGATGATCTAATGTATCGAACCCTTTGACAGATCAAGATACATAGCTATGGGTAATTCGCCATTTTCAAGAACATTGAAAATTCGATCTGTAAATTCCAAAGAGGCTGTTTCAGTAGAATTTAAAATTTCTCAAAACTATGTTGGCTGAGATACAATAATAAATTCGTTTCAAAGTAACTGTACAGCTGGTTGTGGACAATTTTTTCAAAAACTTTTGACCAGGTTGGAAGTAAGGAAATGGGTCTGTAGTTATCTAAGATTTATCATCCTTTTTGTATACGGGAATCACTTTTGCTATTTTTATTTTTCTGGGAATATACCAGTGGTTCAGCATTGATTTATGATAATGGACAGTGGCTCTGAAATTGAATGAATTAGGCTTTTAAGCAGTTTCATTGATAGATTATCATGTCCAGCACTGGTTTTCGGTTTCAACCTTTGTACAATCTGAATTATTTCCTGCGGCTCAACTGAGGTGAAAGAAAATTATGTGATCAGTTGGACATTTTAGATAGGAATTGTAAGAAGGCTTGTTTCTAGGTTCAATCTTATTCTATTTTTTATATGTATATATATATATATATATATATATATATATATATATATATATATATATATAATAGATTTAGCAGGAGAACAACCGTTTGTTGACTTATGTACATCATATCGGTGATATATCGCTTATCACAGGGTTGATCATATATCGGCTTTCTATCAGCCCTCAGGCCGTCTATCGTCCCTAGCTTCGCTCTGGCAGATACGTTGTCCCTCGGGCTGATAGACAGGCCGACATATGATTAAACCTGTGATATATATATATATATATATATATATATATATATATATATATATATATATATATATATATATATATATATATATGTGTGTGTGTGTGTGTGTGTGTGTGTGTGTGTGTGTGTGTGTGTGTGTGTGTGCGTGTAATTATGGTTCTCCTGACTACTTTTGTAATGTACCTGCTTTAAAGCCTCAGAGAGACTGGAAGAAGTTTCTTTGGGTTTTTTTATGCCAGCATGGCTTGTGATTGCTCATACACACCAGAGAAAGTCTATTTTGGTATGTTACGCATGCTCATAATTTTATTTCTCAAACGCTCCAAAAATCATGAAAAATATGCCTTAAAGTGCATTCAATTTCCAAATTGCCAGCCGGAGACCGTGATTACTTTGCGTCTTTGAACTTGTTCCCGCTTCTGAATATACTACAGACACTTTTGGATGTCTTATGTCGCAACCGGCTGCACATAATGTAGTAAGATCTTCAGGCGGGTTTTTGATTGGTTGATTAAAAGCTGTCAACTGCGTCCAATTCTTGGAATCTCAGTGACCAATACTCTTCAGTCATTCTATATTCTGTGTTAGAAATATTTATGAATTTATAAAGCAGAGAACCGTGGTACAAATAAAAGAGTGGAATAATTGACATCACAAGAACGCATTTAGACAGGTATGTTAACACTGAAAGTCCATCTAAATTTTGGCATGTTTCTTTGATTTTGGGGTCCGCCAATGGTATGGCATGTCATGAGATTGTGCTGTGTTGTATTTGAACACATATGTTTTTGTGGTGTTTTGCATTCTGAATCTACTTTCTCTTTGGTTGCCTAAGTTTCGAGCGTAGTATATGGTTTTCTAACTTGGATGGAACCGTTAAGATATTCCAACCATGTTCTATGTGAAGAGGGTAGTTTATTATCATCATTATCATCATCATCATCATCATCATCATCATCATCATCATCATCATCATCATTATTATTATTATTGTTTTTAGTAGTAGTAGTAGTAGTAGTAGTAGTAGTAGTAGTAGTAGTAGTAGTAGTAGTAGTAGTAGTAGTAGTAGTAGTAGTAGTAGTAGTAGTAGTAGTAGTATGAGAAAGTTTCACATGATTTTTCCCTAAAACGCACAAAAGGATGCTTTCACCGGCACAGCGATTAAACTCATTTCATTCAAATGGAAGCTTGCGCGTATTGAAAGAACACCTAGCTAACTGCAAATTCAGGTTTTGTGCTTTATCCATTGAAACAGTGATATGCACCAATCACACAGAAACAAATTGTCGACGCAAAATTGATGATCAAACTCCGTGCGATTATCAGCTTTCTGGTTTAAATTGGATCATGTAGCACTAAGTGACTGAAAATGAGTCCGATAAATCCACTGTAATCTTACTAATTTAACAGCAGCAGAGGGTATCCGGGCCGTATGACCAATTAAAATTATGTAAATGTTACAAAGTACTGGTTTGTCTAAACTTTGCCGAATCGATGTTGGGTACCTCTGTACCTGCAACTGAGAAGTCCGTCATAGTTTTACTGAAACGCGTACCGCGCCTCCCGGAAATAATCTGTAGAATAACGTACATCAAGGCAAGGTTGGCAGCAAACCCTGCTATCACATACATGAGCGTAGGCGGCCCGTGATATTCAAATAAGTATCCCGTCAGCCATTGGTATACCATTCCTCCAACAGCTGACCCAACATACGGAATAGAAACGCCCACCGCGGTCATCTCTACGTATTGATTGGCCCATACTAGACCAGTTGAAAATAAAGGAGACATGAAGAACCCATAGAAACAGGAGAACACCCAAAGTATCAGGGCATCCGTACTAGCCCAGAGGGCCAGGACAATACCATTTACGATGTTTGCCACAACTAATATGATCATTAAGGGTACCAGGGGGCACCACTTGGCGACTATTGTATTTACAAGTCGCCCAGCTGTAAAGCTAAACCAAAATGCGCTGTTTAGGTTATTAGCCTCATCTGCTTGGAGTTTAACAGTGCTTTCCTGTGCAAACGAAGAGATGAATTTACTGTATGCCCTCTCACCACCAACTATGTGGATATACAAGATAAAGAGCAATATGAAAAATTGAAAACCAAAACATGTATCTCCTTGTGCACAGGAACCGGGGTCTAGAATTTCTCGTGTACTTTTGGTCGCTGTAGTAACAGAGGTCGGCGACTTTTCTGGATGGCGCGAATTTTGGGTCTTTCTTATATATAGGAAGCACACCAGAAACCCGACAGCAAACACCATGGTGAATATCCCACTTATTAAATGCGGATATTCAATATCCGCAACAGTCTTAGTAATAGTCTTGTTAATATTGCCGGTCGTCGAACTGACACTAGGAAAAGTACTAGTTATGAACGTACTGTTTGCCAGGTCTACGGGCATTCGATATGAAAATGCGTTCACCAACTGAGGTGCAATCAAAGCACCAACACCAAATGCTAGATGCTGTGAAATCAATGGGGCCGCGGAATCTTCTCTCCAGAGCCGCATGGCCAATGCATTGCATCCTGCGTAAGAAAAACACAACATGTCAGCAACAATTCTGGACTGGCGATCATCATAACGTTCAGGTTTAAATATTTCATAGATAACCGCTACTTGACAAATTTCGATCTCTAGCGCATTTTCCAAATCCTAATAATATACTGTGGCACTCCGCTTCTCTGCCGCGGTCCTGACTAGCTTAGTAGCTATTCAGATGGCCTTTAGTGCAAAAAAAGCTCTATCCCACTGTCGCAACTTTGCGCTCGGCATGCTCACAGCCCCTGCCGCTGATGCCACCTGGCAGGGTCATGGGAGCCCTAATAAGGGCTACCTTCTCCCTTCCCTTGCTAAGTTTGCCCTCTGTTCTCTTCAGTGACTAATCCTAAGACATTATTCCTACTCTCCCAGCACTGCACCAAGAAACCTTTCACTGACTCACAACCAACTGTACTTCCAGGAAAATCACCCTTCAATCCTAGTATCGATGCTAACCTATCATTCTCTGCCATGTCCCTAACTTGCTCTAAGCTTTTACACTGCTGAACTGATTGCTATCAATTGCCAATACCTGGCAGTCGTCTCTCTTTGCTAAAATGTGCAACCTTTTCGTTGCCACCACAAGAACCGCAACTTCCAATATTAAGCTCGGTTTGTGTTTTTACCAATTCGTTAATTTTACTATAATGCGTCGGCGCTTCGTTGTGACCATAAAAAACTCAACTTTCAATATTAAGATTGGTATCTGCTTTTACCAATTCGTTTATTTTCTTCAAGTCAGCTATGCCCCCTCGCTACCCCTTTGCCATGTCGCTGTCAACAGACTCGCCGATCCCAAAATCATATCATCTTGATAGAATGCTCGTTTTTTGTGTTAGAGTAAATGCAACTGAAAGTTTGAAAAGGTTAGTCCCGTTATAATACAAAGGCCAAGTGTTTTAAAAACATAAATTAAGGGAATATATTATATAATCGCAAGAACCGTACGAGCCTGGTATATAAAAATGGGCACACTGATGGCCTCATGCAAGAAATGGGTTTAAATTGGATTCGGGTGGCCGAGAGACTCTGCAAGGTCACATATTGATAAAATATAACGACAAAGAACTGTTGCATTATCACATTTATTCGCATTCACGCAATGCAAGAGTGCTAAATATTGTATTGTATTGTGCTTTCAGTCCTCTATTTCTGGCCCTCTTGAACACAACAGTAAAGTCTATGTCTATATAGATTTGTACACTCACTTCCACACAAATAATCTGTTTAAATTTATCTCGATAAACACATTATACACCCTCTGACTGGCATGCTTATCGGTTACTTACCAAGTTTAATTTAGTATCTCTAACTATAGACCAACACGAAGAATTATGCATTTGTTTTGTCTATATCACAGACGTTTTTGATAATGCCTGGTAATTACCGACGTAAAACATCCACTAAGTTATCTAACCTAATGCCCTTCCTTGCAAGAACACGCCCTTTAAATTGATATTTATTCCCGTGATCAATGGAGCTGTGGAGAACACTTCTTCATTTAAGAAACTCTCCATCCTCATCATACTTAAAATTCAAAACTGACAAAAATGCCCTTTCATTCCATTAGTTTTCCACATCGTTATGATTCTCCAAAAATATTTATGACAGTGACTTTTTCACGTAAAACATATGTTTTTGTTAGAGCAGATGAACCACTCAACCTTTTACATTTTATTTTTACCAATCTTGTCCTATTACTGTTAATGTTAATTGAAGTTTCTTGCTGAAAGTACATTGAGATATATAAAAACATAAGCAAAAGAGAAATGGAAACCTAGAAGGGCTTATTTCATTTCTCGTGAACAGCAAATACACTAAAATAGAATACACGAGGTACGCGGCAAGAATTAAAGACTATGGAACATTATAACACAATATAGAATGTTTTGTTGAATACAGGTGGTATATAGTCATTAAAGTCCATTTATTGGAAACAGGTATTTCTGTCAAGAAAGGCCTACAAGGGGCAACGCCCTTCTCTCTAATTGCCATCATTATCTATATTATTCAAACTGTGTTTCTATTTTTTGTAAGGTCTGTTTTAGCGTAAGCCCTTTGCGAGATAAACACTTACATTAACAGACAAGCGGTATTTGATGGTCTATAATATGCAAATATATCTTAATTTTGAACCTACCAGTGCATATCCAGCCCTGTGCCACTCCCACTGCACATTGTAGGGTACCCATAAGTGGCAACACATGGCATAAAGGGGTAAAGGTGGTGCCAATGGCAGCCACTGCGTAGGACCCTGAATAAATTTCACCAATCATGTGAATAACTTTAAAATGAACAGTCCGTGTCGTGATTATTATCCACCAGATATTAGAAATAAAGATTACACAAGAAGGCATTATAATGCCACATGTAAATGAAATGACCCCCCCCCCCCATTGTGAGATAATAGCCCCTGAGTAGCTTCTTAAAATGAACACACCCAACTAACTGCCAGTCTTTTGCATACATGGGTATCATATAATTAAATTTAACACAACACAAACGTATGTCATTGGACTATAAACACAGAGTAAACCATGATAAAACCACTATTCAATGGCGCATGTTAATTAGAGATGGAGCCACCAGTATACTTCCACCAAGCAAGAAAAAAGTGCACGTGGAGCCACCTAGGGCATAAACAAACCTAGCATGCCTATTGGTCTGTTGTTGGCAGTGGGAACAGTTGTGACTTAAAAGAGTTGGCCATGTGCTTGTGGTCCCATCTGTTAATGACATACGCTATTTTAAGATCAAAAGGACTTGAATGTGGAACAGAAGTCACTTAGCGAAAGTGACCATTGTGTATACGACACGACGTACACCAGCGTCAATCAGATCTCAATGTTAGAAATGTAATATGCGTCCGTATTTTCGGAGAAAAAGCTGTTTATGTGTTTCACTGATTCTTAGCAACTGCAGCAGAACTGTTCATGATATTCACCTGCAAAGAATAATTCCACCCAATTGCTGAAACGATCGCAAAGATAACCTCCTCCAATGGAACCAACAAAGTAACCCACACTTCTTGCAACTAATACTCGAGAAACTTGCTCGTAGTCAGCCCTTATGCGGTCCTTCAGGTACGGCAGACTAGGCCCGGTTATCTCCAGGAAGAGACCCTAAAAATGCAGACAGAATATACTCACATACTTTCTTTTATGGTCACTGTATTTACTAATATTGACCAGCTTTAAACTTATTCTCGAGAAAATCGTGGTCAGGGCAGATTCGGCCCGACAGGTTCGCAGACTAGGCCCTGTTTTTTTCCAGAGAGAGAGAGACCATAGATATGCAGACAAACAATATAATTACATGCTCTCTTTTATGGTCACTTTATTTACTACCATCATGATAGTCTTTGAACAGCAGAATATTTTCAAGCAAATCGAGAATGCGAAAATTTGACACATTTGTTCTCCTTTATAGTGTCTGCTTTTCACTTTAATCCCATTTCTTATAGTCACATTTGATACCACTGAATGTAGACTGAATAACCATGTAAGCTAAGGATAGTCAGTCACCGTTTTGACCATTATTGAGTCACAGGTAATTAGCAACAAATTCTAATGACTTACCATAGAAAATAAGAGGGACCGAACTAAAGACCACATGGTAATATGTTTTGGGAAAGATTAAGCTAAGTAGAGTCAATCTGGTATTTGGTTTTTGTGTTGACGATTTTTATCAATCTCCATTTTCCATTTTCACCACTTAATGGCAGCAACTACATCTGGGTTGTTCAGGCCTATGTTTACAGGTGGGAGCTGATGTGAACTGAATGGAGAGATTGGCATCAGTGCTTATATACACGTTAACTGTGTCCCATGAAACTCATTAGCCGACGCTATATTTATGTAAATAAACCAAACAGTGACTTTTCATCGGCATACCACAAGAAAGGTATATACGTGAAACACAACTCCTGTCTTCTTTTCTACACGACCACGCCCAGCCATAAGAGCTCGCTGACACGCTCTACTAACAAGAAATCTGTGACAGCCATGTGCTTAGCTGACCTAACATGCACAGACTGGGAAATTCCATTGCAATTTCCATTGACTTGCATTGTAATCAATGGGAATGTACAAATTAACTAGTAAGTACCCAAACTAAAAAGCATCGTTAAAAATCAGAGATCTAGAAAACTATCAACTTATAAACACCTTTGTTTAACCTTGCCACAAGCTACATTTTCGTCAGGTTTCATTAGAATCTAAGTGACGGTTTTGAAAAAGAGGTCGAACATAGCGACAACAGAAAAAGGTTTGTAAAAAACATTTTGACTTTGATGACCTGGAACCTACTTCCTGCCTGTGGCTCCGGCCCTGATATATCATCTACGGGTTTTTACACAATGTATGATAAATTGTAAGCAGTAAGAACTATTAATGCCCAAGCCACTTTGGTCTATGAGTGTAACGACAATACGAACATACTTTATACCAGGGGTAATGAATATATTACTTTGTAGATTGTTATTGCTTTCAGAATGTATTCATCGCTTACCAATGACATCATGCTGAGCGTCATCAGTACGGTCTCAGATATTTTCAGATATCTTGTTCGTGTCCAGCCGTTATTCTCCTCATGATTTGATCCGTCATATCTTTCACCATTTTGAACAGGTTTCTCGTGCATATTTTCGTCTGTTTGCCACGAGGTCACAGGGAAAGAAGGCATTTTTTACCTGTGTTGAACAAAGCTTTCTTTGTTAACATGCCTATTTTCTGTTACTTAAATGAAACACAAAACCCATTACAACCCGATGTTGTCTAACACCGCGTGGCCATTGTGGAAATTGAAACAGAAACAGTAATATTAAATTGCGTGGTTGCATTTTTTGTTTCTGCTTGTTTTCATTTGTGGTGAAAAAATAACAATAATTGGTAAATAGCCCCACAGTTTTAATAGATTTATATAGAGCTGTTAAGATTTGTTACACACTGAAGACATTTACGTGTTGCTTGCTTCTCACGGCACATTTTTCGGGAACAAGCTTATAGTGCTGCAGGATATTCATTTCTTTGTGTTGGTCAGGTTCTTTCTCTCATTGTTTCCAAACCTTTAGCTGGAATATACAGAATGAGTTAGACCTGCTGGAAAGAAACATTTGTATTTTATGTTCGTTGTGGCCTTATTTCAAACATTCTACACCAAAAGCACAGACAAAACATGGATATGTCCAGATGATCATCAACTGCGAACAGAGAGTCAACAGTAGACCCACATGACGGCAAACTATAGCATTCACTACTTAATTGAAACCAAGGGTTGTGATTCTAAGATTCTTTTGGGAGATGCAAGGTTCAGGGATGTACCATCATCAAACATTGAGACTTAGATGCCGTTTGCTGAATATATACTTGTTAAGTTCACACTCTCTGTGATTTTCAGTCTGTTTGTTGCAAATATTATAATTTGAGCCAACACGTCAGTAATTTGTTTATTATTCATACACAAAAATAGTTTTTGCGTCTAACTAGAGACCAGTTTTCACGTAGTTAGCTGCAAAGCAAAAAACGGAGCAGGAAACTTAAAATGATTCGGCCGCTGGCCACTCAGCTGCTACATGGCACTCGTATCCAGGTTGAAAAGACATGCATCTTGTATCTAGAGTCGCTTTAATTCTGTTCAGTTTAGGGGGTTACACTTAAATTTTTAATTTTTTCAACGCATAACTCTCTTATTGGTGTCTTCTACGTACTGCGAAAGTGACTAGAGGTATGTCGTTTTTTTTTCTGCAATGCACACATTGTGCCATGTTCTGGCACGTGCATGTCTACCTCATCAAAAAAAAAAAAAGTAAAGGACAAACTAAAAAGAGAAACACAGTTATGTAGTTGGTACCAGGTTAAAGGAATGTGTCCTTGGGATACAGATTATACCTACGTTATAAATCTTTCTAGTTTGAATACAAGACACAGCCTATGCAGGGGCTGTGGAGAAAGAAGCTGAAATCGTTATGAACATTTTTGACATGAAAGACTGGGGCAGGTGTCATGCTTTATGAGAAGGTGAAAAAATGAAGAAGAATCCCACACAGGTAATGACATAAACGGGTAAGAAACAATATTTCGGCAAAGCTTACATATATTTTCAACATCCAGCACTGTGCAGGACACCATTCCCAAATGAAAGAAACGATTGGGTAGGGTTAAAAAGAGGACTTTGAATAAATTTTCAACCATGTACCAAGCGATGCAACAAAAGCATGTTCTCAACTTCCTACATTTATAGCTATGTAGAGAATGAAAACACACGCTTATATTGGCATAACCAAGGAGTACTAATTTATATCGTATATTCCTCTTTATAATTGAGGTAGAGAGTGCTAGATTCAAAACATCACAAAAACGATGTGGGCCTACTTTTTTCTTTTTTGTACACTTAGCTGACTGACAAGTCAGAAGAACCAAAACATTACAGGCCAAACCTGTCGCTTCCTATATTTGACATAAGTGATAAACGTTTGGTTTTAAGTGGTTAGGCCTATAAATTTTACAAAAGCTAGAATCTGTAGTTAACGAATAATATTTCAAAGCTTAAGAGGACCTGTTTAAGACTGTCATTTGCCCTTTATGGTTGACTGCCTGTCTCAAGTCAGAAACGAATTCTTTTTCATCACATTGGCATTAGAAGATGAATGTTGATGTGTTGGTAATATTTGAACCTATTTGCTGTCATTGCTGGGCTAAAATGGATGAGTAGCCTATGGGTAATGTTTTTCGGAGCTAATTTAAACAGATTACATTGGATAACATGGAATGTTAACGTGGAATATGAAAATGATGATTAATACGTAAGTAATGTCACGTTAGTCCGTAAATAGATTTAATATATTGCCAGAAAAAAAGAGAAAATAAACTGATAATAGCCAGTGTCAGCGATGTCTCACCATTAACACACGTGCAGGCTACATGCGAATACTTGACACAACCAGAAGGTTTACTCATCTAATTTCCCCATTTTTATTCCTACAGAGGACTACTCACTATGCAGTCTATGGATTTGGTTTTCTTTGTCACCCTTACTGCGCATGCGCGCCTGGACGGCGTCATTGCCTTTTCATGCATCCCGAAAAATGTTCACAGTCTTATTTACACCAAGTTCCCAAACATACCGGCCATAATGGAATTTATGTCAATAATTTATGTCAATTCAGAAAAACGTTGTTAACAAAGGGTGATAAATGATAACGATTCACAAACTCGTATTGATGAAACGTCGCTGGAGCTTGGGCCTGGAGAACATGCTTATGGGGCTGGAAATGGGTTTCCCAGAATATAAAAGCTTTACAGGTGTGAGGTTTACCTAGATAAATATCGCAAAATATGTAACATGTGTTGCGCATGTTGTGTCTTACCTTAATTAATGTCCGCAGTCACCAATGACCATTTAATTTCCGGAGGCCTTCCAGATCGCAACTGACACTATATCCCATAGGGGCCCCAAAATGCCATGTTGCCAGCTCAGTTTCGGTGCTGTCGCGCGAGATTCCAACAAATACTGTCGATACCCGCTACGTCTCTGCCAAAGGTTGCAACACTATTTCAATGGAGATATAGTGATCGTGCATGGGCACAGTACTGAAATTTGTGGAACAGTGTCCAGCAAAAACAAAGGCTATACGACAGATGGATTCGTTCAATTGCTCAAGGTACTCTACGACCTCCCCCCTCTAGACGAGTTTAATAAATGGCCGCTAAAGGGACCTAGCGACTAGCTGCTACTGCCTAAACCACCAACGTTATTATTGATACTTTCTAATGCTGACGCTTGCATCATAGGCTATGCCTACTACATATCATGAATCGGTGAAAACAAACACATCATTACGTGTGTAAAGAAATTGTATTTTCCATGTGCAAATTATGAAATTACACAGACTGTACCGTTAATGTTGTCTTCTGACGCCAGTGTTTTCTCAAATAAGATACTGCATTTGTGAAAGTGTTCGATGCGAGAAGTTAGGTCATAGATCGTTGCTTAATGGCAAGTAAAGCTCGCTTTTGTCCTTAAGTATGTGTACAGCACTTTTTTTCATGGTCCAAAAAGGCGACCGTATAGGGTCGCACTCTTACCGCCAAAGGTGGCCATGATTGGTTAAAATACCACTAAACGGCGACTACTGGAGACCTTAGGTTCGCATTTTCCGCCAAAGAGGCCATGATTGGTTAAAATTCCGCACTTTCCGCCAATCGCCGTAAGGAGCATTGAGGGCCTTAATTGTTATAAAAACACATTATATTCTATAATTGCATAAAAACAAAAACTGAAGATGCATAATTTTACCTGTAAATTTCCCCGTACTTTCAATGGTAATGATGTGATATTTTAGATCGTTTCAGATAAAATGTTGGCAGCGTCCACCAGGATGCATGTTGTCCCGCTGATGATTAGCCTTGCCCTCATTTTCAGCGAGCAGACGTCAAAAGACAGGGCCACTTACTGATTGGACAAATCTGTCAACAATGGAATGCATAATTAATTACGTTTCGGGAAAGTTCGGCGCAACTCGGTGCCGCGTAGGAGCTTTGCTCGCTTTTGGGATTTTACCAGTATCATATTATGGTCACATGCATTAACCAACGTCCTTCCGCCTAATTTCGACTGCATTCGGCTTGGCAATGGTACTATATCAGACAATCAGGCAGTACGGATAATATGAATGGAACTGTTAACAATTGCAACCAGTTTGATCTCACCGACTGTTGAATACTTTGTTCCTAAAGTCTTGTGGAACGTTAGCCTGAGCACAACGCTTTCGGAGAACATCTGCTGAACGCAGTCCCCCTGTGCGCATGATCACGTGGTCATCGATTCCACCTTGGACTTCTGCGGTTGCGCCCGTCCGTCTGAAGTCCTTCACCGAAAATCCAGTTAGACCTGAACTGCTGATAGCTTCCGTAAGGATACGTGTTGCTGTCTGTGAAGAGGGGAGTTTGTGCGGGTTTTTTCAATATGAAAAGTACAGGACTTTCAGGTCCTAAATGATGATCATGTTTACAACTCATGTAGGATTTTAATGCCTGCACAAGACTCATTGGTTTTTCCTGTCATTTATAAACTGTAACCTTAAAGCCTCCGCGCTGGTAAACAATTTTATGCCATGAAAACATAATCTAAGCTTCTTTCGTTTAAAATCGCATCTTTCCCTGTAAATACACCTTTTTGCATGGTATTGGAACTTTGGTATAAAGTGCACATCTCCATGTCAGATGGCCGTAAGATGGCTGCAAAAGCCAAAAATGTAGTATATTTCAGTCGAAGGTTTTCTGCAGAAAGACACTATTATCAGGCCACTTGCGAAATAAATCCAAACGATTGACTAAAAGGCATGCCCTCAGACCGCCACTTGGGCTTGAGCCCAGCCACTTTAAAAGAGTTGCTTTTAAATGAGTAAGTTTTGGTGAATGCATCACATTTGGCATTTGTAAAGCTTCACACATGCAGCAGCATGCAGTGACTGTATTACGGAACATAGACTCTGGGCATTGTGACGAATCAGGTACCTGATATATGAAATCTACCATATTTTCTGTTTTCACGTGCGGAAAACTTATCTTCCTTTACTCGCAGCATGCAGCAAGCAATAGTTGCTGCTTATTCTTCGTTCCCTGAGTTGATGATGCCCAACGCTATGGTAACTGTGTTCCGGCTCTAATTTAATATCCATGTGATTCTAATCTTTATCTCCACTTGTGCTCCAGGCATACGTTTTCCATTGCCTGTTGCGCAGTGGTTCTGCTTTCATTCCCGACTGTTGAATGTATGGGGCCGATTTGGTATCCTCATCGAAGCCAAAATGCACCTGTTGATGAGATCAGCTGCCCATGGTTGACTGGGCTGATAAGGCGCTATATGCGTCGCTTTGGCTTTCTGATATATTACCAGTTTCAGATTTCTGGACATTTCACAAAATGGCGAATTTACAAAATTGTTTTCTCCTTTCCAGGCCTGTGAGCGGGCATTTGGCCTCTCTGCTTTGGGATCGCGGTCATAACAAGTTGTATCTTGGCAGTTGCGCATTGTGAAATGCTGCGAAGCGATCTACTGTATGAGGCTGAAACACTAAGTCCATTTAGTGAAACACTCGGCAGTTAAACATCCAACTATCATTATCTACAAAGTGCAAAAGTTGGTCGGCTACAGTATCGTTTCGTCTGCGAACATACCTTGACAATAATTTTACATCCAGTTTGTAAACTAGGGGCCATATTACAGCTTCACACGCTTCGTGAACAACTGGGTTTGGATTGGCTCCCAAAATATTACATACCGTTTTCAATAAAGAAACTCTATGGTGGGAAAGGAGAGGACATTTCAGAAAAAGTGGTATGCGGTCTCATTAAGATGTAATTACATGCAGAATAAGGAAGAAAATTAAATCTATGCAGATGACAGTTGACTTGACAAAACTCCAGACGAGGTTGTGTACAAATAATATTAGGAAATTTTTTGCCATCCGAATAGTGACTTGGAACAGGGTCACCGGGTAAAAGAGTGCTTTTCAGTTTCGATTTAAATTGAACAAGCAAAGTACATTGCTTTATGTCATCCGGAAAGTCGCTCCAAAGTTTATTAGTAGCGGGAAGGAAGAATTATTAACACGGGTGTGATGTAAACTTGATATTCTCAAGTTTCAATGGTTAGAAACATGGATACTTGGCTGAGCAGCCTCGATTGGGACAAGACCCAAAAGATATGCGGGGTGAGCCGGTTGACCATTTTGTAAAATAGAATCAATTTAAAGTATTGGCGTCTTGTGGCCAAGGCTTGCCAACCTAGTTCATTAAGAACTACATGGTGGGGAGTACGTTTAAGTGCGCCTAAGCAAATGTGTGGACCTTCATGCTGAACAGATTCGAGTGATTTTGCAAGGTCCATTTTGCAGTTATAAAATATGAAGCATCCATATTCCAAAATAAGACGTCCCATGGCTTTGTAAAGTCTAACTACAGTGTTTTACGATAAGTTATGTTTAAGTTTAAAAAATAAAGTTAGGCGCATTGTCAATGATTCAAATAATAAGAGCATTCTTTTTCACATTATGGGAAAGGGTTACATTCAGATGGGTATGGTTTATTCATTCTTGGATCGTAGTTTCGGCAAGAAATAAAGGTAGGTGCTAAGATTTGTTGTTTTTTGCCGAAAATATAAGAGGTAATGACTTACACTTACTAGTAGTTGCGTTGAAATTATTTTTCCACTGTTTGGACGAAACAAAGATTCTACCAAGATCAGTATTTATGCGCCGACCAGAAATGATTAGGTCATATATGATCTCCAGTGTGCTGGTGTCATCAGAAAACATAAGAGAAGCCAACAGTAATGTGAAAATATGAGCGACAACGGCCCAAAGATAGAGTGCCCTGTAGTATCCATGCCTAAACAGGAAGAATGGAAGAAGTTTGGCCCCTGTCGTAACACATTGGTGACGATTTGATAAGTCGCTTCGAATGAGTTTCAGGAAAGGTCCCTCTACACCAAGCTGTCTAAATTAAAAAGTATAGCTTTGTGCCAGACGCGGTCAAGCGCTTTGCTCATGTCAAGGAAGACCATTCCGGCTTTCTTTTGAAATTCAAGACCATTAAATACGTCATGAAAAAATTTGAGAAGTTGGCTGATTGTTAAATGTACAAAACATTATAAATTAAGCGTTTTGAAACATTAGAAACATTGCAGACCAAAGAAATGGACCTGTAATTGCTCCTAATCTGGTTGTCATTCTTTTTGAACACAAGACATACATTTCACTTTTTCCAGGAATCCGGAAACAATGAGGTACGCAAGGAATAGCTTAAGAGTTTGGTAAGACACGGACATATACCGGATGCGATACTGTTCAACATGATATTTCAATATCACCAGGACCCGTTGCAGAACTAGTCATTAATGATGGTACAATTTTTTTCACGCCAATTTCATCAATTTGAAAAGACTTTATACGAGCCTCGGTTCTATAGAAGAACTCAGGCAATGGCACAGGATTATCGTCATGAGGTAATTTGCATTGGTTGGCCAAATACGCATTGACAATTTCACACTTGTCCACATAACTGGAAATAACTGTGTTATTTCAACAAGGGGAGGTATGGATTGGTGAAGCGTGGAGCCTAGTAAAGTTTTTATTAGGTTCCACCATTTTAGGGGTTACTATCTTCAGAATCAACTTCGTCGCGAGTTTTGGACAAGTGAATTTTCATTGAACAGGGGAGAGCATTAACAGCTACGTTACGTTTGCGCATGTGAAAGGTTTAAGGGCTTTCGAGATTAAGAGTTTCACAGAGTGAACAGTCAAATTTTGCTCCTTTGACACTTTAACCGTTTCCATGCGCTATCCCTATGCTTAAGTAACTGTTTTATCTTAGAGTTGACCCGTGGTGCATCTTTCCGTCTGAAGCGAATACCACGAGAAGGGAGAGCTTGATTGCAGAGATCAGCAAAGAGATTTTCCGAGGAAAACACCATATCGTTCATGTTATCAAATGTTTTTGGCATTAGAGGCAGCATCATTTACGTTGTCATGATCGGCCCTCTTGTAATCCTAAAGTTTACGTTTGAAGTGGCGGTCTATGCGATGAGAAGTAGAGAGAGTGCAAAATATAATGGAATGATCAGATGTACAGATGGTTGATAAAACGCCCTAATTTAAGATATAACAGGGTGAGTTGGTAATTATTAGATCTAGAAGACTCTCTGTCAAATTATTGACACGGGCGGGAACCGATATTTATTGACATACTAGTAAGTTATTGTGAGATTGCCCCATCCCAGACGCAGGTCACTTTTCTAGTGGTCAGAATCCGACGATCTATACCTGTCATTAAAATCACCAGTTACTATGAGTGCTTTGGGATTGCATACAACAGAACTAGTGATTAAATGATCAAGGTGACGAAGAAACAACTCTATCGGCGGCACAATGGCCAGGTGGGCGATAATGTGCCCCTAACAATACTAATCCCAAGTTACGACAAATTTCCCACCATAAACATTCACTCGTCAGTGATACCAAGTCAGCATGATGGCAACTTGGTAGCCAGTTGGTCATGTATATCGCTACTCTGCCTCCGGGTCCCGAGGCCATAACGTTCTAGACCGGCAGGTAGAAGCCTTCGATGAATAACTGTTCACTTGGAAAGCTACTGTCGAGCCAAGTTTCAGATAAAGTAAGAATATCGATATTTCTTTTTAAATTAGCCAAAAAATAGAGTTCGTCATGTGTACCTGAGATTTTTAAACTACGAACATTAGCACAAGAGATTTCGAGTTTTTTTTAAGTGAAGGAATCTCCAGGCTCTGGATTCGTATAAATATCATATACATTCAAGTCAAGAAATTGGCATACAATTGCTAAGGTATGTATAAGATTACAATATGGTTTAAACAAAAATAAAGCAATCATGAGTGACAAAAAAGTGAAAGCACTCATAATTATCATGATGAACAAGAACATATAAAATATTTTTGACAAGACATTTTCGGATATTATACGTACAAATGACTACTATCTGCTGCTGTACGTCTATTCTCATGACAGATGTTTAGAAACGCTAAAATGTAATCATAAGGTACAAGGCTTTTCCGACAAACTGTGTGGACATTCTGGATAAATATAAATGTATACATGTGTATATATCAAAGGTAATTAAACATATGCAAATAGCATAGTAATACGCACTGGGTCCAATTATGAATCAGACGCATCTTAGATAACATATCAACTGAAGCAACACTTGACGACATACAAGACACAATCACGTTGTGAGGTGAACTTCCAAATGTCACTTGACACAGGCAATATGAACTAAGCTTAAAAACATAACCTGCACATAAAAGTACATAATACATATGAACATACTCGGCAAATGTCTATAATGTAGTTCACACAAGGATTTATGCAGGAGTGTTGGGGAGTGTAAAAACGTTTATAATATAAACAAATAAGGTACGACTGAGAATACATTTGCATTCAGAAGATACGGCTGAAACGTAAAGCATTATCAGACACACTTACACAAGCCCAATTACATTTGTACATCGATCACGTGTCGACATTCATGCTGCCCTCAATAAGTTTCAAAGTGAATCAATTGGGCCAAAAAAGCATAACAGACTGTTTCACATTTTACATAAGGTGACCCGGATTACATAATGTACAAAACTCGTCGTCCAGGTTGGATTTTTGAGTCCATTCACATAATATAGATGGATACTATAAGCTAGACTTAAGACATGTTAATGTTATGTAAAAATGTATATAGTCATGTTACCGCCAAATGCCAAATTGTCAGCAACGAAGAGAGGATCCCCAGTGACATAATTTAAATAAACAGCTGACCAGTGTTTCAAAGATGTAATAAATTTAGATTGCACGTGAAGCTATTCCCTGAGCAGTCCACAAAAGGGAACAAAAGCATAACCCGTATTTTTCAGCAAAGTAACATTAAGATCACAAATACTTCTAAAGGTCGTCCTTTTCATTGATTTGTGCAATATGACCACCTACGGCAGAGTCAATGTTTAGCGGGTTCTTCTTGCAGACAAAGAGGCGCCCGTCTTTGGATCATCAAGTGTAAAGTCTGTTTAGCTCTGTTCAGATCAAGACAAAGGAAAATTAAGTGGGTTCTTTTTTTGGCAAAATCTTCTGCGATGCAGACACTGAATTTCTTTCTCGCCTCATAGATTTTATTTCTGACTCTTTATGTCGCAAACTTTTCAATAATTGCTCTTGACCTACCTTCCCTAGGTTTATCCACTCGCTGTGAGCGACTTGTGTCTTTTCTATCAATAATAACACTTAGCTCTCACACTTCCTCTAACACTATATCGTTTGTGTCCTCACCTTCTGTCTTCATCTCTGCACGAGATCCTTTAATGCATTACGCCTGCCACATTGCTGAAGCGCGCCGAGCTCTTTCTATGAGGATTTTATCCTTCGATCATACTGACTGACCTTAGTGCACCTTAGCGCATTGACTAAGGGGAACAATTCGGGTCCCCGGGCCCACAAATAAATCATGTTTAATACCCGGGACCCGTAACGGATACCCGGGTACCCGCGGTAGAAACCCTTACTAAAATGATACACATAAACATATTTTAACTTGCTTTTATTCAGATGCAGTATAATAATTCCATCATTGGACAAGTTGCCTATTCCTGAGAAAAGAAAGAGAGAGAAAAAACATTATAGTGAAAAAGCCAAATATACACATAGATCTATGATTTGTTTATATCGAAAGTAGTCGGGTATTGAAAATTGGATTTGGGACCCGACTTTTTGGCATATTGACACGGGGGGGGGGGGGGGGGGGGGTTCCGGGTAACTGGGTCCCCAGTCAATGCACTGGTGCACATCGCATCAAACTGCTGTAGCTTAGAATGTAGCTTTGAAGACGTCCTAGCTAGGCCATTGGCAATATGTTAATTCGTCTCAAGTGCACTATCCAATGTAGATTCAAGATCTTTGACTTTGGTCTCGAGTCCAGAACACCGAAGAAGATACTCCCAAAACTGATATATACCATCAAGCCTGGCGTTTTCCGGATCGATATTGGTCTCACCGTAGCCTGTATATCGACTAAACCATATAGATCGCTCACTATGACTTTACAAAGAGAGAAAAAGCGTTACTTTCTCACACTCAGACGTAATTTCTCAGACGTCAGTGGTCACGTGACCTTCACCTTCAACCGTCTATATGAAAGCTCATGTATTAAAAAATTGTCTGTGGCTCAAGATGACTTTTTTGGCAACTGGGTTGCCAACTAAAGTTCACGTATAGTCAATTACTGTTTGCTAAACTACTTTGCAAAAATGGTTAATAAATGATTTCAATTCAAATCCTATTCGACGTAAATATTAAACCATAGTCGAACCAGTTTTATGGAAACACCATGCTTATCCTGTCCGTCCACAACGGTAGGACTCGCCATTCGTGGCAATATCCGTTAAAACTTGAAACCAGGGACCTTTCTTGAGTTTTTGTGCACCAACACATGTTCATATCCATGATGTAAATGAATTAAAAATGCGTGGTAGTTTGGTTTTACGAGCACGCTGGCAGTCTCAATCTCTTTAGTACGAAATTTGGAATATGCTAGCTAATTGGTTTAACCTCCTAAGGGCCAACACAAGCTTGTTCTTATTGCCACATTCTGACCAACACCTTGCGGCGAAATACACTGTGGTTTCGTGTCCACTTGCTTAAAAGTACGCGATCGAAGTAACAATGTTATTTCTGGATCCACAAACGCGCATAGCGTCTCCGTCAATTGGCGATTTTCCAATTCCAATTTCGATCCAAAACATTTGACAAACTGCATCTTAATATGTTAGGTAATCAAACTTAAAACTAACAAAGTTGATGTTACACTTCCCATGCTTCAATGTTGTCCGACAAAGAACCCGCTCTAAATAAATAACTCATATGATTGGTCATTTTCTCGTCGGCTCCTGGTTAAGAACCGGTATAGCAACCGAAAAATCTCCTCGCCCACGTGGAATAATTTCTCTATTTGCCTGTTGAGCTGGTAATTCCGAAAGTGGTTTGTGTTACAGAACACTAGCAGTGCAGTTACAGATTCCACATTTTCTGCCCGAGCATTGTCTTGTCCGGACACGATAGCTTTGTATTGTGACGCAAAGCCTTATCACAGTTTATAACCCGCTGAACTGTTTAACTTGAATACGCCGCATAACACTGTGCAAAGCAACATATAACTCCGATGCATCATCGGGGCTCAAACTCTGTTCGTGATTGCGGTGTAAAACTATTAGACCTGTTTCTGTACATTGAGCCACACGGCTAAACTATTTAAGGTTGGGAAATCATTGCTGCTTATGCCTTTTAGAGTCATTGCAAATCATGTCACCCTCCAGGTCTACATGTTTTTATTTGTCCTGCACTGCTTTGAACGCGTTTGTAAGTTCAAAACTTCTAGTTGCGTTGTCCCTGGGTCCACCAGAAGCCTCACCTGTGCTTGTGTGGGACCGGTAGGATTTACATTCAGATTCTGATTCATTTTATTCTTCATAGAAATGAATACATTGTACACATTTTGGTAATTGCGCAAAAACATATATGACAAAAACAGGATAGATAATAGGAGAATGGAATTACCATACAAAAATTGTAGTCAGGATGACCCTGCTAAGGATGATAAACATCCACTTCCGCAAGGGCCACCTAGGAAAAGTTGCTTTGTATGTTACACTTTTACACTTAATTTCAATAGAGGTTCGGTCCATTGCAGAAAGAATCAAAGACAAGAAATGCGGCATTAATATACAAGATTTCAGGTATTAGACCCGGCCGCGGGCATATGTCTGGTGTTTTTCGGGTGCATGTGTAGTATCGTTTCCTTCTAACGTTGCTACGTTATCATTGAGCAGTTTTAAATGGTCGAATACTTTGAAAAACTCTTCTCTGGGGACTTTTACTGCCTCTTCCGTTTACCTGCTGTAGCGGGAGCGCAAATAGACATGTGTCTTGGTGGTGTGAACCAACAGAAAGACGCATGTGCTCGCTGACACGTGTCAGCAAGCACTTGTAGCTATAAATATATGTATAATGAAAATATGTCATTACCATCACGTTTCCTCAATACAATATGGTTGCCTCCACGCCTCGACTAGCCGGAAGTGCCAATTTTAGCACTGCCATATAGTGCCCAGGTGTGAAAACACCAATGAGGCACTCCCCATTCAATGCTTGATCATGCTATAATGTAATCAACTCATTTGCATTGTTATCTTATAAGTTGCCATAGTCTTTTGGGAAACTGGCCGTTGCTCACCGGTAAGGCCTCTTCTGCAAGGGTAGTGCTTTGGATTTTTTTCATTACATAATCACATGATCCCTGCTAAATTTGCAAGGCCAGGCAAAAACATTAGATATCCTTGCGCCATGATGTCACACAGAAAATATAGCTTGGGACACTTGCTTCTTAAAGTTGATACACATACGTCAGCGTGACTTTTTGAATCCACCGAGTTTTCTGGTTGACCGTCTTTTTGTTTGTTGTGTTTTAGGAAAAGGGTGGCCCTTTCATTGCAACCAATTTTAATAGTTATAAATTATGATGCGTCAAATATGAATAACAAATCTGTATGGTATAAATGTGTATAGTATGTGTGACAGTAGACTCATCCCGTCTGACGGCTGAATTCTCCCTATGTTCGCCACATATTGATACAGGCATCTGTATCTGGATACCAAATGAGTTCCGAATGCAAGGGTTTAGACTCAGAGCATGACCCAAATATGGCATGCAGTAGGCTGGATCTCGACGTAAGGAACAATTTGCAGGTCTGGCACAATTCGCTGATTTACCCATACCTTTTAAAAATTTTTGCTTAATTTTTGCATATTTTGTTCTCTGAATAATAATAATAATAATAATAATAAGAAGAAGAAGAAGAAGAAGAAGAAGAAGAAGAAGAAGAAGAAGAAGAAGAAGAAGAAGAAGAAGAAGAAGAAGAAGAAGAAGAAGAAGAAGAAGAAGACGTACCTTAAGTACACCCATTCTACGTTTGCTGTGAACGTGGCTAGCGATTTTGAAGAAGACGTCAAAGATGTGAATCACAGTTCCAAACTGTGTTGACTGTCAGTGTAATGAATACAAACGAAGGCAGTAACCTAGGACCGCCGACATGGAAAACACGGCGTTAAAAATCAGGATCCATAGCATCACCACACAGGGTAGAACCTTTGCTGGACCCTTCCATGATGAACATTTTTACCATGTTTCAGTTCAAACTGACGCTTTTGGAGAAATGGATAACAGCAAAAATCACAGAAATTCATTACAAATACAAAAAGCAGGGCCACCTATTGACTAATATTAAAGTCCATTGGGACCCAAACGTGTGCCTGTGCCATTTAAATTCGCACGTAGTTTTTGAAAAGAATTTTCAAACTGCTACCACAAATAAACTGAAAAATCATTAAATAAAAAAAAAATCACAGGACTGTGACCCTTTGAACGAACTTGCTAAAAACACACCCAGACTTGTACCACGTTTGTAGTGAACCTGGCCGACAGTTTTGCAGAAGATGCTGACACTGTTAATTGTGGGTGACGGACAGGCGACGGGAAGTGGTTTCTTATTTGGTGTGAATGCCCTTTCAACTCGAATGCCACGAGGATGCCAAGATGGCTGGTCGGCAAATAGTACTGACCTTTACTTGCACTTTAAAAAATAAATTCTGTAACTTAAATACAAAAGTCGCCTGGGATATGGCTACGCTGCGTTGTAAATGATCTGAAAGACTATATAATGTTATGTGAATTTTGACACTACCTTTCACATTTCACGGACGGAAACCAGAGTTATTTATGTGTAATTTGCAGCAGGGGAAAAGTAGTATCGTAACCAAGTGACGTTATTTCCTCACCGCGGTTATTTAATTCATCTTATGTCTGAAGCTGCCACGCATACCTACCTTATAACCAAAAAGCACCAGTTATGCCCGCAGTCTCGTGTGAACCACTTTTGAATTTCGGTAGAGAAATCACACTTTCAAGTCAACGTCTTTGTCAAAATAGGAAAAGGTCAAAGTCAATACTTGTTGTGTCTCATAAATAAATTGTAACAGTAATATTTAATAAAATCATACTTGTGTTGCAAACCTTCATCAGCTGTTCAAGCTATCGTTTTACACTAATACATGTTGACCCTTTCTATAAAACAAGATGTAATTACACGATGTAAATATTTTAAATTGTTTGGAACCTGAAAAATCTGTATCAATTCATAATTTAGCTGCAGAATAATTTAAATGAGATATTCACAGCATGTTAAAGATGCATAGGATAAAAAAAAACTTTCAACTGCAAATGCTTAAAACTTTGTAGATTTGTACGGTGTCATTGCGCCATACATGAACACAGATTCATAACACATCCCACTCTATAACTGGTTTTATTATACTGGGTCAAACAGGGACTACCTGGTCTCTCTTCATTGTTTTGTACAGTATACATGTCATACTTTACCTCACAACTCATTTGGTTAAAAACTTTGGGTCCCAGTTCCTGGAAAAGGCTGGTGTCTTGCCATTTTTGCTTACCAAGGTAGCTCAGTAAACAAACGTATGTCAAAAATATCTATAATGCTTCTGTTGGCAATATGTGAAAGTGATATTAATTTTCAAAGTCACATGAGTAATTTAGTAAAAATAGTTTGAGGATAATTGCTCAAAAACAATGTGACCTGACACCATGATCTTGTATAACGGCCCTATTCCTGTGTCAGACTAAGACAATGCATAATCATTCATCAGTGACAGCTTTTCAAAGGTCACAGAGACTCGTCGGTGAATTTTCACTGCTCATCTCAGACTTGTTAACATGACACCTGGGAGGATAACAGAAGTAAACAGCTGTGCATTGACCCGGGACCCCCCCCCCCCCGTCAGAATGCCAAAACCTCGGGCCCCGAATCCAATTTTTAATACCCGACTACTTTCGATATAAATAAACAACTTATAGATCTATGTGAATTTCTGGCTTTTTCACTGTAATGTTCTTTATTTCCTTTTTTTTCCTTTGCTTTGTTCTTTTTATCGGAATAAGCAACTTACTGGATTGTGGAATTATCATAATGTACCTGAATAAATGCAACTTTCAATGTTTCTGTGTATCATTTCAGTAAGGGTTTTTGCCGCGGGTACCCGGGTATCCGGGTACCCGTTACGGTCTCGGGTACGGGTCACGAGTATTAAACATAATTAATTTGAGGGTCCCGGGACCCGACTTTTTTCCCCTGCGCCAATGCACTTGTAAACAGTCGATTGGTTTTACAAAGGGTAGTGTGAATATGAAGTTCTCTGGCAAAACATGACGCATAATCATTCAGTTGCGTAACATAGTCCTGAAAGCCCAATTTATGATCCAATTATAAGCAGAAAAAAGTGGGAATGAAATGAACCAGTTCATAGGACTCGGGTTTATTCGATTCACATCGGCCCGAGTTCGCAAAGTGCACCCTGCTTTGTTTACATTTTGTGCTCGACCACGCTGGCCGGATTTAACGTGGAAGGATCAGAAAGTAAAACACAGGGTGTGCTTGGGTTTAATGAAAAATCGAACCGTCAGCAAACTAAACATGTACATTTCACCACTGATGTGACATTGTAGGTAACGGATTTTCACTGTTCAGCACAATCCATGCTGTAATCACTACCGTTACCCGTGGCATCCGTTGTGAACACATGAAAGCGTGGGCCCGACTCGACCACTTGCTGATCGGACAATCAGGCCAACAATGGAATGCATCATTAATTAGGGTCCGGAAAAGTTCGGTACAACTAGGTATGAATAGGTCTGTTGTGATATTGAAAGGAATTGGCCAAAAGGCGTGTTCAATATTTAGTGCATATGTGGTTGAAATGGTCTGCTAAGAGCAAAGTGGACATCAGTGAAAATAAAATGTTATACGAATGCAACTCTTTTTTTTTTTTTTTTTTCAATTTTCACTTTATTTAACTTTCTGTTCCCAAGAGTATTTTAATGCAGGGGCTTTGAACCTGTCTATAAGGAATAATTTATGACTGTACAGGAACGAGCTTAGCCAACTTATCAAAGTCAGGGGGCCACGAATTTTAGTCATTATTTAACAATCCGAAAACGCTTAAGAGACCTAGCCTATAACTGTATTCAAAAGATCGTTAAATACTTGCATTTTTATTCTTGGGATGTTTTAACTCAGTTTTAAATATTTAAATTGACGATGATTCTCTGCAAACGCCAAGGTTACGATAGCGTACAAGTGACCTTGAATTTATACTCAAGGTCCAGGAAAATCGAATTAACCCCCCTCATCGACTCATATCAGCCCTCTGCCATCTCTCGTCTCTCCACATTTTGCGCACCTTGTGTTGCCGTTAATTGCAATAATATTCCGAACAAAAATAGCCAAGGGCTATATCATCTAACCATACATATACATACTTAAACGAAAACAGCTCTTATGCTGAGGATTTCCTATCTGTGTGGACAGGGTCAGCGGAACACGGGACTGTGGCAATCCCCTTGTTCGATAAAAGGTCTATAATAGTCTATCCGATTATTCATTAACAAATCGTAAGCACCAACCAAAGTGCGTTAGGGTAACATTTCAATGTGATGTTTTTTTCCTTATTTATACCATCACTATAAACATTATACATTCCATGAAATTAATCATTAAAATTATCATGATTATTTATTATCACTGCCATCTTAAGCTGGTTAAATCATTTGTTACCTTTAAACCCATGAACTAATAATCTTACAACAAGCTGATAACTGGGGGTTAACTGAGAAAAATTACGAATACAATATTTTTTCCAATGTGCTTACCATTTGCTTGAGAAGTCACCTGTGTAAAGGGCATGTATCTGTGAAATTTCCGTTCATAAATCACCGGAATCTATCCATAATGTTATGGCGTACAAGGCTCTCGGCATAAGATTATAATTTATGTGTCAACTCTGTGTCTATAAATTCCGTCGAACAAAGTCCTTGAACTTGTAATCGATACATTTCATGTTGTCGGTCAACAACCTTATCGTGTCCAGGTTATCTACGGCTAACTTAGTGTCGCATGGTTGCCAATAAACAATGCCTCATGCGCCAGTTTGTGTATACGTGTATTATGCTTTCAGACTACAATTTTAGAACCAATTCCTTACAACTCATTCCGTCTTGGCAACACCTTTCAGCTGCTTTCCCACTTCTTCAGTCTTGACAGTTTCAGCTTTACAATTGCGGACTCCTTCTGTGTTATAACACCACAATAGCGAAACAAAAATGAAAACATGACACAATAGAATTTTTCTGAACTTTAAATATATATATACACACACATACACAATACTACCACGATATAATACGTAAACCATAAATTCTCTATCAGAGGATGCATCTCTATTAGAAGACGCTCCCCGACCTCAGAACATCTACAAACTCATAATCTCCATCATTTTGATCAGCACAGAACCACTGATAGAAGATACACCTTGACTTTAAGCTACCACTTACCCAGTAATCAGAATTGAACATTTTCGCCCAATTCTCTTATGTGGTATCACGTGCAAAATTTGCACCGCATTTTTCCTCTTCTCATCCCGTTGTTATTGGGCCAATATTGGACGGACACTTAGTTTTTGTTTATTTCAAAGTGCCTATAATGCAGTATTTTTGACCACAATAAAACGTATACATGATGAAAATGCAGCCCTTTCATTATTACGCTACCTTATAACGTTATCATTTCCCGTTATGTCCATTCATAGCACTGCCATATCTCATCAGGTTAGTGTGGTGCGGGAAAACTAAGAAGACACACCCTGATTTCATCATCTTTTGTTTGGTAAAAATAATTTTGTTCGCTATTACAAGACGCGTTTTCATTTTGAGAATTTACGGTATACATTTACGGGGTCTAAATTGAGTCTCATACTACGGATTTAAAGTCACTTTAACTGACCAACTGCAATACGTTTTGTCTTGAAACATATTAACAAAGATGCATTGGTTAGAATATAATTCAGTTTACTACTACTCCCTGGAAGATTTTCCTGATTGTAACAACGAGAGAAATAGTACTAACAGACCAACATTTATGACGGCATAATTAGACACACATCTAACTTTTATCAACTTATAAATATTATTCCACACAATGAACAGGCAAGTTGGGCATCAAGCACATCAACTAGAAAACTGTACATTGTAAAAGCTAGCCTCCGCAGCATCCTTACAGCAAAAATGCATAACATTTGTTTCACTTGGGATCCCACGTTCATTACCAAGAGGCTGCGCCACACTTTTTGAAAGAGATTTCAGCGACTGCACTGCTGACATTTGATCGACTGGCACTATCCACATTAAGGCGACTGCATCACCCACGTTTGAGAGACTGCATTACCCACGACTGTTTGAGCGACTGGACTACCCATGTGAAAGCGACCGCACTGTCGACGTTTGAGTGCCTGACAATACCCAAATCATCGCTTTGTAACTTCTCGAAATTTAAAAAAACTCAATCCACAAAATTTTCTTTCTGATCTTACACGTGTGCCTTGGCATATTATAGAACGCTTCGATGACATCAATGATGTTTGGGTGGCATGGGAACGCCTTTTTGATAATACATTAAACAATCAATTCCCTCTTCGCAAATTTCGAGCACCCAAAACAAATATTCCATGGTTTGATCAAAAGATTGAAACTCTTCAGGACATGAGAGATCAGCTTCATCATAAGGCAATTATCCATGGGAATGCACTTGATTGGCCAAACTACAAGTATTTTTTTAAAGAATCGTGTAACCAGCCTTGTTAGGCAAGCCAAGTCCAACTACTACACAAATGGTATCAATGAGAATAGAGGAAATGCCAGAGAAGTCTGGAAGCTCCTTGAAGGCCTCTTACCTAAATGTGTACAAACTTCAATCGCCTCCTTTTATGTTAATGATTCCCTTGTTTCTAACTACGTGCAAATAACCATTCATTTAAGTGAATACTTCATTGAAATTGGTTCAAAATTATCCCATCAAATCATATCCCCTTCAATCGCAGCAACTGAATACCTATCTAAATTCCTACAACACTTCTCTGGCAGATTTATGTTTAAATCTGTTTCCTCACATGATGTATTGAAAATGCTTACTAAATTACCAAGGGACAAGGCCACTGGCGTAGACCATATTCAAGCCAGACAATTGAAGATGGTCTCACCAGCCATCTCTGATAGTCTGGCTTATATTTTTAATAAATCCTTGACCATGGGCTCATTTCCTGATGCCTGAAAAATGGCTTGCATTACCCCCATACATAAAAAAGGTTGAAGATCTGACCCCGGGAATTATCGTCCCATCTCAATCCTACCTATTGTATCAAAATACTAGAGCAAATAGTCCATAACCAAATTTACAACTACCTCTCGGAACACATACTACTGCCCCCCCCCCCCCCCAACAATCTGGATTTAGACCCAAACACTCCACACAGACTTCCCTTCACAGCTTCAGTGAACCTGTTTTCACAGAACTTGAGAGAGGGAATTCCGTGGGTATTGTATCACTTGATCTTCATAAACCTTTTGATACAGTTGATCACCATATTCTCCTAAGAAAACTTTCATATTAGGGAATTGGAGGCCCTTCTCTGGCTTGGTTTAATAACAATCTTACAAACAGACAACAGACTGCCTGTGTGAACGGAAACCTCTCCGAACCTAACATGATCACTACCAGCGTCCCCCAGGGTTCAATGCTAGGACCTTTACTCTTCATTCTTTATGTAAATGATATTTACATTTGCTTTAATCACCTCTATGTCAATCTTTATGCTGACGACACACTGTGTTATTTTGCCAATTCAATTATTGACCTGGTGTCTCGGGTGGTTAGTCATGATCTACAATGTGTCTCAACCTGGTTGACAGGCAACAAGCTCAGTCTCCATATTGGAAAGACCTGTAGTATGCTTATCAGCAAGAAGTCAAAAACACAAATTCCGCACCTGAATCTAAATCTTTATGAGGAGGAAATCAATCAGGTTGATTCGTGTCAATATTTAGATATCACTATAGATTTAAATATGAAATTTTCTGAACAGTTTGCTATCACCTACTGCAAATTGAACAAGGCTATTGGCATCTTTACACGAGCAATCTATCCCGGCGAGTGCTTGCATTACTGTATACAATATCTTAATACTACCCCATCTGGATTACTGCAGCACTGTTTGGAGACCCAGCTTGTATAAAAAAGACCTTGTGAAATTACGTGTACAAAACAGAGTCATGAGAACCATCCTAAAATGCCACCCTATGACTCACATCAGGGATATGCTGGACACCCTGAAATGGATGAGCATAAAACAAAGATAACTATACAATTACTGTATCTTCATTTGGAAAATTCAAAACAAAGAAACCCCTCAATATTTGAACAATTATATCACTGCAACCTCAGATATTCATACCCATAATACAAGATTTCCCACCCGTGGTTCCCTTTACCTTCAGTGCTCACATCCTAAATTTTTGAATAATGTCGGATCAAAAATTTGGAATGAAATCGCCCAGCATATCCCTGATGCGAGTTCCTTGTTTAGTTTTAAGAAGAGCATCCTTCCATACATTTTCAGTAGTGTTGAATGCTTCTAAACCTCAGGTTTAGAAGCATTTTAATTGATGCTCACTGTTTAATTTGCTATTTCAATCTAGATATTGAAAGGTAATTTTAAATCATTTGCCATATGTCCCTGTCACTCTTATATTTCATGTATTCATATAATGATCTTTTATACTTGTTATTAATACATGTTTTGGGTCTCCATGTCTAAACAGAATATTGTATTTTGACTATGGATTTCCAAATAAAATCTTAAAACCTTGAAACCTTGAGCGACTTCATCACCCACGTTTGACAGAGTGCACTACCCATGACTGAGCGACAACCCTTGCCCATGTTTGAGCCATTGCACTGTCCATGTCCGTGCAGTAAAGTGAATTGAATACAAATTGGCATCACACTACGGCACAATATCAAATATTACAGCATTCAAAAATACATCCAAAATTATCGATCTGTAAAAGTCAACCTTGATTTAAATCGATCCTTGGACATATTGGAATCCTTGTACATTTTGGAGATGGAAGCTTCATGACCACCACCAATAGAGACATAAATATCAATATTGATAAAATACATCATTTTAGCACATGAAAACAAAAGAAGAAAAATGATTGGTAGCCAAGACTTCAAAACCTCCTTTAATCTATCAGACTTGTACAAAGTTATACAGATGCTTCTCGGAATACATATGTGAATTGTTACTGCAATATGCATATGTAAATGTGATTACAATGGATCAATGTGGATGCTTATTCCAAAATACAAATGTGGACAGTTGTCACAAGGCACACGTGTAAACGATAACTACATTAGATCCAACACATTGCAGGAGAACTTTCACAATAGTCAATAAAAGCTTTAAAAGTAATCAAGATATCGTGCATCTACAGTGTTATACATGTCTTTGCAACGCTGCAGAGTATGCAATGATAGAAACTGTCGGTAACAGAAGTAAATGGATCTTGTTAAAATACCCACTTCAATCAGCACTGTTGTCCTGTTTTTGCTTTATGAAGGCTTTGTGATTGCGAAATGGTAGAAAGTTTGTAATCGTTATCAAGTAACAATTGTGTCCTTTCCAATGCGGTTCACGGAAGAGCTTGTTGCACAAGCCAAAAGAGTCTCTTGATTCTCAATGAAAGTGGTCACTGGTGAGCAATTTGACCTGCAACACTAAACTTCCAAATATCTTGTGGACATACACAACATCCTTTGGGCGGTGTTTCGTTAAAATTAATAAACAAGCAGTTTGTTTTTAAATCAAAGTCGAGGATTTGCCCAATGAGTGTGAATCAAATGTATTTGTATCAAAGTGTTTCTGATCCCAAGAACAATTAGAACATTTTCCTATTTGTACATATCAAGGCACACATAAAATACGTATTTTGTGCACTCACGATATATTCACTCAGCTAACACACCAAGTTGCTCCATCAGCAGATCCTAACACTGGTAGATTAAGGTCAGAGATTATTCAACAAAATAGTGATTTAACCTTCTTCCACCGTTATGTGGGTACATACATATACAATATATCGCTTGCTGAACAGACCAAGCACAAGTAGGCATACTATGTATTTCAATTCAAAATGAGCATTACAATATAACTGGACGGCTGTGTGAGAGCACGTCCTCAACTGACCTCGATATTCAACCCATTATAAGTCCCAACCTGTTTAAAAATATTACCCAGAATTGTTCCTACCCAATTGGGAAGCAATTGTTAAAGCTGTGTTTTGGGGGTTTTTTTTAGATTTTGTCCAAAAAATCAACAAAATGAAACCATAAAAAATAAAAAAATAATGGGATCAAAACCATTTATACAAATTCAGTGGCGCCCCATACAAGGTACATTTTTACCAAGTTTATAGTAAATCCGGCAGACAGTTTTAGAAAAGTCGAAAATGTGAATTACTTTTGCACCACTACCACCACCACCACCACCACCCCCACCGACGTACATTGTAATGAATAGAAGTGTGTACATAAACAAACCAGAAGAAATTGCAAACCCCATCAAAATCAAGGATCCGCAACATCACCACCTGGTGCACATCTTTGCTTGATCCTTCCAAGGTACACTTTCAAGTTTATCAAAAATCTCAGGGGTGGTTTTAGAGAAGTTGACAATACAAATATCAGTGAAAAAATAGTAAAATGTCAGCAGTGCCACATGTTGAACACTTTAAACTCTTGTTGTCACCAGACTTGTTTTTATGCGATTTAAAAGCAGTTGGGTAAACAGTTTTAAAGCAGAAAAGTTCGACAACAAACGAAAAAAATCATGAAAACTCCAAAAATAGAGCGCAAACACTAGACAAGTTCGGTAGACACCTATCCAAGGTACAATCCCACCAAGCTTTTAGTGTATCTGGCACACCTGCACCAGTGCACCAGTCCCTGGATTGAAAAATTCGTTAAAAATCCCGGGGATCTACAGCTCCACTATTGAGTGAACTTGAATTGTTTGACCCTTCCGCAAGGTACATTTCAACAACGTTCCAACACCATCTGGGAGACATTTTGAAAAGAAAGACGAAATAGCAAAAAACATAATGCAATTTTGTGACCAAATAGAACAAAAGAAATCACAGTATTATCTGTTAAACCAAGTAATGTGTAGGTGTCACCACAAGTGCCCCCATGTAATTTCAAAGCAATTAGCCAACAGTTTTAAAAAAGATATTTTAACATTTTGTCCAAAAATGGACCCAAATTCATTTTTAAAAATCTGTAAATCAACGGAATTGACTAAAATAATATAGTAGAGACCTACCCGAGGTACATCCCCGGCAAGTTTGCAGCGGATCTGGGTGACAGTTGTGGAGAGGTCGAAAAGGGCTGCTTCATTGTTTTCACGGGAAAAAGCGAGAAGGGATGCATATCGCGAAATAGAGCGGAACGAAACGAGAAACGTCAAAGGATTCGGAACCATACATTTAACCCACTGCAGGAAACAAGAAGAATGTACTTTTGCACTTTGCTTATGTCTACATTTAACAAAAGCATATTCCTACTTGACTTGATTATTGTTTTAAAAAACGTGATTAATTTAATGTTAATTATGATGCAAATTATGTCCCGATCTCGATCGTAGTATACTGCCCCACCACTGTTATGTCCCTGTAGTACAAGTGTTTAACAAACATTCAACATCATGTACCTGCTTGGGTGTTTGTTAAACGATTGAGTAGCCTATTCATAATTTCGCTCATACCTAAGCGTTAGCACTTATGACATGTATGGCTATTTACATTTCACCAGTGACACACATTTATAAGTCAGGTTGCCTATCAAAGAAATTTCAATGAATTGCATGGCAGAGCGAGAAAACAGAAAAGTAAATGAGCAATGTTAGTCTGGAGTAGATTAATCGGAGCCACACAATAAAGACAAAGATGTAGAACTACTGGCAGCGTCGTGGCAGAGCGTTTGGCCTCAATACAGAAGGTTGTGAGTTCGAATCTATTGGTTTTCCTTCTTTCCATCATAGGGCCTATATTTAATCTCAAGGTGATATATATATAATTATATGGACAGCTGACTTTAACTTAAACCAAATTTTAACATCAACAAACTCAAGGTGTAAACATAATTTTGTATATATAATTTTGGGGGACCCACAAGCCCAACTTGGGTTTTTTTAATCCCCTCGTCACAGTTGAACGTGTAAACATAATTTTTGTATGTATGATTTTGGTTATATTTTTAAAACACTCTGAACGCACATGTATATATAAGCAGCTTATGATAGCCAACCCTTATGACCTTGGGAATTCTCAAAAATAGAGGCAAGTTACTTTTCAATTAATTGTTTTTACTCTGGACAAAGGAACGTTATTTTTATCATTTTTTACACAACAACAAATTAGTGACCACTCACTTTTATCTGGAGACGACACAATTTATCAAAAGTTGCAGAAGTCTTTTCATATTTAACAATGATGGGAACATTCATTGTCCAATCCAAACGTTTTTGACGAAAATACACAATTCAGTGTGTCATAGCGGATCTATAAATTCGTTGTATTTATTTATTTGTTTGTTTGTTCGTTTGGTTGGTTGGTTTGTTTTTTGTTTTTTTGTATTGAATGACGGATCCCCAATTTTTTTTTATCACAACTAAAAGTACTGTTATCGACTGGTACTCACATCTTTTCACAAATGACAGGCCTGCAATCAGGCCTTCAATTTTTATCCCGTATTTCAGCGCTATGTTAAACAAAACTGAACGTCATTTTGCATTCAATTACTTCGTGATATGCGATGCAAAGGGGCAGAATTACCAGAACTTTCGCTTATTTCTCAATCCCTTTTCTTTCACTTTCTTACAAAAGGCATGTTAAAATAATGTTAAGTGTCCGGTGAAAATCATTATTTGTATAATGACATGGTTTTTATTATTATTATTATTATTATTATTATTATTATTATTATTATTATTATTATTATTATTATTATTATTGTTGTTGTTGTTGTTGTTATTATTATTAGTAGTAGTAGTAGTAGTAGTAGTATTGTTATTATTATTGTTATTATTATTATTATTATTATTATTATTATTATTATTATTATTAGTATTATTGTTATTATAATTGTTATTGTTATTATTATTATGATTATTATTATTATTATTATTATTATTATTATTATTATTATTATTATTATTATTATTGTTGTTGTTATTGTCATTGTTGTTATTGTTATTGTTATTGTTATTATTATTATTATTATTATTATTATTATTATTATTATTATTATTATTATTATTATTATTATTATTATTATTATTATTATTATTATTATTATTATTATTATTATTATTATTATTATTGCATCGAGGCAAGCAAGATGCTTACCCAGTCTTAAATTCAACACAAAAAGACTCCTTGGAGCCAGGTATGGTTAACATGTGTATCTCAAAACTTACAAAACTCACTAGCTAGAAATGTGGTGGCTTGTACAGCATGTCTGACAGCGTTATTTAACACCAAAATTCGACCCGACAGGTCCTAATACTTGCTGTTATTTTGGGATGAGATGCCCAAAATATTCGATTTGACGATACCAACGCCCCACAAGAACTAGCTTTAGGTTTAACTTTAGTAGTTTTTATGTGGAAAAAATTTCCAAAGTTACTTAAAAATACCAATTTTTAATCATTAAAATCAGTTTTGTGTGTGGGGGGGCTTTTTTTTTTTTTTTTTTTTTTAGAATATATGAATTAATATTGCTGTGGTGATTATCGACAAGTACATTATTTTTTTTAAAAATCTTTAAAATGTCTGGTATTAGTAGTTATTAAGAAGAAAAATAAATCTGGTTAAGCTAAAGCTACCTTATTTTTGGGAACAGTTGTAAAGGTCAATTGCAATATTTGAAGCACCTCATAACTGAACTTTCAGTGAGAATTTTGACCTGTAGGATCCGATTTAGGTTTTAACTGACATCAGACACTCTATAAATATGCGGATATTTAAGGATAAGATCCTTTACACCAGATGGGGCACTATAACCTCTCCAGTCATTAAAATGCAAAGCGGTTTTTTTCATGATGAAAAAGGTATTGCAGCGTAATTTTCCACAAACTTCCCATTTTTTTCATTCCTCTTATATCTGACATTTATTCTCCGTGTATATTATGTAATGTATATTTATGTACTTCAATGCGTTTTATCCATTTGGAGGGATTAACAGAAATATAAATGTGGGACCTCAACATGGTCATATCATGTTGATCGTAAAATGAACTAACGCGTACTCTGTATTATACTACATATTCCAATAAGACTGATAAAGTTTCAATATGAGTTCAAAGCCACAGGTATGAACACATTATGGCACATGTATAGGTGTTTTTATTTCTAAAATTGATTATCCTGTTACATTAAAAGACTTTAAACCCGTCCATACAGCAGAGCATATGTTGTTTCTACTATGGGTGACATCTTGGATGGGGACAGTTTCTTTCTTTCTTCCTACCACCTATTACATTGTTGGACTGCTCAATAAGACTTGTATTATTAAAGTATATTATATTATATTACAATTAAGTGAGACACATGGATTCGAACCCGTCACCTTTCGAATGTAAGCTATCCGCTCTAACCATTGTGCCATACAGGTTCTTGAAACTTTCGGTCTGTTGGCAGACAATTGGACATGTTGCTATAATCGCTGCTGTACCACAGAGCTAAGACGATCATGTAATTACTACGAAAATGTAGTTAATTTCGATAACAACATACATATCGGTTTTTCAACACTTTAGGTTTGTTATGATTTAAAGAGAATATGCGATGCAAGTCTGATAATAATGATGATGATGATGATGATGATGATGATGACGACGATGATGATGATGATGATGATGATGATGATGATGATGATGATGATGATGATGATGATGATGATGATGATGATGATGATGATGATGATTTATTGCACACCCATTCTTTCGGGAAAATCAAATACAGCAAATAGATCTAAAAATATAATGAGGATGACAGTCATTTTATTGAAGGTACGTTCTCCATGGTATGATAATAGATATCTCTCGTGTGATGGTAGTAAATGATTAATAAATAATTATAATAATTGAATAAAATAATCAATTAATTAACCAAGAAAATAAATAAATGAATGAATGAATAAATAAATAAATAAATAAATAAATAAATAAATAAATAAACATTGGAAGCAAAAAAAATCCTTGCACGTTTTAAAACACATGCTGATTCGAATTCGCTGCCTATACTTCTAACGTACACCGACCTAGCCATTATGCCACATAGCTGACTGGCTTTTCAACAGTATGTTAGAGTGAGTGTACGCAACACTTGAGTGTTGTTCGCCACGCACATGAATTCCCTTTCAAATACAGCAGTCAGAATAATTTAATCTCCATTTATTATTACTCATCCATTTGATCATCAGTGACAATGCTATGTCTTTAGGTCTATAATCACCGAACGGTTACAGCATTTTTTCTGTTGTTCCAAAAAAGACAATACCAAATTACATGTAGCCTGCAATGCATCGTCCTGCCCTTATTGAACTCAGTGCTTTCGTTTTTCAACCAATCTTGGGGCTTTCCACACTTTTCGCTCTTCGGGAAAACTATGAAGCAGCCCTAGTAAGCCAGTTCCTTCAACAGTTTAAAGTTAGGCCATTGCGTATTCCTATGCTGAGTACGAAAGGTTGCATTGAATGAGAAATTGCGTCATTTTTGTTTTATTACAATAATTTTTAATAAACGCTGAAAGCAAACACGTCATTATTTACTGACTCATCTAAAAGTAAAACCCAAACCTGTTTTCATTCATTGCATTCTTTATAGTGTTGCATGTTTAAAAATAATTTCTGGGATTAGTTTACCTTCCGATACTTATCTCCGTCAGCCTGGGATTCGCTGTAGGTACTTGCTGAGGCAAATAAACATTCTGAATAATCCTCTTATCCTCAGCAAAGATGTCATCATCAAACTTTAATGGTGTGAAGAACCTACAGACGCGATTATGTAACTAATTGTGACATGGATGGATTTATACATTGATACAGGCAAGGGACCGCATGGTTTTTTCTCAAAACTTTCTCGCCCTGCTCGTAGACAACGTCTCCTAAATAATATATCGTATTGAAGGGTTGTTTATAAAATGGTAGTATTTCCTTCAGTTTAAAGAGTACCCCTTGAAGAAATTCCCTATTCCTTTCCACTGACAAAAATACATGAGGTACTCTTTATCTTTGAGTCAATTAGTTCTTTTAGTTATTTAATTTCAGGGGCTTCAGTCGTACCATATTTGGACCTCGTGCGTTTCCTGAACAACGTTTCTGCATAAGTGCTTGAAATTGAAGGCTATGTGCGGACACCTTTGCCAGCTATTGAACCAGGCAGAACAAAACATCACCCAGTGCACATCCAGGGTTTCTTGGCGGTGGGTGAAATAAAAGGCGGCGGGTTTTGTTTGGGGAAGCGCCTCAATGGGGTTCCAGGGAGGAAAAGCTTCGACCCTCATGGGTATAATATACTTCTAGAAGCAAAGAGCAAATTTTCTGGCATCAAAAGTCCCCTGCGGTTTTTCATCTTTTTAGGGTGTGTGCACTTCCGGCACTATGCCCTGAATTCGCGCTTATCGTCTATGAAGCAGTGAATACTGTTTCATCAGCCTGCTGCTTCTTACAAAATAACGCAATGCATGCTTTCCTAAACTGTGATCCTGTGAGAAAATAGCAAAGAAAATAAAAGGCATTCTGTAATATCAGAATTTTTGACATGAACGATTCTAACACTGACAAGTGGAATATATGTTTCGTCCACTCCCGTATACCTCCATATTTCATCACACATATTAAACAAAATTCAAACAGAGAAGCTGCTAAATATACCCATGATACGGCAAGCAGCGTTACGAACATAGTACTGGCATCCTTGCTTGCTTTTTTTCTTAATAAGTAACAAAGAATAAATACATTGCAAACAAACACAAGAACACTGGGCAAGGGCAAAGCTAAGCAATACAGCACTGTAGAAACCACGTTTTCGCGGCTCGTTCCAGGTCGAACAGTGCGAGTACAAAAGGTGTTTTTATATTCAGCTTCACTCACATTCTGCAACGTCAGAAACAATGTTGCAACATCTGCAGGCTCGAAATATGCTTCCCCACTAGCGACTGCACAGGCTACTGGGATTAAGACGATGGATATCTGCAAATGGAGAGGAAATGCGTCATGCAAAATATAAGTCTTCGTGAAAACACACCTTTACTTTTTCTCTTTCATCACCAGTTTCGATAAGCGCGGAACTGTTATAATGATACTAAATTTATATTCTCTGCAAAACTGTTCCTCCATTCAATGACTAGCTCGCCTACAGTAATAATACGAATGGTCCAAATCAACAGGGTTCCTGGCGCGCCTTATCTGCAACGCACGCGGGCAGCTGGAAAAAAAGCTGTTGACTGAGTAAAAACATTGTTAATAGAGTTTAGCAGTCATCGTTTTCACGATGCACAAAACTCAGTTTTGACAGATGTAAAACATTTTGTTCATCAAAGTTGCAAGAAGCGCATATTTTTCACGCGGTTAGCTGCTGCAATTAGGCAATGCGTTTAGACAACCTGATGCCTTGCAGTAAAAAGAAGAAAAAACAGAGGAACAAGAAGAAAAAGAACAACAACAACAGCAACAAGGAGAAGAAATGGGTGCTAAAACAGTATGTCTGCCGTGGCATTCTTGAAGCATGCTGCTGAAACTGCCCGTATGAACGTCTTGATGATGCCTACGGGGCAATTCATAGTTACCGTTTGCCTTTATTGCCAAGTTGGATCAAGTTACCTGTAGGCACCTGCGCATATTGCGCAGTCCAAAATACGCGGAAAGCTATGAAAGAGAGTCCCCACCATCCGTGCTACACTACAAAGATAAAGAGCAGTATCTGACCCATTTTGCCACAGTAGATTTATTGCCAGTTTAACCAATTAGTATCTAATGTTGATGATATATTGAAATCTCTATCTGGGTTCCACCCGCAATCATTTTCAAGATATGTGGTGGCGACGTACGACAGAATCTGCAATAGATGATATATTCCCAAGGAAAATTGCAATAATAGATACTACGTTGCACATTTGTCTCGTTTGTGATTGCACTTTTACCTTTACATCATACCCTTGTAGTTGTCAGTGACTGCACTTTATCTGGGCACAAGTGCCTTTCTACAACTAGGATCTCGTTACAAAAAGACTGTCTGAACAGCCCATAATCGGCTCATCTTCATAATCAACCCATAATAATTCCCACTCTGGTCCAGGGGATGAGGGTAATGGAGAGGAAGTAACAAATACAACTTTTCATAGCAATCCCCATTGTCATACATGCTAATTAATAGGAATGCATGCACTAACTGACAGGTAACCGAATTGAAAAATCCATTAAAAATCAACAATTCTGAGTATCACCACACAGTGTATATCTTTGTATGTCATATCTTTTGCGTAAAATATGATTTTTGTTTTTTGTTTTTTGTAGCTCAAGATTGAAGTTTGTGCATCTACTTCATTTTTGTGCATAAATTAAAATGCTGCAGGTCTGGTTTCATCAGTCATTAAGTGACCTTGCCCGATCCACATATTTCACGTGTTCGCCACATGTATTTTTTTACCTGCGTAGTTCATTGTTTTATTGTTCTATTTGCCGCGCCAGGTTGCCAGGTAAACATTTGCAGAGTTGACCAATCATAATTAAGTAACCCCATCGGCCGTGCGCACCTAGTCACCTCACCCCTTTCTTTTTTATGCACGTGTCTCCCGATCTTAGTTCACTCGCCTCACTGACCATTCCTGCCGACGGACGTGCTTCTGCTGGTCAGTCCAGAATATGTTCTTTTTGCCACACGGTATCGTGGCTTTATAATTATCGGCGAGCATTTTAACAGCATGTATTCTGGAGAGCGCTATGTAAGTACTTTTCTCCGATTTATAACTGGTACAAATCGAATTCATGCTTTGTACTTTTTCTTTAATTTTTTACCAAGTATTTTTTTTCTTTCCGCATGCCACATGTAACTAGTGTATATAAACCTTTCGTTTTCTAGCTGGTCCCTGCTACAGTAACCGCTGTGATATTCCAGCAGTTTAAAGCGACACATAGAACTTTGTTCCCGCCACCGTTTCTTGTAAGTTTATTATATATTTGTCGTACATATTTATCGCAACTTTGCCTAGGCGCAATAGACTGAAACGCCAGTTCCATTTGGTTATCGTCGCTTTGCTAGTATAGATTTCGCGCGTAGGAAGTTTAATTGTTTAACGTATTAGTCATTTAACGAAGGTACTTCTTGTGGCGCAAGCAAACACTATCTGTAGTAGCTGTTTAGTTGCGCCACAAGATAGATATTCTTAGTTCATGTTCATTCAGTTAAGATGTAAATGTATCTGTAGTTGTATGGCTTTATCGGTATCATTATAAGCTGCTTCATACTGAAGCCTTGACCCTAGCTTGCGAGACCTTGAAAGATATATGTATTTTATTACTGTATTGCGCATGTATCATCACACACGCACGCACGTGCACGGGAACGTGTCAAGATATATTCATGGATTAACGAACAGTATAGCGTGAATTTTGCATTACGACACGTGTCATGATATTATGTATATACATGTCTGATTTGTAGTAAGTGTCTATGCTGAACGAGAATATTATTGTAATTCATGAGTTCATGATTAAGATATTTGATATATATGTACGTACCGGAGTATTTAAATTTATATGTATCTGATATTAATGAAAATCAGCTTAAGGTCATGGCGTAAGATTTGCACTTCTATCGTTGCATATTATAAACGTAATTCATATCTGGTTTCAGTAGTAGCATTAACGTATAAGTTAATAGCTTTGCTAAGTTGTAAACCTGATACGATACGTAGGTGCATATCAGTCTATTTGACTATTTCATAATTACGACGATAAAACGTAACTTACGTATAATATAAACAGCATATGTCAGAAAGATTTGTTGTAAATGTGATACTATTTGTGTCAACTTCTTCTCTTATGTGATTTCTAATGTGATGTATTTGTGTTGTAGCTTTATGGAATGTAACGTCACAATGTCGTCCAATAAAGAGGGTGAAAAGAACAGCTTGGTGTCCCTACTTTTTACTGCCGGTGTACCACATTGTATGACCTTCCAACAAAATACATTTTCACCACGTTTAATAAATAAATAATTAATGAGTAATAAATTAACCAAAAACCCAAAAGTCACTCTGGAGCGTGACCATTTGAACAGAGTTGGTAGAGACCCAATTCAAGCTACATCCCCACCAAGTTTGAAGTTAATCTGGTTGATATTTTTGGAGATGAAGTTGAAAATGCACATTTTTTATTGCAATCACCCTGCATGCACTAACTGGAAGGCACCCGAATTGAAAAAAAATCGTTAAATATCAGCAAGCCA
Organism: Hermodice carunculata; assembly: GCA_964020975.1. Classification (NCBI taxonomy): domain Eukaryota; kingdom Metazoa; phylum Annelida; class Polychaeta; order Eunicida; family Amphinomidae; genus Hermodice; species Hermodice carunculata. Next base: position 28,876,181 of record OZ026618.1, read on the forward strand.
GACTATCACCACCTTGTGAGCAAATTTGAATTAAACCTTTCCGCAAGTTTCAGAAAAATCTGAACAAGGTTTCTGGAGAAGAAATCTACAATAGCCTTAATTAACACCGAAAAAATGGTAAAAAATACTTTAAGAAATGCAGATCCACCTACTGCACACATTAAGGTCTGGGAGTGTCCAGACAGTTTCTTACGCAATTTCAAAGCCATTGGCTGGCCGGTTTTGAAGATTTTTTGGGGAGAGGGGTGCAAAAAATAAAGGTAAAATGGTCAAATATTCATTTAAAGTCCAGAAATCGCTGAAGGGTGACCATTTGAACAAAGTTTGAAGAGACTGTCAAAGGTAAATCCCGAATTGATTTTTCTAAGTCTGGTATCCAAAGTATGACTGCCTAGTGTACAACTTTGTTTCTCCCTCCCACAAGCTACATTTTCACCAAATTTTGCAAGAATATGAATGACGGTTTTGGAGAAGCCAAAAATAGCCTTAACACAGAAAAGTTCGCACAAAAAGCAGGCCCACCCATTAAACAAATCAAAGTCTGCGGGTTCGCAGAATTTCCCGATGCAATTGCAAAGCAATCGGCTTGGCGGTTTTGGAGATTTTTTGTCAAAATAACCGCCAAAAGTCAACACATAAAAAATCAGTTTGGGAGAGATTTATCCAAGTTACCTTCCCATGAAGCTTCAAGTAAATTTGGCTGACAGTTATGGAGTAGAAGTCGAAATGTAAATTGTGGACGCTGCAAGACAGACGGATGGACAATGGATGCATAATCACCACATAACTGACTGACAAGTCAGCTGAGATGAGGAAAGTGATGTAATTGCACATGTCAAACCATTCCCTATAATATCACTCTGTCGTCGATATTTCAGTTCCGACCCTAGCCGAGATGATACGCCGCTCAGTGAATTTGAAAATATAGTTAAAGCTGCGTCTGGCATCTTCTATCTAACATGGGTGTTATTGATAGACCATATAATGCACTGTTTCAAATACTTATTTTCGTTTAATACTGACCTCAGCAGCAGCAGCAGAAGAAGAAGAAGAAGAAGAAGAAGAAGAAGAAGAAGAAGAAGAAGAAGAAGAAGAAGAAGAAGAAGAAGAAGAAGAAGAAGAAGAAGAAGAAGAAGAAGAAGAAGAAGAAGAAGAAGAAGAAGAAGAAGAAGAAGAAGAAGAAGAAGAAGAAGAAGAAGAAGAAGAAGAAGAAGAAGAAGAAGAAGAAGAAGAAGAAGAAGAAGAAGAAGAAGAAGAAGAAGAAGAAGAAGAAGAAGAAGAAACAACAACAAGATGCAAAGGAAGCAAAAGAAACGTGAAAAACATATAGGGTGTATACTATGCCCACCTCAGCTGAATTTTGTTGTAGTTGCTCTTGCCATCTTAGCTTATTTTATCTTATCTTTTTTTTTACACAAAGCTTTATTGACATTCATTTTGGATTCAAGATATGGTTAGCATGACAATAGAAATATATACATGGAATGCAAAATACAGCCAAACACAACAAAACTAACTACAGGTGCTCCCAGTTAAACACTTATATATACATAACCAGTTAGCTACCGAGATTTAGTACCCGGCTCGTTGTTGTCGAACTTCAAAGATTTTATTTTCATAAAAGAGTACCTCTAGGCTATCTCCAGATTGCACTATTGTTATAAATTTTCCATCTCGGTTAGCAAATAAAACCCGCTGTACTAGTTGTTTAAATTTACAAATAAATCTTCCCTGATGTTAGTGTACCAGGTACAATTTAATATCACATGTTCTACATTTTCAATAGTATTAATGTCACATATGGCACACTGTCTTCACTCCAGTGTTGTTTTCGGTTGGGTATAGTGGCCCGTTTCTATCGCTAAAGTGTGGGCGCTGATCCTTAATTTAGTGTAAGCTTGTCTTTTCATGACTGTTTAAATAAGGACCAGTTAGATAGGGTTCTGACTCAAATTTAGTTTTAAATATATAATTTCGTAATTTGTGTTGGTTATTTTTACCAGATCCTCTAATGGGGTTAAGCCATTGAGATTCAGAAGCATTCTGCAGGAGTTCTCTTAAATTAGACACAGTACTGCTGGTGGTATGACCGCCAAAATTCCATGTTTCTTGCATACCAACACACTCCAAAGTATCGTGTATATATTTACGCCAACAATCATTTTCTTTGCGATATTGTGCGCAGGTATTAAACAGACATAACTAGACCAGCGAATTTTTGTCATAGTTTTGTAGGTGTTGCCAGTATGTTACCGATTTACATATAATTTCAATTAGTATGGGGTAGCTGCCAAGTTCACCTATTACAGCTGAATTAGTAGGTTTTCTATGTACACACAGTATATATTTACAATATTTAGTGTGGACCCCTTCCACCACTGGCTTATCACAGAGATTCATATTCTATTATTTTCAATACCCTTCACTAAGTAAGGGCCCCACGCTTCGCTACCATACGATGGAATGGGGAAATGAGCGAATCAAATGATTTTATAGACAATTTGACGGTGTTGGTTAATGGAAAATTATCATAGTTTAGATAAAGCTTTATTAACTTGATCTATCAATTTACCAACAGCATGTGTGTATGTACCAGAAGCATGAAAGTCTATCCCCAAGTAGCGATATTTCTAAGTAACTTCTACAGTGTCGTTACCAAAATGGAATACTGGGAATTTAGTTAACTTACCCCCTTTATTAAATATTACGATTTTTTATCTTTGAGAAATTTACGATTTTTTATCTTTGACAAATTTACATTGAGTTTCCACGTGCAGCAATACGCATTTATTTTATTCACTGCATTTTAAAGCCCCGACGCGGATTCAGACATGATGGCCAGGTTTCGGCATACAATGAGCAATTCATTTAAAAGTCATGTAGCTCAACTGGGTCGCACGTGTTATTGAATATTTCTGGTAGTCAGAGACAAAGAAATTAAACAAAATTGGACTAACACACACCCTTGTTTCACTCTTATGTTTGAGTGGGGAAAGATTCAGTTCAACCATTTTCTGTCTGTGCACAGAATCCTACCTCCCGGTACATACAGGACAAAATATTCAAGAAATTTCCACCAACGTCGTCTAACAAAATTTTGTAAAATAAACCTTGCCTGCATATAGAGTCAAAGGCACATTTAAAATCTACAAAACAGACATAAAGATATTTTTTAGAAGTATGGTTAAGATATTTATCTGTCTGTGTTTTCATCGTAGAAATGTGATCGGAAGTTCTGCTTTTCCCCTTAAAACCAATTTGATGTCTTGGTATTATATCATGTGTCTCAGCAGAGCTGTACAATCTATTGTTTAGGATTGAGCAGAATAGTTTGCAAAAGAGGCTAAAAAGGGAAATTCTGTAGTTCTCTTGTTTGTGAATAGCTCCTTTTATGGACAGGGGATAATATGTTTTCTCGCCAAACAGAGAGGAAAGTTCCATATGCAAAAATTTTGTTTGCTAATAGATATGCTTACAACATAGTTAGGTCACTAGGCGTGCACATATCGCAAAGGGAGCATTCATATGGCTCGTGGATAATCCACGTAATGCTGTTCTTATCCGCGCCAAATAAGCCTATGCCTTAAAAAAGGGTTAAGAAATACATACACAACATCTCAATAAAACAGACCGTATGAGTGTTTATGTATTGCAAGATATTCGAAATCTCATTTTGGGGTAAATTGTAGATAAACCCTTGATAATGTATTGCATTTTGGATAAACAATCTTTACATGCAGAGGACATCCTGTATGCAAATGTAAACAATATAATTAGAAAGAAAACCAAGGCTTTTACCATACTTCAATATCAGCGACTTAATATTGACCATACATCCATGATGACTACCAGAAACAAGGAAAATATCCCTTTTTGACACATACACACATACCCATATATATATATATATATATATATATATATATATATATATATATATATATATATATATATATATATATATATATATATATATATATATATATATATACATGGTAAAAGGTGCAAGAAAACAAGTGACCATCTTGAAAGGTCCATAATAAGTAAGTTTTTGCTTTATCATTATTGGTGCAGTCATCCTATCCATCCAAAATTAGCGTAACAATATCTTGTGAAATTATGAGAGTAGTTTCCACAGTTTTTCTACCCAATGTAGTGTGAGGTTTTCATCACGTTCACCAGCTTGATACACTTATTCTTAGTATCATGTGCTGATTATACTATCTTAAATAAGCGCTTATCTAAAGTCCAAGATGTTAGTGAGGTGTTCAATCTTGAAAGATGCTGGGATGGTGTTCATTTTTTATTTTCATCACTTTTTTTGGAGAGAGAGAGAGAGAGAGAGAGAGAGAGAGAGAGAGAGAGAGAGAGAGAGAGAGATAAGTATCACAAGCATCACATCTTGTGAGACATTGAAAGTAATGAGCCGCACAATAGACACTGGTGTACAGTTGAAAGATCAGAAATGAAAGGTCTGAGTTTTAATAATAATAAATATATAAATGGTCCAAACACTGCAACCTAGGAGACACCTGCATAATATTTGATAAATATATAAATTTCTAGCCAAATTTTCTGGTGTGCTTTTCCTTCTGGATTCAGCACAGTGCAAGTGCTCCATGTGAAAGACCACATGTGTCCACGTTGCACTGCCATGTATCGCTAAAAGCACATTGTCCTCCATCTGAAGCGTGTGCCAAACAACAACTGGAAAAGCAACAGTTTTTGGTTCACTGCATATTGTCCTACCTGACTTCTCTTTTGCTTATTAGGACACCTGATAGCATTGCAGCAGGCCTCATGAGTTATAATTGTAATTTCCACTACCTTTAATGCAATTTTCTATGGGTTCTAACTGTGATTTTTCTTGGAATATAAATAATATTTATGGGTTACACATGTACGTTCTCTTGGCTTAAGGTGGAAATGCCTCTGGGACAGAAATGTTTTTCTCCATCGGTCATTTTCTCAATTTCTTTGGCTTATAAGTTTGGTAACTCGTGGGTTGTAGCTGCCCACGGATTAAAAGTATAAGTCCCGTGGCTCATAAATGTGCTTCCAAACGGGATAAAAACAAAGTCCGTCATAGAATAGGTCTAGACCTTTAATTATATAAAGATGTTTCAAACATAATTTTTTATAATCTCACATGGTAACACTCAATTTTTCTTTTACAATTACCATACTTCGACAAGCACCTGTAAAGTGACAGTGAAGTATACGAACCCAAAATGCCGTTCTTCTGGTATATAGTCCCTTGGCTTTGGCAGGCAGCAACACTGTGGCGAGTCTGTCACCGGACACCAGGACTAGAGACCAGGAGCTGTACACCCTGCTTGCTTCAAAAGCAGCGACCAAAACTCTACAGGGTACTCTGGACAATTTTGTTGCATACCACAATATGCGCCAAATGATAAACACAATCAGACATACAGCGCCCGAAAAGCACAAGAAAGTGTAATATGTATTGACAGATATTTTTCTCAAATTTGAGGTCCATATACTCATCAAAGTTAAAAGATTGGCAAATAATCCGAAACAGGACGCCGCTGTATAGAAGTGATTTACAATTCCAACTGCTCTGTAGAAGCTTACCACCTCCTCCAGCAACTGTGCTCCCCTGGCATCAGCGCTTAGTGAAAATGCGTACGTCACGCAGTCACCTAAGGTACCAGATGTCATTGGGAATTGTATGAGTTCGTCTTTGACGAAATTTGATTCATTAATTTTCATTTTCCTAGCACACGCTTCTTTCATTTTGTTAACGAAAACACTGCCAGTTGTATTATGAGATTTAACTAATAACCTACAAAGAAAGACACGTTTTATAATTCTTGCGCCATTAGAATGAATGTGCCTGTAAATATTGCAGAGGGAGATCAAAGTGATATGGTCACACATTGCTTTTGAAATATATGGGAAACTTGATATAAAGCTAAACGCCGAGCCACGGGGTAGACTAGGTAGATATTTTCTGCATCCAACGGGAATTCTTTGTAGTGTCCCGGGTGCTTTCCAGATTCTGTTGTCGGTAACACAATGGTATTTCATAACTTTAGGTGGTGGCACCCCGCTGGAATTTGCCTTTATTTTGGACAATACCATAATGCACACAGGAACGGAATAATAAGAAAGTGATGTATTACTGTTAATCTTGCCCTTCTGACATGCATGGTTGGTGGGATAGAGTCTTACGTTCCTGACATAATTAACTGCTGTTTGGAATCCACACAATTTCAAAACTTCGTAATCGATTGTTAAGGGGAATCGTCCTTGGTATTGAAGCTCCACTTCACAAAACTTGGACATCGTTGTGTTCTGGACACTTATTTTTATACAAACTGGAAGTAAAGAGCTAAAACAAGCATTTTTGTCCAAATGGGGATAAAAACCAGTGACATCTTTGGTGGGTTCCCAATGTGTAAGGTTGCAGAGGCCGGTCATTTTTCTACGAGGCATTGGCCGCTGTTCTGCATATTGCACTGGAACACTGCAATGGCCTTGCCTGGCCGCTTTTGGTCCATTTCTGCTGCTCTTGATGCACATTTGAATGGTGTTAAATGTTGGTGGTGTCCCATGATTATTTCTATTTATACCCTTGGTGACAGAAGTATTTGTATTATTTGAGATCATACATGGGCTGATGTTCGCATTTACTGATCTACTGTTAGTTGTCCGGTCCTGGCACAATTTGACGTTATCACCATGATCTGCAATTCCACCAGGGCACACGAAGGGTACGGTAACCATGATAGTTAGCACAGCTAACATAGGCCTACATGTTGTCCTTTTAGCGGTCTTCATCTCCATGTTCTCTCCAGCCGTTAATTGTATCTCCTGAAATATGAAACAATGATAAATAAGATAAAATGAAATATAGGGCGTCTGTTTAGCAAGACAAGAACCTTATTTAAATATAAATCAGTCCTTTTTATAAAGATGCATGCTGACTATTGTCTGTATATGTTGATGTGTCCGGAGTAATAACACTACGAAAAACATACTCCTGGCCACAAAACCAGACATCCCCATTTGTTTAACGTGGGCTGATCTAAAGAATAGCTTTTGTAGAAAATATTAGTGTCACATGGACTGTTATGTAACATGGGTAGGATGGCTGGGAGTATACCTGGGCGGTTCCACAAAAACAAAATATCCTGAAAATGATTTAACTTCCACAAAGGCGTAAAACGTGTGTCTGGCATTGCGTGTCTATGGAGTTAATAAGAATCACTGGTTTTCAGAGATAAATATTAATGCGCAATGCGCGACGGAGTACAGGTTAGTCACAGCTCTCTGAAATCGACCGAAGTAGGATCATTGGCATGTCGGAGTCTGGTTTCATCCAGCGTGAGCTTACCAGGCGTATGGGGTGCTTCGCGGCAGGGGTACACAGGTTGTAGGCCAGTTTCCAAGAAACAAAAAAAATACCAGAGGAAGGCTGAATCTGGAATATCAAGACTTCCAGATGGAAGGAAGAGAGAGAGAGAGAGAGAGAGAGAGAGAGAGAGAGAGAGAGAGAGAGAGAGAGAGAGAGAGAGAGAGAGAGAGAGAGAGAGAGAGAGAGATGAGGGGTGTATGGAGGCTGGCGGAAGCACAGTTCAGTGGGGATTGATGGGGGATGTGAAAGAGACAAGGGGGCTTGGGGTTGACGGGGTGTGGAAGAGAAGAAGAACAGTCGGGGTTGGTGAGGGGTGTAAAGGAGAAGGGTAATAAAAGCGAAAGAAATAACGGAACTCATTAGGATAAATGGGACCCTGGCAGCGCAGTGCTACGTAAATGAGATCATACCCACAGTCGCTGGTTCCAGCAACATCCTGGGGTACCGTTTCAACAAGAGACAATGCACGACTACATACTGCACGGGTCAGCACAAAGTATATATAACTGTATGTATCTATTTATTTTTTTATGAAAATGACTGCTACATCTACTGGAAAGAAGCCGACTCCATTTAAATACATACAAACGTGTACAAAATACGAGATACATCGGCTTTTTTACATGTGATGAAAATATTTATTTATGTACCAAAGGGATACTTAACTAACTCCGTCCACAATTTTAGCACCAAAAGCAATAAGATGACTTGTGGCCAGTATATTCTTTGCCTAGGAATTTCGGTGTCTAAATTACCCGCTTATGTTGATATGCAGCAAATGAAAGTTGTTGAGTCTTGTTCTTACCAGGCAAAGGTTAGAAGAGCAAACTCCATGTGTTTTTGGTGATTTTTATGGAAATCATGCTACAAACTTCTGGTTCTTCCATTTTATATTGACTTGTGTTTTGGAATTCGGAAATTAAAAATTTATCAAACATGATCACTCTCATATCACAGACACATGTGAAAGTAGGAGTCATAAGGAAGACTCACGAGGAGACCAGAAACGCTCCATCAAGTACTTATTTATCACAGGTGTCACAATACACAATTCAACAGATTTTGTTGAAGTTGTACTGTGTTCAACTGCCATCAGCATCATTTTCGCAAATATAATGCCACAATTCCTCAACATACTTGAATACTTTAACCGTTAATGTTCTGCAGATTGGACCACTCGTTTTTATACACAAAAAGCTAAGCCCTATGGGAAGCGACAGTTATTCAATGATTTGTATCTCACATGGGAGGAGTGTAAATATATAAAAAGTAATGATAAAGAAAATATTCAAAACGGCCAAAGATTTGTAATTTTACACGTATATTTGATCAAAATTGCCTTCGCAATGTTTAAGATTTGATACTCATGGATAAAAAATTCCATCATAATGATACTAATTTGGAGTGCAATAATAATGGTAAAGCAGAGGCCTGTTTCCAGGCTAAGATACTCAAGTTTTTAACGATAGGTTTTCAGTTACACATTCCATACAATTGATTACCTCAATCCATTCTCCGATGTTTATAACCTACCGATGCTTATGCATTTTTATGGAGTCTGTTCCAAATTAGATGAACCGCTTTGGAATTAAATTCCCTGTCAACAAGCTAAAATTCAGAGGTCACGAAGAAGAAATTTCTTAACATAAGGTATTTCTAATAAATTCACCACAACTCCCTGGATGTTGTCATGAAGATCCAATTCTTCACTTTCAGCACTCTAAGATGAGTCAGCGTCGCCAAATTTAACAATGCCAACAATTCATTCTAGTTCACATGTCTTAACAGATCGCTTATTTTGTGAAAACAAATATATAACCAAAGATAAATGATGTAATTACTACTTTTTGAAAAATAAGTGAGGTGAAGTCTTGCCTCAAAGCAGGTCTTATTGTCGCTCAGAGTTATCAGACCTAAATCCTTTAAATCTTTTAATATGTTTTGTCGGCAGTGTTTGGCAATAATTCTATCAGATATTAATTTGGGATATGTAATTTGTCTGAACCGTTTATGGAGTTTTCAGCTACATATCGTATATTTAAGATATAACACCATGAATCTGTGTGGTTGGTTTCAAACTTTTCTACTACATTATAATCCATTTCGTCTTTATCGTGGTTGTTATGAGTTTAGTTATTATTTTTATGATGTTGAGGAAACAGTACAAAATTAATAAAGTATGGAACGATTTGTTATTTTTTTTCTTTTTCAATAAACCGACCTTTCAATTCAGTACCACCAGGCGCACAGTAGCAGAGAACATAAGAATGTCCCGGATCAAAATATTTCCGTAGTGTAATTTTGTGGCTTTGCGTCCAAAGCACACCAACGGAAATTGTGACTCAGATAGAACTTTGGACGGAAAAAGTTCAAGAAGTGATAAAGATCTTTAATTTACATGTACACAACTTTATGGATACTGTGAGTAAACAAGATAAAAAAAACTCAATCCGGGTCTTATATAAAAGAAGACGCAGAAAACCAGCAGGCCACATGAATGGACGCTGCTCCATATAGCCTTGACTTCTGCATTACACATACGCACATGTGTACATATATATATATATATATATATATATATATATATATATATATATATATATATATATATATATATATATATATATATATATATATACATATATATATATGTATACATATATATATACATACATACATACAAGAGCTCCATATAGCCTTGACTTCTGCATTACACATACGCACATGTGTACATATATATATATATATATATATATATATATACATATATATATATATATATATATATATATATATATATACATATATATATATATACATACATACATACATACAAGAGCACCTACCAACTAAAACAAATAGCATGGAGGATTCTTACTAGGGCAACAGAGAAATTTAGGTTTAAAACAATCAATGCTGAAAATCAGTGGTCTTAATATACAAAGGATCTCTTTTGAGAGAAGAGAATATATATATATATTTCTCTTCTCTCACTTATTTTTAAGAAATCTTCAAAGGTGTTGAAAATAAATAGTATGTATATATATATATATATATATATATATATATATATATATATATATATATATATATATATATATATATATATATATATATACTATTTATTTGTTCGTTTATTTTTAACTCCTGTGCTTGTCTTAGTTAACATTTACTCATCTGAAAATTTTAAAAAAGAAGGATTAAGAAAAGATAGACTAGAATTATGAAAGAGTTGAATAATTGCTTATATATGTTGCTCTGCTTTATATTGACCCATCCGGTGACACGAACATAATGCCACAAACGATTATTAAAATGACTCCAGCAAATGCAAGTATAGCAATAACTTAAATATTGTGTGGACAATCTTCACCTTAAATCGTCTGAATAGGAGCTATAAATCCTGTGCTGCCACCTAGGCTGCATCAAGGAACTGGACAGGAAGGAGGGCAGGTTCATGCATTAAGTAGGGTCATATGAGCTTTGATGATAAAAGTAACAACTCGAGAAGAGGTTATGAAAAACCGTTCACAAAGTTTCAAAACGTCCAAGACTTTTAACAAATGTCAAAGATTTCACTTGTTCTTTTTGAAAAGGTCTTGCTTTTGGATGGTCACCAGTGCCCGCATGATGGCGGTGGCAATGGTCTGTTGCCTAGCAACCTATAGGAACAAATTATGTCTGTAGTTAATATAGTTAGATATGAATACCTCCTATTGTAAAAGAAAAGATTAGAATACGGGTTGAAATAGTTTATATTGTAAATGTATATTGGTGTGATTAACTCCAAAACCATACAGAAAATAAGTTAATAACATATACAAGTATTAAACCCCTGATTGTTATAATTACTCTAATGTATGATGCGAGGGTAAGCGTATAGTACTGTGAAAGGAAGGAAAGTAAGAAAGTCCGACTTACCCCTGCGATGCCGGCGGTCCATTAATTAATGGGTTTTTTGCCAAAAAAGAAAACATGTGGTGAGGTGTCACTGACTAAGTGATGTGCACGAATGGGGTTGCTTCGTCTTTGTGTATTTCATTTGCATAAATGTCGTTCTTAGGAAGATTATTTTGGATAATTAGGGTTATTTCCTTGTCAATTACATAACACTGCCTTCTAATCAGCGTCTATACACCAAATTTTACAATGCAAGTAGCATATATGTATAAACATATATTTATATATATATATATATATATAGGTGTATCCACACGGACGTAAAATTAACACCTACGTAACACAAGGAACGATTGCAACCACACCCAAATACGTGTTTATGTTACATTCAAAGGAGAAAGTTAAGTGAGCATAAACGGTAAGTCTCCACTCTCATAATATCTAATAGATACAGTTACAAAATGGTTATAGGGCGACCATTACCAGGTACTTTTACATTGGTTTTTACATTTCAGGGATGAGTCAACAGCACAATCAATCAGTGGGCGCAACTGCATCTGTGATTTGAGCCAACGCAGCGGTAGAGGTCATCAAAATATTAACAGCTGTTTCCTTGCATAAGCATAACACCCCTAATAAAATTGCAGGGGCAGGCAAATATTCCCATATCCTTGAAATATGACGTCACAGACAAAGATAAATATCATTCGAAATATATGCTTTCCGGAGCTGCTGTATAAACATTGGTGTTCAGTGAATGGATGGTAATATAGAATTCCCATCAAAATTCCTAACAGAACACACTCTCCTTCTTGTCAATCATCGATATGGTAAAACGACCTATGGGCGCACTCACACGATACATTATCAATGGGAGGGCAACGAAGTAAACACATTGGATGTGCCTGTATACGCGTGAGGAGTTGACATATTTGGTTATATGGGCAACCATGACAAGACATTATCTGTGACAGTCAGGCATGGCATAATATTCTTTTTTCCCGAATACCAAAAGGCAGCACAATTCGTCTTGCCACCCTTAAAATTGACTTAACAGTCTGTCAAGGCAACATCGGATATTGGGCATATCAATTCTTTTCTTCAATATCGGCTACCAGATTGGAAAGTCATCCGATGCTGATTATCACTTGTATTATTGATCTCAGTTACAGGGGTCTGCCTTTGGAAAATATGGAAACATTAAAAACTCAGTTTAGACAATGACTATCACACTAAAAAATTTTCCCAGCTGTTCATGCAGAATTGTCAATTTATCAGCTATCCGTATCCGTTTTTTATATATATATATATATATATATATATATATATATATATATATATATATATATATATATGTATATATATATATATGTGTATGTGTGTGTGTGCGTGTGTGTGCGTGTGTGTGTGTGTGTGTGTGTGTGTGTGTGTGTGTGTGTGTGTGTGTGTGTGTGTGTGTGTGTGTGTGTGTTCACTGGTGCTTGGTCAACCTATACCCGAAACTGTAATTAATGATGGTTTATGGCTGGAAATATTTTTTATGAAATTTGACATTGTACATAACTCTTTTGGTCTGGCTATTTGTGTCATTATGGAAAGCAGTAATTCCAACTATATGTAATGTAAAGTGGAGTCCCACAAAAGGTCACCTATTATCGTAGTTAGGATTGGCTGTAATTTGGGAATGACCGCAAGAGTAGATCCCAAGGATGCTATACGATTTAAACCAGTTTCACTTTAAATGATCTGAAATGATGGATGAGGCACGCAGCCAGCATTAAAAGTTGGCCCAACTTTGACACAAAGTTGGCATGGATGGCCCAGCATTGGGCCAATGCTGGGCCAACTCCCATTGTTAACTGGGCATAAGATGGACCTTCCGCGAATGTTTCACATTTTGTCTACGCAATCTTTTAAACGTAATGTCGATGTTGGATATTTATATTGCTGTCAGGTGATTTCAGGACAAAGGATATCAGTGTCGTATGGAATATTCCTTATCGGCCCATGTATATTTTAGCACGAGAGTACAAGCCATACGTTAATATCTACTACAAAATAAACAGAAAGTTGTTCTGTTAATCAGTTCAGTCAAACAGATAAAGAGTCGCCTATAAATATGCATTCGAAATTGGATATTTCGACCATTCCTTTCCTCGAAAGACTTAGTTGAAGGAAAAAGTTATGAAAATACTAAGTGAAAGTTAAGTACTTTCTTCCCTATAACTTTCTTAGGTCGCACTCTATATTTTTGCCATCGCATGAGTTCAATTGAATCCCCTGCTTAAGTACAGAGACTGATGGTTATTACCCGAAACAATATCGTGCAATGTAAATCTGCCCATTCTGTGTATTATTTCGTAAGATCCGTTGTGCAGTCTCAAACCCGCCGAATCAGTCTTCCATATCTTATCAGATTCTTCTTGCATTATCGGTGTAAATGTCTAATTAAATCGAATTCTATGGGTTGGCAAAGATTGTTAGTCCCCATAAAGACTATACCTTGGGCGTATAATAAACTATCACTAACACAATCGGTTTACTGGAACTTTGTGGCCTCAGTACCAATAATACACAACCATTTGCGGAAACTGGTCCTTGGATTTGTCATTATTAGATGATATTCCGTCCCTAACGAGGAGCCATATGTCAAGTCAAGTTCGTTCAAATTTGCGCTTGTTTGATATGGATTCATAGGTCAGCACAGTCCACTGACTGTGAACTTAAGTTTGAATGTTTTGTAGCATTTGTTTGATTTGTATGAAGAACATTATTTTCACATTTTCAGGCACAGTATTCTGTATACACAAAATAGAGCATGGTATCTTAAATGTGTCTACATTTTGCCATTTTTTCCGGCCTGAGTAGCATTCCATTCAGTGACACCATTGATGCGTTGCCTCTTAAGAAAGTGAACTTTAAAGTAGCGTTTACATCTAGAAAATTTAAAATAATGTTTAAAATGTATCAACTTTCCAAAGAATTTTCACTGTAGCAAGCGTTGACCCTCTCTGTAAAACTACACGTGATTAACTGTTTTACATTCTTGTAAACATTTGATTCTGTATAAATTGGTAATTTAAATGCAGACTGATTATAATACAAATACTTTCAACCGGATAAACGTGGTATCGATAAAAAAGTAACTTTGCAAAAGCAGTAGTAAACATTTGTGAATTTGCACTGTGTGGTTGCCCTCTTTATACACATGGTTTAATGATCCCCACAGATCTACAACTCTCCTTCTTTTAAGGAAATCAATCCGCCTGCTTAGTTACTACTGATTGTATTATGCAATACATATGTGATCTTGTTTTAAGAAATGACGTATGTGTAATGGCTGATGCCACTGGCATGTCTGTCGGCAACAAGGCCTCGCATAATCCCCGTGCCATAAGGTCATGACAGGAAAGCAAACAACTCCCCTTACTTATATTCAAACTTAGTCCCATTTACTAAATTGACTAAGGTCTTACCTTTCCTTGAATTACGATAAACTGGATATCCAAATGCTTGCAAATGTTGAGCCTAGAAATATAATCATGTAAGGCTTAATCTTAATCTTGCAACAGCTGAGCTATAAACAAACACATAATTCTTATTGGTTCCACTCAAACCAACAAGAAAATTTGTAGCATAAAATAAAAATGCTGCAAATTGCATTTATGGTAACACCAAGTTTAATAAGGTCGTCTGATCACGTCAATGTGTGTCATGGTTGTTTGTAGAGGTCACTCTATTCATTCAGTGTGTGCCAGGTCACTGAGTTGCCTTGCTTTGTCATAGTGAACAATGGAGTGGTTTGAAGTGGTGACCTACATACATGCACAGTGGTAGACAAAGGGGAAAGTTCTGATGTTCTAGAAAGATCACAGAAAAGTATGATGCGTGATTAATTAAAAAAATGTCGAATACTGGTGAGAATCCTCAGCCTATATATGTAAAGCAGCTCCTTTCATGATTGGAGAGAGGAGTATTCTGATTTCTGACAGAAGCTTTGTAACTTCAAGCCAATGGGAGTATGAGCTATAGCTATTGCGAAGGAGATATTCATGCGCAATAGCAAAAGATGTATTCATGCCATTATTGTTAAAATTAATTAATACTATACTATCATCTGGCTTTTCCCCCAATTTGTGGAAAACTAGTCTTTTTCACAATTGCATAAAGGGGAGTCAATGTTTGATCCAAATCGGTACCGGGAAATATATTTAGGAAATTGCATATCGAAATTATTTTGTGGGGATATAATTTCGAGATTGCAAAGGTGCCTCTCATCAAAGCAACTCAATAATAAGTTCCAGATCGGATTTGTTAAAAATTCCAGAATATCTGATCATATTTCGGTTGTAAGGATACTCATTGATAAATATACTAAATTGTACAAAAAGAACATATATCTGTATGCATGTTTTATTGACGTTAGGCAAGCCTGTGACACTGTGTGGCACCAAGGATTATTTTATAAATTACTAAAAGTTGGTATAAACGGAAAGAGGTATGATATAATAAAGGGCATGCATTTTGGAGCTACGACGCAGATAAAATTTAAAGATGGTAAATCGGGACACATATCTTTAAATAATGGTCTTAGACAAGGATGCACTCTTAGCACCACTCTTTTTAATGTGTTTATTAACGACCTTCCAAATATATTTGACTCAGAATGCCACTCAGTAAAATTATATAATAAAAACATTAATTGCCTTTTATACACTGATGATTTAATTATACTATCAGAAAGTGAATTTGGACTACAAAGATGTTTTCACACACTGAAAAAATATTGCATAGAGTGGAATATGACAATTAATATCCAAAGATAAAAATTACTTATCTTTCATAAAGCTAGCAGAAAATTGAAAAAGACATTTACTATTGGAAACGAAGCGGTAGAAGTAACTCATAAATATTGTTGTTTCGGGATAGAAATAAAAGCAGATGGGTCTTTTGAAAATTCCATATAAATAATCAGTAATAAAGCAACGAAAGCAGTAGGCAGGCTGAAATGACTATTCTTTAACACACATATAAGTGTACTAATATTGCTACGTTTATTTGATACCCTGATATCACTTATGTTGTTATATGCAAGTGAAGTCTGGGGACCTTACATGCTGTCGAAAAACAAATGTTTGTTTAGTAACAGAATAGAAGAATATTTAAAGTTCCCATTTGAAAAAATTACAATTAAATTTCGTGCGTTTTTGCGTACGACTCTACAAAAAATGACAAATATTGCAGTGTTAAGTGAGGTCGAGAGATACCCACTCACGTTAAAAAATTGGCTAAGAATAGTACATATGAAACCTTATTCACTTCTTGATGACAGTTTTCTCTGCAATGCAGAAAATATACATACAGGTAAATTCCATTGGATAACATGTGTTAGAGATACGGTATGCAACCTAGACTTCACAATGATATGGGAAAATATCGGTTTACTGACAGACGACTTTCCAACAACAATTTGTCGAAAAGATTATAAAACATTTCATAAACCAGTGGCAGACAGAGATGCATATCAATACAGGCAGGCGCTGATAAAAATTACGAAACTGTAAGAAAATTTAAGAGAAAATTTGAACTTGAAAATAACATTCTTACTGTCAAAGATCGGTCCATAAAGAAAAATATAATAAGATTTAAAATTA
This sequence comes from Hermodice carunculata, assembly GCA_964020975.1. Taxonomy (NCBI): domain Eukaryota; kingdom Metazoa; phylum Annelida; class Polychaeta; order Eunicida; family Amphinomidae; genus Hermodice; species Hermodice carunculata. The sequence goes on from OZ026618.1 coordinate 28,893,116, forward strand.
GTGCACATAACCTAAAAATTGAAAAGGAGAGACATAGGAGACCACAAAAAAACACCTTTGGAAGAAAGAGTTTGTGAAATTTCTAATAAAGTTGTAGATGAAATACATGTAATGTTACAATGCAAAACATATGATTCTGAAAGAACTGTTTCATTGAATTACATAACCGATATTTTCCTGCATTTACCATACTTGACGATCAATCTATATTTCTTATGAATTTGGATGACACAGAAAAAAATGAAATAGTAGAAACCTATTTTGTGAATATTCTTAAGAAAAGAGGAGCCCTTTAACTTATTTTAAGATTTAAAATGCAATAGTGACAATGTCATGTAACATACCTACATATATATAGATATAGGTTTTCGGTATTAGTTAATTTTAGGTTTTAAGCTTTTTTATGATTTTGTAAGTGTGTGTTTGATATATGTGATATGTATGTTTTCGTACTGTATGGTTCAGTTTTGTAACTTTTGTACATGTGTATTGTGTGTTAACAAATTACTACCGTTGCATTTGTGTGGTGCAGTTAATAGAGTTTCATTCATTCATTTATACGTTGTACCTGTGGAGTTTGGGCAGTGCCTTTGAGTGGACTGGTATATTTGGTGCTCAATTATACCACATTGGAACCAAACTGTACCTCTGTAGGATTTGGATCAGCACCGTGCCTTTCAAAACCACATTGGAAGAAAACTGTACCTCTGTAGGATGCCTACCAAAGGACTTGGAAATGTTGGATAGCACCTGTGGAGAATCTCTCACCAGGGATTAGGATTTACCGACGGACTGTTTTACTATTGGGCATCAGCATAGCTAAGTGTATGATTTCATTTACCTACTTTTTACTGATTTTGATTGTTAATTTATTGTTAGAATTATATGATGGTTGTCATTCTTTGTTGAGTTCTGCTACTATCTAGAATATTTAGAAGGTGGGCATCGTAACAAATTGTGAGGGCCCGTCTGGGATTAATCCAAGACAAACTGGATCAAATTCAAGACAAATACAGACAATATGTCAATAGATCCGTGTGTGTTTCTAGCTAATGAGGAAATAACAGTCAAAGATTTTTATAAATTGTTGAAGGAAAACCTGAAAAATGTGACCAAATACTAAAAGTTAGAAACAATATCAGGTATCAGTAGAATATCTTTGAAACACCAGATAATTTCCCATTTTGCAGAAGAAAGTTTCCTTGAGGGTGACGGATCAGAGGATAAAAGTTGGATTTACCTGAATTAAAACTTCAGAAAATACAGGCATTAAGAGAGCATGAATTAAAATTAGCAAAAGAAGCTGATGAAAGAAAAGCAAAGGAAGCAAGAGAGGCTAGATAACACGAGTTAAAGTTAAGAGAGCTTGAACTTAGGCATTCTAGATCAGCTACTTCAGCACAGTCAGAACCTCTGGATGTTGCAAAGAAAGCAGATTTAGTGCCACAATTTGAAGAAAGAGAAGTGCCGAAATTTTTTCTGAGTTTTACGAACATAGCTGAAATTTAAAATTGGCCGAGAAGGGTGTGGTTTCTTCTTTTACAAAGTGTGTTTATAGGAAAAGGAACAAAAGTATATTCCTCCACTCTCCATAGAACAAAGTTCTGAGTATGATGTGTTGAAAGATGCTGTTCTGAAAGCACATGAGCTAGTACTGAGGCATATAGACAGAAATTCAGGGACAGTCAAAACGAAACAGTTAAAACCTGTGTGGAATTTGCCAGAAAGAAAGGGAATCTGTATGATGGATGGTACGCCTCCTGGACAATATCATTCTGTCTCCTGGCGAGTGAAATAGACCAGACCCTGCTGGAGACAGAAGGCAGAAGAAAGAGAAAGTCATTTCCTCCAACTGAAAAATGCATCGCCCAATCAGTTTGTTTATGACATTCAAAGTGTGTTTACCCAATTACAGCTGGGCAACTAAATTGCCCGCAGGTACGATATGGGGCGTGATGTGATCACCCCATTAGCATAAAGCAAAGCATAATTGTGTCATCAACTTGGTTACGGTGGCGCCATCTGTGTATTGCAACGTTAGCTTTCGTAAGTCGTAACTTCACCAAGTATTGCAAGGTGGATGAAGAAGAAATTAACAAAAGAGTGAGTGGAATTGAAAAAAGAAGTGGCATTTAATTGAAAGATTTCCAAAGGGAGGCAATGTGGAGTGTCACAGCGCTGAGCCAGGACACATTTGTTTTGTGTGGCAACTGGACATGGCAAAACACTGTTATTCTTACTCTCCGAAATGTTAGAGAAAAACAGTATTGTCATTGTTATTTCATCACTTATTGCCCTGATGAAGGACCGAATAATGAAACTTAACTCTGACCACACCAGTTTCATATGAACTTGCACAGCGTGGCATTGCGTGTTGCCACCAGTGTCCAGTAGACTCGCACTTTTGAAGTAGCTGATTCAAGTCTGTCTCAAATTCCCAATGCTGGTTATTTACATGAAAGAACCACATTAGAACCACATTTTATTTTAAAGAAACGTCAGCTCTTGCCGATGGCTATTTCTATTTTGAGCTAAAAATGAATATTTTCCTTCTACAATGATTTAGTGGACCGTTGTTCGTGACAATTTGAATTATGTGACTTTGAAAAACTGTACAAAAATAGGATGATTTCACCGTCGCGGTCACGATTTTTTTTTTCTGTTTTCATCGTTAGAATGTTACAACGTTGTCTATTTTAAGAACAAGCGCTTTTAGCTCGCTAAAAGAAAAGTATTTTGGGTGCAACCCCTCCAAAACTGCGTCCATTTCAAACAGATATTTCATTATTGTAGTCGGAACTACCAAAGACGATTTTCCGGAATATTCTAGGTCAGTCAGGGGGTCAGACTTGATCACAAGGTGTTCGCTGTGCAATCAAATACGTCGTTTTTCTACCCATGTTTCGTTCAGGAGTCCGGCTTAAAAGATGGGCGAAATTTGAAAGAACACAAATGATGAGGACGGAAAATTTATTAAAGCAAGAAACAAAATTTAACACTGTAAATTGGTCAGAATGATAACATATTACCAGCCTTTGCATACAATAGAGCATAGGGTCCAAGTTTTTACAGAAAGAGAGGAAAATACGTTGACTGCAGGTAAACATGGCTCAGGTGAAAATATCTTTTGACGCTTGTGTTGATCATCTTAACAGTGGATCAGTGACTGCGATAAAGTGCACTTATCGGCTATTTATTGCTGCAACAAAATACGTTAAAGCTATAATTTAATGACATAATGACGCTAACCAAAACAAATGTGCACACCGGTACCCATGCAATTGTATTCACGCTGGCTTGACCGTTTTGATCAATTGGTGTCTTAGATCGACATAATCACTTTGTTAGGGCGCAGGGCACGACTTTTATTTAAATTGAGAAAGAAACCACATAGAAATATAGAGAAGGTCATACTGAACAAAAGTCGTGGGGATCATTTTGCATGAATTGCAAACATTAAAAACGTTACGGCGCTTTTATGCCAGCATGTCGCATGTTGTGCAACAAAATAAAAAATACCCAGTGGCTGGCTGTGTCAGATCCCAAAACTGCACAGCATACGTGCTAAGGGTTGAATTTCCCCAGCAGCCGTGACCATGAGGGACTAGCGCATTGATATCACTGCATCCGCTTTGCATGGGCCAGGGACTTCTTCTGGGTACAGTCTCTAGTAGGGCGGCAACACCTTAGCATAGCCCCCCTAGAGAGTGGTGGCTACTGTCTAGTGTGCCTCCTGGAAAAAACAAGATGATTTTGACAAATTCAAGGAACTTTTTGGTAGAAGGTTTTTAAAGTTGCAAAAGAAATTAAGACCTACCTGGTTGAGCGTAAGGCAGTCACAGATAAATTACATGAAGCTGCAATGTTGGCTGATGACTGAGTTGACACATAAAAGCTCCTTTAGAAATTCCAAACTGGGTCAGTTCAGATCTAAATTTGGAATAAAAACAGAAGGAACAAGGAACAGCTGCCCAGTCGGTTTGAAGATGTACCTCCTTTGTCAGGTAAAACTTATCAAAAAGCCAGTGTATTACTTCACGTTGTTGAGGGAAATTACATAATAGTCCCGCTTCACAAAGTGTACCTGAAGTCTGATTTCAAAGTTGGCCCAGTGATTGTAGGCATAGCACCTGGTCTCACTGATAGAAGGTGTGGCCTTCCTTCTAGGGAATAATAAAGCAGGGGATAATGTGAAAGGTAAACCAGTTCTATATTTAACTGATTTGCCAGTAACGAGAGAGGACACAGAGCATCTTGAGCAGGAATATCCAAGCATTTTTCCCGCCTGTGTTGTGACAAAGTCAATGGCTCTTGAATCTCATAAACAAGAAGGCAGTGACAAGGATAATGAATAGCCAGCGCTGGAAGAGACATTCTTGGCTGGTAACCTGGAGGACCAAGTAAGCCATGAAGGGAACTTAAGTCCAGCGGTAAAGCATGATGGTAACCTCTCTGACCAGGAAAACCAAAATGATCATCTGAGTCAAATTCCTCATTTGAATGAAGATAGACTGAGTAGGGAGCAAATTGCTGATCCTCAGTTCAGAAAATTAGTAAGCACAGCTTTAACTGAAGAAGCGGTACAAAAAGACCCGGTCTTTTATTATATGAAGTCAGGAGTGTTGATGAGGAAATGGAGACCTCCAGATGTTTCCACTAATGAAGAATGGAGAATCGTTCATCAAATAGTGGTTGCTCCATCCTATAGAGCAGAAGTCTTAAAAACAGCTCATTATTTGCCTATGGCGGGCCACTTGGGTCTTCGGAAGACTCAAGATCGGATATTACAACACTTTGTTTGGCCAAGATTACACTGGGATGTGGCAGAATTTTGTAAGGCATGTCACACATGTGTAACAGTTGTGAAAATTTCATATGTTATATAAAGTTTTTCCCACTGCTACTGTAAAATGATTGATTTCACTGTCATTTGTTTAGCATTCATCAAAAATGAATGAAGAAGAATAGGGGAAATTGTAGGTGTTATGCGCCCATAACTTTCGGGGGGGGGGGGGTTCTGAGACAGTACAGTGTCAATATAGAGTGGAGCACATGTTATTATTTACATGAATTTACCTATGATTCGTGGTCATACTGCTGTTTGCGCTGTCGTTTCCTTTGTGGGATGAAACATTCCCACCAAGTGCATTACCATGTTTTTTCACCTGACCCCCAGGCAAGCATTTCTATTGGCCGGTGCTGCTTTAGCACCCGGGTATAAATATCTCAGGTTCTGCTCGATCGGGGTCCTGGGTCTTATTGTCTGCCGGTGCTTTGAGGTGCAGCTCTGCTTCGCTGTTTTCTGAGGGGAGATTTCCATAGCAGCGTCGAGGAGTTCAGGTGATGCAGACTTTTTCTGTTTTGACTTGCCTTGGCATTTGGGAGATCTTGATTACAACATGTAGCGAAAGAGTTCTCTAAAGTTTAGGATTTTCATTTTTCCCCGGGGAGGTAAGTTCATTGTTTCGGCTGGGAACTTCGTGGTGGACTCGAGGTTTCCAGTTTTCTTTAAATTTAGGCTGATGGACTGAGAAATGGTGGTCACCGACTCCTCTGTTTTCTGGCTTCTTTTCTTGTGATCCCCCTCGTTTATGTCATTCTTATGTTAGCTTAATTTCGTTATAGGGGTCTGGGAGAATCTGGGAGCCTAATTCACGACCAGGTTGCCTATATTGTACATAAATATGCTTTTCCGTGTTTATACATTTTTCCCCTCTCAAAGGAATACGGTTAAAATGGGGGGTGTGTGTGGAGAAATCGGTTTATTAGAGCATGTAGCAGTCTGATATCATTTTTTCCATCTAAGCCAGACGGAGTTTAGGATTTGAAAGTTGGTACGTGTAAAGTGTTGCATATATGAATTGTCTTTTGCAGATAAACCTAGCGTAAGGAGAGGTTTCAACCATTCATTTTTATGGGGACCTGCACACTTTCCATAATAATGTATGGCGATATTTGGCTGAAGTTTGTAGAAATAGGTATGCAGCTTAAAAAAATATATGTCTCAGTTATAAAATACTTCAACCAGATTTAATTGCTGACGACATGGGTGAAAGTTTGATGAGGTTATTTAAATTGAAATAGTATTTAGATAACGAGATAAGTTTATGCTGGAAAGGTTTTATTTTGTGGCGTAAAAATCGTCACAAGATCAGGTTGAAGATGTGTATATAATGGGACAAGTCTGGTTCCGGGGGGTGTATAAAGATTGATTAGGAGAAATTTTGAGTTGCGAACTGAATGTATTCGTAATCTCATGGTCCGGTGATCTGTAAAAGTTTTTAGGGGACCTATGAGTTTTTTTCTGCAATGCCTTGCGGTTGGGTATTTTCTTCTCTCTCTCTCTCTCTCTCTCTCTCTCTCTCTCTCTCTCTCTCTCTCTCTCTCTCTCTCTCTCTCTCTCTCTCTCATGCTATTGTAAATTGTTCTGTTAAATTGAAGAGAAGACATTCCCTAAGTCAAAAATCCTTTCCGTATTATAGAACATCGAGATCAGAGGTTTGTAGATCTGCAAAAAATGAATTGAATCACTTGTGTCGGTGAACCACGTTAAACTAAGTTGTGCGACGTAAGTGTGTATTAGTTTAAATTTTGAGCAAGTAGCGAGACGGACATAAGGAATTGTCCGGCGTATTATCATTCCTGTAAAACAGAAGCAATAGTCTACTCTTGGTGACTTGTTTGTAACGTCGTGGGGTGCATTCCGAGGTAAAAACGTTTCACAAACTATTACGAAGTCAAATGCTTTGAGACGGCCTTTGATAGGTTTTAGGGATCGGTTGGTCGAACCGCCAGGTTATGTAATCCATTAAGGCGACCAGGTTCGCGTCCTAAGAAATGTATACAAGGCATGGTTTAGTTTAAATGATTGACCGCAGAAATCTTCCACATTTAGATTCAGATTTTGCCCGGTTATTAAAACAAGAAAGCACTTTCACTGGTAAAAAATACTTTTCCGCACAAATTGCCATGAATAGACTGGGTTTCCGGGTCTGATGATATTTTCTATTATAGCCAATGTATTTTTGTTGCTTCAACTTGTCCTCCGTTATTCTAAATTACGATAGGTAACCAATATGTGTTGGTTTTCTTCCCGGAATCTTTTTCGTGGTTCTCGCGAAATTCTAAAGTTTGAACCTGTGAACTTTGTATGTGTGTATGCTAGTAACCAGACCAAGTCCACAAAGTTATTACCTGCGTTAGCACCGTGATAAAAATGTCGGTTGTACGCTCAATGGTACGAGAGAGTTTAAGTCTACATAAATTAGCAACTTTAGGCCACAGACTACAGTTATAAATCCTTCTATTTTTCATATTAGCATTTTTCAGTCTAAAAAATCAGCATTTTGGTATTTTGAAATTCCGTGAACGGCATTTAACAGATAAAAATGTCAGAAAAATGTGGACGGATTTTTGTCATACAATTCCCAGCTCGTTAATTTGTGATAATTGAAATACGAAACAACACCTGGATGTCAGCTTTATACAGGTGTATGAACTGTGCTCTTGCCAGGGTCACATCATTGTCCTTCCCCACCATAAAGTTCCCACCTGGCCTGGAAAACAGTGCACCTATATGACCTCCAATGAAGCAACTCTGCGATGCAGCAAACCTGACTTAGCTAACTTTATTTAAACAGAAGCTACAGCATGCTGAAAACACAGTATTTTCGCAATTACGGACTATCTCCGTTGGGATGCGCAACCAGCCAATCACAACTGTAGTCTGTAACCTTTAGATTGACCTTTCAAGGGTCAGGTCAGGTCAAAGGTGAGGTTAACTTAAAGTGAGGCTGCTGTGTAAACCGTGATAATAGAATGTTTACAATTGATTACTTGTTGTGTGAACTAATGTGTGTTGAATAGGTTTATGATATGATATTGGTAATGAAAAGAAAAATGTTTCATATATTATTATTGGTAATTTTTTCAACTTTGTATGAGTTTATCTTCGCGTCGCAAACTTATTTCTTCAATTGAAATAGCGGTTTGGATTTTTGTTAAAATAAAACAGCTGAAGTGAATTTCTCTTCTCTTCTCTTTCATTTCACAGAGCAATATTAATGTATACTGATTGTGATCGGACTTGTGTCTTCATAACGAAGTAGATTGATTATGTAATTATTGGTTCATGAGGACCGATATTAAGTTTTCTATGTTGAAGTTAATGTGTAATTGTTTGGTGATGGAACAGTCTGCTGTCAATTATGAGTTGCATGTGGCTGATACGGATACTGCCTTGTGGAGTTTTATTCATATTCAGTTACAGCTTATGGATGGACTTGGAGAAGGCCTACAAGGGGTTGGATTACTCTGGTGGACATCGTCTTCTAAAGTCAATGAACTTTATGTTTTATTTCATGAATGAACTACAAATCGTTTCCAGACATTTTCAACTATATACAATTTGTGATCAGCTTAAGTGAGGGTGATGTCATTTTTTTGTTATTGTCGTACTTAGTCTGTGTGATGTTTGAAGTACATAGAAAACAAATATGAATATAAATATATTTTATTCAGTTGAGTGCTTATTTTGCAACAAGGATGTTAATCAGATCCCACATTCCCTGGTACTTACAAATCCAGGATTTCGAGTCTTTCCCTCTGAAGGGATAATTGACCTGGTCAGTCACTGTGCCAATGGGAACTTTTATTATAGAAATTTGTATTGGGGGTGGTTATTGTTACACATGTCAAGTGGTCCAAAAACCCAATCAGAAAATAACATTTCTTTCTTTGATTAATATCCCTGTTCTTGAAGAACCATTTAGCAGGGTTATTATACATTATGTGGGACCACTTCTGGAAACAAAAGCAGGAAATAAATTTCACCTTACTATCATGGATTCAGCTACTAGCTATCCTGAGGCTATCCCATTAAAAAACATTAAAGTTTGATGCTTTAATGAAATTTTTCACTAGAGTAGGACTGCTGATACAGATACAAAGTGATCTAGATTCAAATTTCATGTCTGCACTGTTTTAGGAGGTTGCCCACCAGTTAGGCATTAAACAGATTAAATGTTCAGCCTACCAGCCAGAAACACAAGGGGCTCTAGAAATGTATTATCAAACACTGAAGAACACGATGAGAACCTATTGTTTTTAAAATAAAAATGAATGGATAAAGGTATGTTATTATTTGCCACCAGAGAGATACCAAATGAGTCATTGGGTTCAGTTCATTTAAGCTGATATGTGGACATACTGTGAGAAGTCAACTAAAGCTTATGAAAGAAAGATGGTTTTTGGAAACACAAAATGAACCTATCTTGAAGTATATGTCCAAATCCAAAGAAAATTTGAAAAAGCTTGTGAGGTGACACAATCAATTCTAATTAATGCACAAGGTAAGATGAAAACCTGGTATGATAAGAAAGCAAGAAAAGAAGTTTTAAACCAGAAGACAAGGTATTGGTACCTTTGCCTATGCAAGGGCATTCAATTCAGGCAGAATTCACTGGTCCTTATCTGGTTGAAAGAAAGTTGAATGATGTGGAATATATAATATCTACACCTGATAAGAGGAAGCTAAACAGCTTTGTCACAGCTTTGTCTGTAAAAAGAATATCATGAAAGAGGAACACCAGTAGGAATCGTCAATGCCACCATTTCAAAGAATGATGGAAACGATCATGGGGATGATGAGAATGATCCATTCTCAAATGAAGACTTGAGTTCTATTTCCAGTGTAAAATGCAGAACTCTGACATGTTACAAAATCGTGATGGCAAGATCAGTCATTTGGAGCCTACACAACAAGCTTATTTAGCTAAACTTATTCATGAGTTTGAACATTTATTCTCAGAACAGCCTGGTCGCACCTCAATATAATGTCACGATGTAGATGTAGGTGATGCTGGTCCAATAAAGCAGCAGATTAACCTTCTGAGATAACCTGCAGTTCGAGAAGAAATAAATTACATGCTGGAAAATGATATTATAAAACAAAGCCAAAGTAGCTGGAGTAGTCCTATTGTATTGGTTCTAAAACATGATCGTTCAATGCGATTTTGCATTGATTATGGAAAGATGAATTCTGTGACTAAATCAGATTCATACCCAATCCCCAGAGCTGATGATTGTATTGATAAGATGGGAAATGTGGGTTTTGTAGGCAAATACGACTTGATTAAAGGTTATTGGCAGGTGCCACTCACAGAGAAAGCTAAAGAAATATCAGCAGTGATGGCCTTTCTCAATGTAAAGTGATGCCATTTGAGATGAAAAACGTACCTGCAACATCAACAATGGAAAAATATTGCTAAAAACAGCAAAATTCAAGCAATTCTGGACTTTCCTCAGCCAACAACAAAAAAGGAACTACTATGGTTTTTAGGCATGGCCTGATATTACAGTAAATTCTGTAAAAAAAAAATTCAGAAATCACTGAACCTTTGACAAAACTGTTAAAAAGGGAGTACATTTTATTTCGAATTATCAGTGTCAGTGTGCCTTCCAAGAACTCACCAATGTACCAGTTCTTTCAGCCCCAGATTTTGAAAAGCCAATCAAGATTGCAGTTGATGCAAGTGATGTGGCAGCAGGTGGTATTCTAATACAGGATGGTATCAATGGTTTGGAACACCCTGTGAGTTATTTCCCTAAGAAATTTAACCCACATAAAACAAAATATTCCACGATCCAGAAAGAACCACTTGCTTTATTGTCAGCACTTCAGCATCTTGAAGTCTGTATACACTACTGGTCTACTCTGATCACAATCCTTTGAAGTTTCTGGAAGTTCAAAGACAAAAATCAGAGATTGTTGAGATGGAGTTTGTATCTAAAAGGATACAACCTGACAATTGAGCAAGTCTGCGACATGGACAATGTGGTTGCAGATGCACTAAGTATTGTGAAAATTGCATAAATAATACTCGTATGAATATGTTCAGAATATGAGATTAATGGTGAAAACACTGTTCATGTACAAACATTTTGAGATGTTGGGTAGTTAATCTATTTGAATGGAAATGCCACTTCGTGTAAAAAGTAGATATTTTTGGTTAGAAACCACTGTGTAATGTAAGTTAAAATACCTAAAAAATTCACAAGTTGGAAAAAAAATCCTGATATGTACAATTTTTCTTTCCCCAAGGAGGGGGATGTGTCATGGTCGTTTGTTTTGACTTGGAGAAGTAACTGTATTCACTGAGTGTGTACCAAATCACTGAGTTAGGCTGCTTTGCCATAGTAAACAATAGAGTGGTTTGAAGTGGTAACCTACATACATGCACAGTAGTAAACAAAGGGGAAAGTTCTGATGTTCTAGAAAGATCATAGAGAGTTGTGATGTGTGATTAATTAGAAAATTGTAGAATACTGGTAAGAATTCTCAGCCTAGATATATAAAGCAGCTCCTTTCAGGACTGTAGAGAAGAGAATTCTGAGATCTGACAGAAGATGTGCGACTTCAAGCCAGTGGGACTGTTAGCCATTGCTATTGTCAAGGAGATATTCATTTATACGTTGTACCTGTGGAGTGTGGACAGTGCCTTTGAGTGAACTGGTATATTTGGTGCTCAATTGTACCACATTGGAACCAACCTATACCTCTATACCACGTTGGAAGAAAACTGTACCTCCGTAAGAGTTGGACCAGACTATTTGGCACCTACCATAGGACTTGGAACTGTGGGACAGTACCTGTGGAGAATATCCCACCATGGTTTAGGATTTGCCCACATTTTACTATTGGGGTATCACCAAATCTAAGTATATAATTTCATTTGCCAACTTTGTACTGATTTTGATCATTAATATTTTGTCATTGTTAAAGTTGTATGATCGTTGTCATTCTTTGTTGAGTTCTGCTACGATCTAAAATATTCAGAAGGTGGGCATCGTAACAATGTTTTTCATGAATTGCATGCATCACCACTGACAGGGATGCATATATTTAAAGGCCTAATTGTCTTGAAAGGGTGGGTACACTGAGGAGACAGTGTAGGCAAAGTCATGTTGAAAATACAGATGGTTAATTTTAAATGTGCAAGCATACGTGGAATTTGATATCATTACACCAAGAAAGCTGGATTTACAGAGGATGTAGATAGAGATTTAGGTTCAGCATAGCTACGCCTAAATGTGGGCGCTTTTTCCTCAGTTACTGAAATTCTGTCTTTTTTAAGACAAAAGTTTTAAGGTATGCTTCAAGTTCAAGCCTGCTCTTAAACTTACAGTATGTACGTACGTTGGCCATCTCTCTAGTCCATCGATATTATTTAGCCACAACAACCCATATACTTACTGCAGCAGGCAGATCTTTTAACGTTTAACAGTGTCAAAAGAATTGCTTCCACACAAATTATTCAAGGTTTCTTGCATACCTATATAGTGTTGTGGATTGTGTATTTGTAGAAACAAACAGTTTTTTTCATGCAAAGAATAGCACAATGTTCTCTCCATATTTTTCTCTTGCAAAAATTCAGAAGAACCTTTGTTTCTCATCAACTCTGGTGCTGATTTTTTTTTATTTCTAGTTCAAGTCTATTTTTATCACAAATGAATAATGTGACTTTCAAAACACAAGCCGCTTTGTGCAGATTTAATGCGTCAATTGTTTGTTTGTTTATTAAAGTCCTATACGTATTCTATTTTTGTGCTAAATGAAATATGTGACTTTTTTTAAACAAATGCTACACGTGTGCAGATATAATGAGTCCATTGCATGTTCATTGGTTATAATAAGTGGAGGATTGAAAGAATATAAGACTTATTCTTGGTATTATTGAATTATTTGTAATATCCAAGTTTGATGGTGAAGGTGAATGAATCTAGGGGATTTGCATCCTGAATAAGCCAGTCACCTGTAATATTAAAGTAGTTGTACTCCCTTAGATTGAAGGGAAGATGCTGTATTTAGGCATTTATTCCGGTCTTCATTGTCGCTTGCCTGAGCATTTGTACTCATAAACTATCCATTAGTCAATAGATAGCTATTTGGTACAATCTGTGTAGTCAAGGTCACCTAAGCAGCTAAGCAGTACGGTGCTGCTCTTGTTCTACAGTAGTCAATCATAATCTATTTGTATATCCATAAGTAGATAGTGAACACCGACAGAAGTGCCTTATTTTATTGTTGGTTATAGTACACCTAATTCAATTGCTTCTCCTAGTCAGAATACAACTGAGTCATTTGCTTTCCTTGATGCTGGTTAGGCGGCTTAAGCCAAGCCGTCGGCAAGGAAAGCTTTTGACCTAGGGCGTGGGACGTGTCAATATGGATGGTCTCACTTACAAATCTCACCAAAATGTTTTCTAGTAACGCGAGATTCAAGTTAATCGTTAAGGTTGACGACAATATACATCCAGGCACCATTGGGCGATTTGAGCGGGAAAAGGTATAGGGATTATATTTGCAATGTCTAACGTTATTTTTGTCTTCAGTTGTACCATTATTACAAACATACATTCATCATACAAGTAGTAATTAGTTTTTATCACAGCCTTCCTGTTGTATCCTTAATACATACAAACCGCACATACAAACACTTTTTTCAACAGAATGATAATTGGTGTTTGAGATAAAGAAAACGAATATATTTTTTTCACCTTTCATATTTATGTTACCTTGTAAAAAGTTACAAAAGTGGTCAAGTACCCATGGACATTCCACTCATACATTTCAGGAGTCCACCGCTGCCATCTGTAACGTTACAGACGATTTATTCGCACTTGTACATACCACGTGATTGACAACCCATACTTCTGTATGTCAGAGCAATTTCTTCGTCAAGGTAAGTATAATTGCTCAAAGTCATTTAGAAATGACGCAAAGCCGGCTAAGAAAATCTATATCCATTCTAAGATGAATTCACTAGAGAGGTAAAAGCTCTGTACATATTTTGGAAAAGCATTACCCATAGTCATAAGTTTCCACCCACCAACGACAGCAAAGAGATTCAACATTCATCTTCCAATATGTGTGTTTATGAGCCTAACATACTCAACGTCTCAGTTCTCTTTGTTTAAAATGATGGTTCACTACAGTTGATACAATAAAATGTTATTTTGAAAAGGGATAAAGCGAGCAAATGTTGTGGAGATAATTATGGACATAAGTAAAAGTGGAGTACGCACAGTAAAATTGTGGAGAAGGCTGCCACAAAGAACCAGTAAACCAAAAAAACATGAAGGTAAAAGTAAACAAATTTAAATTTTAATAGTGAAAAATACCTTTTCAGAAATTCATATGCTTTGACTACCTGGTGCAAATGGTTTCAATATGCATTGCAACAAAACCCTCAGCAAACAGATTACACAGCCAGAACTTCCCAGAAATCGTGTATGGTGTATTTGGCTGCCATTTCTCCCCCCCCCCCCCCCCATTTCTGGGGGCGGACATGGGGTACCAAATGAACTAGGCAAGCTGTTTCTAAATTAAAATCCCACAGTGTAGATTAAAATTGACAGAATGTTGGGCACTGTGCCAAAGGTGGGCGTCATATTGAGGAACAGGTTATGCGTAAACGGCACCACTATTAATGTTAATAAGGGAAGCCATCATCTACCATACTTTAAATCCTCGTAGAATCAGAACCTGACGACTGGTGTACTTATCTGTTACAGAAATAGCTTTTGAACCGATCTGATATGTGTGGCAAGCAGTTTTGACATTTAGTTCTATTTGGCGACATCACTTAATCATTTAATGATACCGTTTAATCATTTGACAATATCGCCGAATCATTTAGCGATATAGTTAAGTATTAAGGATATCGCTTGGTTTTAGCGATATCGCTTAATGTTTAACAAGATGCCTGAATCATTTTGTGATACTCCCCAATGTGTATGATTAGGCGCTATCCCTAAATGTTTTAGTGATATTGCTAAATTATTTGGCAATACGCCAAATGTATTTCCGCTTCTGTCCTATTTTGGTCCGATATGGCTGATGATTTATAGGAAAGTGCGATGGCTTCATCCTTCCAAATTGCTCTGTCGAGTATTAATCATCTTTTATGGTTTCATCAATGGGTTTATTTTCATGTTGCGAAGTGTATGTTTACTATTAATCTTGTCGTCAAACCTTAGAGTCTGGCCTATATGTCTAAATGCTCACTCGAATCAATCACTAGACAGGCACCATAATGACCCTGCATGCACCGATTGACTAATTGGGCGATATCGCTAAATCATTTAGCAATATGTAAATCATTTGGGAATATGTATAAACAATTTAGGGATATCACTAAATGATTTAGGTATATCAGTAAATGAGACCATTCAGCGAAACAAAAGGCAAGCATCAGACAGTCTTGTCATGTTGATCAATGTACCAGTTTGCAAGATACAATCAGTGTCAAATTGATCGTACATTCTAAGATATTTTTATTTGTAAACTACTTACATTCTATGGTTCATTATGAATTTGGTTGGCTCTGTCGTTTCACACATTAACCAAGCAAGTGCACCAAATACGAAAAATATCCTCATACATGTGTGCTACATTTATTACCCTAGGCCTACTTATGTTTCATTATTTGAAAATCTGTGTGCGCTTATATTGTTGGTTATTTGTGTGACTCGGTTTTTCTGGCTCTGTTTGTCTTGACATTCACGCTATTTTATGGTTGCATAACCGTAAACAATAAATCGTGCAGGTTTTTTCAAATTAAACCTTCCCTTTCCTTATCATAGTTTGCTATACATATATTGCAACTATACGCATCAGTGCCACAAATTGTCTCGCACAACAAAAACGAAAAAAATGTAAAAGATAAAATATCTTTTGATGTATCGCTATTAACTTCCCCATCAAAACTGCTACATTTTAACAACTCATTTAAATCGTGTATTATACGCTCCTTAACTGCATAATTTTATGGCAAATTTTCTGTTAGAAGCGACAGCTTGTATTGGATAAAAATGTTGTGTTTTCTCAGATAAAAGGTCACATGTTGCTCATTACATCGATCTTCAAGACTGTTTGAAGACTTGATCACACCAGAACATTCGACGAATGTGATGAATAAGAACTGTTCGGATTCTTTAAAAGAACCTTTGTAGTTCTATAGTTTATCTCTCATTGCATGTGACTCAGCATTATCGAAAGTGCCACTAACATGATCTACGGTTGAATTGTCGCCACTAATTTTGGCTCAATACGCTTTGTCTACTAATTGGGTGATTTAATATCGGACTGGATATCTGTTCCTAGTTGGCGAATATTTTGAAAATTTTGCTGTCTCCAACCCATCATTTGTTTGAAAATTGTGGAGTTTATGATGACTAATAGCCAGTGTACCCACACACCCTTTTTCGTCATTAGCCTATAAAATAATTCTCTATTTCATTTATCTGCAACTGATACAATAAAGCTAGATGCCTGTCCCTCAAAGACTCGTCTAGCATGTCCAACCTGGAATTGGAGGTCCAGCACCCAACTTTTTGTCACGTTTATTGCCTCCGAAAACCATCCTATCATTCATGTGATTGATTTGTTGGAAATTCGTGGTTGTGTTGTTCCTCCTTCTCCGATTGTGTGGTCTCCCAGTGGAATACGTGGCGGTATCGTTGGATGACGAGGGCTAGATAGGGAAGTTTGGACATCGTTTCAAAAATCAGAGTGTGCAAAGGATGTGAAGGGTCTGCAAGTTGGGTAGGAATGGGAGGCTGATTAACAAAACGGTTGTGCGAACAGCCGTCCTCAGCTCACCTTGATATCCAACCCTTATAAGTTCCACTCAGGTGGAGGGGTACCAAAACGTGTTGCCGTGCAATATCAAAACAGCAGGCCAATGTGCTTTAGAGAAGACGACTTCTAACATTTTGCAAACCTGACAAATCCCCACCGGCCCCCCCCCCCAAAAAAAAATAATAAATGAACAAAAAAAAAAAGAAGAAAACAAACAAACTAGACACATACTTGCCACGTTTAAAGTTAATCTGTCTGATAGTTTTCGAGAAGAAGTCAAAAATAGCAGTTACCTTCCAATCCCCATGGACATCTAATGTAACAGCAGGAATAAATGCATCAACGAACAAGTACCTGAATTGAAAAACTCATTAGAAATCACTGATGTGCAGCATTGCCACCTAGTTACCATCTTTGAACCTTTTGCGGGTGCATGTCCATCATGTTTTAGCAAAATCTGAGTGATGGTATTGCAAAAACAGTCACAAACGGCGAAAACACACAAAAATTTAAGAAAATAAATAAAACAGGAGGCCTGTGTGAGCAGCCCGCCGTCAGCTGACCTTGATATTTAAACACACACACACACACACACACACACACACACACACACACCCGCCCTCAAAAAAAAATCCACCCTGGTCTAGGGGTACCCACAATGGTTCCTATGCAATTTCAAAGCCATAGTTCAAGGTGTTTGAAGCAAGACTAGTACTAACCTGCACCCTCACCCACCCACCCCGAAAATGAATAAGCAAATCAGGAAGTACATAAATAAATAAGGACATTTGGAAAAAAATAAAAATTACTTAGGGTGTCCATTTTAACATGCACAAGGTAGACCCATGAAGATACACTATCAGCATATTTGACCTGAATCCGCCTTACAGTTTTAGAGAAGTAAAAATGTTTACTACTTTGCAATCCCCATGGACTTTATAGTCATTAGGAAAGACTGCGTCAAACAACAAGAATCTAAATTGAAAAATCAATTAGAAATCAAAGATCTACAGCATCACCACCCAATGACCAACTTTGTTTCACCCTTCCACAGGTACATGTTGGTTAAGTCTCAGCAACATCTGAGTAATGATATTGGAGAAGAACTCAAAGACAAAAATGTGAGAAACACACACACACACACACAACAAAAATGTGAAAAAATTGCAGCACAGCCTCTTGATCGACTTGAGGGTCTGACAGTCCACAGAAGTATCCATATACAATTTCGAAGAAATGTGGTTTAACAGATAATTTTTTAAACTTTTCAGCAAAAAAGCATGAAAATCCAAAAATCACTCAATATAGAATAGCCATTTGAAAAAACTTGCTACAGACCCGCCCACTGTATGTCCTCACCACGATTAAAGTGGATCTGGATAATTTTGAAAATGTGAATTGTTGACCAATGGTTACATGGTCTTCGAGGGCTAGATGACAACGAGATAAAAACTAAGTGCAGAAAAAAAACCAAGCAGGGGTTCCATAATAATCCCAAGCCTGACCCAGCGGTGCCCAGACGTGCCTCTGTGCAATTTCGAAGCATGTGCCTATGTGATATAAGAAAGGGTGTGTTCTATAATTTTGCAAGAAATGAACAAAAGACTCATAAAAACAGAAGCATCGTGATCATATGAACACAATCAGTAGAGATTTATCCAAGGTATGTCTCAAGTAAGTTTGAGGTCGATCTGGCAGATGGTTTCGGGGGAGAAGTAGAAAATAAAATTTTATGCAATCATCGTAGTCTTATAAAGTAATTAATAGGAATGTAGATATTAAGGGACGATTACCCGAATTGAAAATCAAGCTATGAAAATCGGCTATTCCATACCCATAAAACAACGTCGTTTCACTTTTCAATAAGACCAATTGCCAGCAGGTGTCAGTACAATATGAGTAAACAGTTCTTGAGAAGAAGTCACAAATAGCCTAAACACGCTAAATTCGTAATACATAGAACATAAAAAGCAGCGCTACTTTGAGCAAATTAAGGTTTACGGGTCCCCAACAGTGCTCTATTCTGGTTTTGACCCATTTTTTCTCGAGCTGTTTCCGAGATGATCTTGGAATGTTATGGCAAAAAATAATTAATACGATCATATAAAAATCCGAAAATCACTGGTGAGTGGCCACTAAGAGAAACTCAACAGAGACCCACCCAAGCTACGTCCCCTACCAAGGTTAAAATGAAACGGACTGACGGCTTTGCGAAGAAAATTGCAAGTTTGAATTACCATTGCAATCCCCATGCCCTTCGTTGTAATCAATAGGAATCTATGCATTTTACAGCAAAATTTCTGCATTGAAAATTTGGTAAAACGTGGAGCTTGGGAGCCGCACACAATTTGATGGCACTTTCTGCAAGGCTTATTTCTACCACAATTTCAGCACAAACTGCATGAGGAAATGTCAGTCAGTTGATTTCACATGATGGTAAGTTGTATGTTGTAACTTGTCTGTCCATTCTCATCTCTTCATCCACGATTCATATTTTTTGCTTCTCTTCAACGGTTGGCCAGATCCACTTCAAATCTGATTGGGATCTGCCATTGGGTGTCTGCCGAACCTCCTTCAAATGGTCATGCCCCAGTCATTTTTATTTTTATTGTATGATTTTCTCCTTACACTTTGGTAACATTTTTTTCAAAGCTCCCACAAAATAGCTTGTCCAATTGCTTCAAAATTGTATAGGGACACTAGGAACGTCTAGACCTAATCTTTGTAACTGTAAATGGTGCTGCAATTTTGTTTGTATTTTTATAAACTATAATATCATATCTATAGTTGCTAATTCTGTTCTAAAACCATCACTCAGATAAATACTGAAACTTGAAAATGACTCTTGCAGCAACGTTATACATAAGGTGGCAGTACCATGGATCAATGATAAGTAACGAATTATTAAATTTCAACACATAAAGGCTAATACATACATGTATATTGATAAGCTGGATTAAGGGGACTGCAATGATTTACACATTTTGTACTTTTCCACCACTGCAAGCCAGATTCACGTTAAACGTGGTAAGGTTATACCTTTCATAGATATCTCATGAGCTAGCTTAAATGGTCACACCGACCTCTAGTGATATTGTTTCAATCCCGTTTTCGCTAAACTGCAAATTGCTTCAAAATTGCATGGGCACACGCCTGGGACAGGTACACCGTAATTCGTTGAACAAATGCAGTTGTGATTTTTTTTGGGCGAGGACTGTATTTTCAATTTCATAAAGTATCCCCTAGATTGTGCAGAAACTTTGGGGAAGTGTTCCGAATGCCGAGACTAAAAAACAGTTGTTACCCAGGTGATGGTGCACTGGATCTCGGATTTGTTACTAATTTATTCAGCTTGGAGAGTTGTTTTGCTAAAGCACGTGCTCCTATAGATTAATATGTAAGTTAATATAGATTGCAATAGTAATACACAATTTGACGTCTTCTGCGAATCCGTTTGGCAGATTCACTTCACACTTGGTGCTGATGTACATTGGGTCAGTCTCTACTACATTCATCATAATAGTCCTGTTCCAGTGATTTTCCGATTTTTTAGTGTCCTTGTATATACATATATATATATATATATATATATATATATATATATATATATATATATATATATATATATATATATATATATATATATATATATATATATATATATATATATATATATACATATATATGCATACGTACATACATATATATGTAATACTATTTTGGGGTCGATTCATAAAATTTGTATACAAAATTTATGATACACATCACTGCTGACCCAGCAGTGGGGATGGAGGAAGTATCAGTTACACCAACTCAGCATCTTATACCAGCCATACTGGCAGTGTTTTCGTGATACCCGGTATAATTTGAACAATGGCAGACAATGGAATGGTTTCAGTCTTTAGGCATTATTGATCCATTTAAGTGCACAGTAGGTCACAGATTTGAGCAAAAGTATTCAGTACATTAAGATTTCTGGTATAAAAATCATGGAATTTCAATGCAGCCACTGTTTGAACATTAGGTGGGCAGTTGTGGTGACCCAGCTTCCACAAACCAATATGGCTATGCCTTTTTCTGCAGAAAACTCTGTAAGAGTTGTGGTTTATTGACATAGTTTCGGACGTATGTGCGCATATGAGAAACAAAATGGCAAATGTTTCTACAGTCACTTATAAATGATAAATATATATTGGTGACAAGCATCCAATTATCAAGCTTAAGTGTTTTCAGGCAATGGAAGCTAACTTTTTATAGCTTGTTTCACTTTCTAAAATTCAAGTAATTATATGTGGTTGTATGTGTAAGTTAAAATGTGTTGCCAAATATCATTAACATGCAGTATTTTGGTAACATTTAAAAAACCTGCAGTTCACAAGTGCTGTCACCTATGGATATAAATTGATTGAGTATGTAAAAGATAATATGATACTGAACTAAACAGCTCACCTAAATCAGCATTCTTCACATTAATTGAATTACCTCAGTCAAATGACAACATTTAAATTGCCCCCCCCCCGAAAATTTTTTTTCTTACATATATATATATATATATATATATATATATATATATATATATATATATATATATATATATATATATATATATATATATATATATAATAAAATTAAGCAAAATAAAAGTAAATAATGTTTTGAAAAAAAATACACATTTCCTGAGACTTGTACCGCTGCACTGACAGAAGACACTTTTTTAGTATTCCCAAATTCACTTTGGCCGCAGTCACATATTTGATAACAGCAACTTTTGCAGAAATTTTCTTTTTAACTTTGCATGTACATTGGGGCTACTTATATAGGTCAACAATGACAATGCTACAAAATAAAAAGTTCGACAGAAAGGGTTAATAAGTTTCATACTAATGAGATTAAAATGATGTTTTCATATCACATTAGCTTTGTTAATTTTTCACTCATTAGGTGATTACATGTGAGTCCCTATGCATCTATAAAACTTAGAACTCTGGAACAGAAGCTATCTATCTTCTAAGCAATCAGTAATTGGAGCATGGCCTGTGCACTTGTTAAATTACCGACTTGCAGTGAGTCCCGTTATCATTTATGTAGTGTGGCTCCACCGATAGGTGGGACATTTCTATACACAATGATTTTTGCCATATCTAGCATGCACCATCCATGTAAAAGTTGTTAGAATCACTCAAAATTTCCCAGGCATCTGTAAAAATAAAAAAAGAGCTGACCTTCCATTTTGAATTTGCTTGATGGACGATTATAGAATAGCAACATGACCATGTGAGTCCCAAAACATATAGACCTAGCCCTAATAGGCCACAGACTACAGTTATAAAGCCTTCTTTTTTCATATTGGCAGTTTTCAGTCAGCATATTTGTGTTTTATAATTTCCTAAAAGGCATTTAACACATAAAAATGTCACAAAAACATGTACTGATTTTTGTAATGTAATCCCCAGCTCATTAATTGGTGATAATTGAAATACAAAACAACACCTGGATGTCAGCTATAGACAGGTGTATGGATTCTGCTCTGGCCAGAGTCACAGCGTTCTCACCTTAGCTGGTAAACAGTGGACCTGTATGACCACCAATGAAGCAGCTCTGTGATGAAGCAAACCTGACTTACCTAGCTTTAGTCACACAGAAGCTACAACATGCTCCAAACAGAGAATTTTTAGAATTACAGACCATCTCTGTTGGGATGCAGAGCCACCCGATAACAACTGAAGTCTGTAACCTTCTGTCTCCATTATAAGTATGAGTAGTACAACACAGCCTGCAGCACAAAACAGCCAATGAAGTATTCATCAAATAGGTTAGAAAATTATTACCCATATTCATTATTTTAAACCCAATAATGCCAGCAAAAGGATACAACAGTTTCCAAAACACTAACATTCATCTTGCTATACCAATGTGTAGAACCAAGGGCAACTGGTAGTTTCAAATCTGTCCTCGCAATCTTGGATTTTTTTTTTTCATTAACTACAGCTTTTATGGGGGAGGGGGAAACATAAAGGCCTTACCACTTCAAACCAAAATTTTATTAATTGTGCCAAAGGTGAAAAAGAAAAGGTAGGGCTGTCATTTTTGGTTCTCCTGCCTTGTCCGTCAGCTGAGTTTAAAGCCAAAGAAAGTAGGCCTGCATCGTGTTTGTGATATGTATGAATCTGGGACATAATCAACGCATTCTACCTCCATAATAACTATGGTTTGTAGAACACTGCTCATAAAACAGCATAATAAATGATGCATTATCCAATAGTTTACAACACCATTACCCATCCCCATAAATGTAAACCCAGTCATGACAGCAAACATATTCGAGAATTACCAAAACATCAACATTCATCTTTCAATACCAATATGTACAACAAATTTCACTCCTGACTTCAGACAGGCATTGACCCGTAAAGGACAATTGGTGGTCGTAAATTTTATTACTCGTGCCAAAGATAAAAAAGACAAAGAAATGCTGTCACTTTTTGGTTCTCCTTACTTGTTAGTCAGTGGGGTTTATAGCAAAAGAATAAAGTAAGCCAACATTTTTGTTATGCCATTTATGAATCTAAAACATAATCAACACATTCTACCACCTTAATAACTATGAGTCGCAGAACACAGCCCACAGCAAAAATTTTTTTTGCAATTTTGGCCTGAAAAATTACATAGATTTTACAAGTAACTAAAACCTTATGATTTGAACACACCCAGTGGAAACGAACCCCGAGGTACACCCCCACTAGGTTAGAAAAAAATTAATCTGGTTGATGTTTTTGGAGAAAAAGCCAAAATGTTATTTCCGATTGCAATCCATGTTGACCTACAATGTTATATATAGGAATTAATGCATTAACTAACAGGTTTTCTTACTCTGCCATAAAGTATCAACCCACAAAGTTCCAGCACAATTTGCATCAAGGGTTTGGGTGAGTCGAAAATAGCAAAAACACATAGAATCTCATTAAATATATGAAAAAAATGCAGCATCACTTCCTGAAGAAATTAAGGTCTAACTTTCCCCAAAAATGCCCCTATGTAATTTCCAGACAATCGGTTAAGTGTATTTGGAGATCTGAATTTAGTCAAGGAAGGAAGAAAAAAAACCTAATATAAGTAACCGTTACCATATTTTAAAAACATGGTCACACACACCCAGGTATATTCCCTAGCCAGTTTGAAGAGAATCTGGTCGATGGTTTTACAGAAGTTGAAAATGTAAATTCTGAACAGATGGGCAGATGGATGGACACATGCACGATGACTTGCCGCCCATGCTACAATCCCAACTTCCTGAACAGGTCAGCTGAACTAAGAAAGGGATTGACCATTAATTGGTAAGAAATGCTAATTGGAAATATGGTCAAAATCTTAAAAAATATGAATAAGAAACATTTTCTTCAAAAAAAGCATAGCATAAAACAACCTGGGTACAATATAATTCAAAACTGTTGATGTGATACAGCCATATGCGATCTGAAAACAAGGACTGGTGATACTAAGATATCGCAGCACAAGATGGCCGACTGAGCGTTACATATGCAAACAAAATGATAGGTCCATTGAAACAATTCCAGCTTGGTAATGACCATTATGGCATCCATCTTCAAGTTAAAAATAATAGTCAACTGCGATCCAAAATGTTATGTATCCCACTTTAAGACACAAAGCGGGCTGAGCTTTTACTTGCATATGGATCTCCATGCAAAAAAGAGCATTAATGTTCCATATGTCGATGCTTCCTTCCGGATATAATTTATTCTGTGAATATGGCAAACGCTGTTTTAATAATATGAACCGAGCGCCCAACCTTTTCGTATACCTTTGTTAGAAATCTTTTTCAATGAAATTAATAACAAGCGTGTTAACCCTGATGATTTGGAATTGAGGAAAACTACAGAGAGTGACATGGAATGTTCATTTCTAGATTTAATGATAATAGAGACTAAAATTCTAAATTATTTATGACAAACGTGACGGTTTTTTATTTAACATGGTGAATTACCCTCACATTGATAGTTATATTCTACTTGGACCAGCTGATGGTGTTTGTGTTTATTGCCTTTGGTAGAGTATGCACCGATTTTGACAACTTTGACTTTCGTCATTCACTTTTGCTTCATAAACTTGTGACAAAGGGACACTCAAAAACGAACATGAAACAATCGGTTTGAAGTTTCTGGTTAAAAATGAAAAATTATTATTTATAGATCAGGTGGATTGGAGATGTTTTCTGAAGGATATAATAAATATGTAAACCTACAATTTCTGGCTGACATTTTATACAATGCATGGATCTGGTAAAACATTTTGCAAAATGGAGTTACTGCCATCAAATCGATTTCTACTAGCTTTACTTAGTACCCATCACAAGTCAGGAGAGACATGTTTACTTGAATAATGCATTTTATATTCATTCACTGATAGAAAAATGATCTGATACTACTCACGTGCACCTAGAAGGGATACATTTCCAGTTAAAAGTCTTTCTTGTTTTATTACAAAAGGAAATTAGTATGTGTGCCATGATGAAGATTCAGTACTATTGCCGTTCTTTGATTCTTTTGAAGTAGTACATAGTAGATAGTAAAGCATTCTAAAAATATAATGAATTAAATCATGTCGAGACACCCACCCCCCATTTGCGCCGACAGAGTAAGGGATATAGGAAAATAGTTTTATATCTATTGCATGAGGTATCTAAATGTTCAAACAGAATATCAAATATCTTTCAGCTATATTGTGTTGGAACCAAGGTACGGTTATGCTACAGTTGAAAATATAAGTCTTTTTAATATCAACAGTGAAATAAGCCTATACAATCAGTACCGAGACACTGGGTGTGCTGGTATCATAAAACGACATAACTATTTTCTTGTCTCTCAAATGTGGACCTTGCATTTACTGTTTGTGTGTATAAACTCATAAATTATAAGTTGTCAACTTGGAGAGGCCATAACTTATTATATGTTTCAAAGAACACCTTGAGATTAGGTTTCAGCAAGTGCCAAGAACAACACACTTCAGTGTTTACATTGACATGCTTTTCCAAAGAATGAAGAAATTCCAGGGTTTTTGTAAATCAAACAACAAAATGGAGTTTCTATTTCACTTTCTCTGAATAGGTATACATTTTTCCATCTCCTCACCCGCTCATAGCTACTAACCTGTAACCAAGGTATGATTAAAACGGTGACAATGAAAGCTGCAAGTGACATAATGCTAGTTACTCTTTGCAGATGGTCCTGGCCTTCACCCATCTGCATAACTGTATATGTAAGACTAATTGTTAATAATGGAGCCACAAAGATCAGGCTAATATTGGCCACAACTGTTATACCGATTCCATTGCCTGATTTGCACGCTCGCCTTCTGCTTCAATATATCTCTACGGAAATGAAAACATTACTAAAACTGTCAAAACTGAAAAGCACTGCATGGAATATTTGGAAGAGGAGTCTGAATATGAAAGTTCTGATATGTGCAGGAAATAATAATGAAGGTATGGAGAGGACAGACGTTGGTATGGAGATCTCAATCTTACTGTTTCTGGATGGATACAAGCTAGAAAACACTCCAAACACAGATACAATTAAAAACCAAACACATATGGCAGGAATTGAAACATTAGAGGATATAGTTTTCATAGTGAGGGGGTATGCTATGCTTGTCATGCATAAAGCGGTTATCATTGTCAGAGTTATCATGGCTTCCATATGTGTAAAAAGGCATAAGACAGATGCTTGTAATCACAATATGGATGCGCGCCATTCAAGGTCATAAATTATGTAGTCAGCTCCATAATGCATGTCTACGTATCCCACGGTTAGGACGTGCAGCAACATTTAAAAACCAGATGCATAAAATATATTATGCAATACGGACTTTGTTGAGTAGGAAGAGGAACGAATTTCCAAAAAGAATAAAAGGAAGAATAAAAGTATCGAATTTAAAATCAATAGCCACACAAATATTTGTTATTTAGAAGAGAACATCCTACTGCATGAATAGGAGTCTCTTGGTGGAATAAAACAACTTTGGATGTGTGTTTCAAAACAGCAGAGTTGAAAAAAAATTCACTGTGTAGCTTCACAAGTCTTGTTTTTCATGCAGTCCATTTAGATTCAAAATTATCTCTCATGTTAAATGTAAGAAGATGTTTGAATCCTCGAAATGTGTCTACAGGATGTAATCAATGTGGTTTTGTGACAAATTTAAGTGCTCCAATAGATTTAAGCCAGCTAACGACATTTCGTAGATATGTTGCAATTTCTTGCCATCGAGACGCAATGTGTTTCATTGCAACCAAAGATATAAAGGCCTCAGGCATTATGTACTGGAGAGGGTTATCATATAGAACCAAATGCATTAAGTTATACAAGCTGAAGAGTGTAAAACTGCCTATCGACTTTATTCTATTATGAGAAAGATACAACAGCCAGAAAGTTCTGAACATACTCAACGATCTTCTCTCTAATACTGATATTTTGTTTGAGGTCATGTCTATGTTACGTATATATTTGTATCGTTTGCTACGTGTGACTTGTATGTAGCATAAGCTGTCTCTTACAGTGGCTGAACGCACATCTTTATGCAGACGTAGAAGAAGAGAGTCATCAGATCCTCTACAAAAAACAACATACCCCTTACAAATACAATATGATATACAATGTGGCATACCACATAGCAACTCGTCATCATGTGATCCCAAGCAATGCAATCCATGATCACAGACCTCTTGTGCATGTGCACAACAACCACGCTTGCAACGTGAGAAGTCCGGACATGTATATTGTCCACAAAATGCTTCATCTTGTCACGAGACACAATGCTATTTACCATCACATAACAGTTTTACTGGTACATACTATGAGCCAGGGCACTTGAATTTTCCAGAACACTCAAAATCAATGCAGCCCGAAAGATTCTTGCCACTACAGCAGTGCTTCAGATCGCCGTAACTGTCGTGGTCATAGGAACAGACATACCACCGTAAATAGCGTTGTTCCATGGTAGTCCTGTCACAAGGAACCATATTAGGATCTTTGCGAAAGATTTCCCCTTTAACACGGAATACTATTTTGTCAAAATATTGATTTCGGTATGTTTCTTATGACACACTTCTAGATGGAGGGACATCCATCTCATCACTGCTGTCCCAACAATCACGTATTTCATTCCATACCCGCGAATACCGTATACATCCTCCTCTGTGACATTTGAAGTACAAAGAAGAACAAACACAAGCTGGTTAATTGCATTCTGGAAAACAACTGATTCCGGCCAGCTTTTGCTTAGTTGAACCCATACAGACCCCACTACAATTCACTTCATCACACCTATCAGGGCAATCAATTTCACCATCGCAAACGTTATGTTCTAATATGCACTCCCTGATTCCACACTCATATTCAAATATTTTGCAACTTTTGCTGTGCTGAACTTGTTTTGATTCTCATAGAACTTCATACAATGTACGGTTTTGAAACCTTATAAACGCACGTTGACTAAATGAAATGACAGGCCACAAATCTATACACTTACAATGTGAAAAAATAATCATTGCTTTATAAATAGACCATGCTGAAATGCTAAAAAAAGGCACTGCTAATATTTTGATTTGAGACTTAATTGACGATGAGCAACACTATTTGCATTGATAGTTTCCAATCTTTCAATTGTTTTAATGTAAATGATATATTTCTATGGCATTTATAGCAATGTTGACGTTCAATGGAATGGAAACATTCATTAAACTGGGAAGCGTAGCCAGCTTGCAACTGCAAAATCTTTCCCTGACGCGACAGGCACACATTTTTATACCCATCTGGCTGAAACAAACCATCTTGACTTAACTAGGGTAATAAGCATTGGGAACCTAAAAGGAACCACCATCGAGGGCCAAAAAAAAATCAAAACCATCACTTTTCAAATTCTTTAAAAACCGTTCCTCATGCTTATTTTCTTGTTTTTTCTCAGAGAAAAATGCAGCTCTGTGATTCATTAACTTGTAATTTATCATAATCCATTTGGCATCATGTCCAAGTGCTAGGTACACCATATCCACACATTTCTTTGAAGTCGCTTCTGGCTGGTATATTCGCAGGGAATGACCAATATAAGGTATTTGAAACTTGTTAACCATGGAGTCCTTATCTTCGTGTAAAATATCAAATGTATTTGAGTTTTGTAATGTAGTCGGTACGTTCTAGTTTGTGTAAGTTACCGGTTGCACATTTATCCATCGAAATCTATCGTGCTGCAAGATACGAAAATGAGCACCCTATAGGCACTGGTACATCTGTGCAATAAGCACCAACATAGGCAAATCTGGTTTGCATATTAATAACATGTAAATAAAAGGGGTACCTGTATATTATATAGATATGGGTCACGGTGTCAAAAACAATACTGGAGCACGCGTATCTAAAGGCCCTGCAGGCATACGATTTTTAGACACTGGATTTTTATGGCAGTCTAACATTTACCTGGAGGTTAAGGACACCAATTGCAATCCCAAGCTATGTGACACCTAGGTGATTACCACGAGCAAGTTTGAACTGTCATAAAATCCTTCTTGACACAATGCATTTTTTACAAAAACAAATACAAGCGCAACTTGCACATTGAGGTCAAGGTCATTCTTAATCAAGAGACGAGACACATTCAGGCAAATTTGAAAGAAATTGGATTTATGTTTGAAAAGCATTCATCCAGAAAAAAAATCGGGACAGATGGACTGGACAACCTATAGTGCGTTACTAACGGTATCAGCATCATCCACCTTGCTGTTCAGAAGTCGTGAAAAATAAAAAGCACTCTTTAATTGACAATAATTGCATCGTCACCTGCGAAACAAATTAAAAGGGGTATCCAGACATGCCCGTGTGAATTTCCAAAGCGATTGGCCAACTGTTTGGGAATCAGAATAATATATACCTACATTAGACTAATAGGCATAACAAACGTGCTGGTGAGGCTAACCGATATTACTGAGTGAAATTGGTGACGGGATATTTTGCATGGTATCTTCATTCCATAAGGCTTTTTGAGGTCAATAAAAGTGCACGGAAGGAACTTACACTACGAAAAAAAACACTTGGAAAAGAAGTGAAAATATTACATTTGAGAGTCAAATTATGAGCTTTTCAGCAATGTGCTCTTTAAAAAACAGCCTCCAGTGTGCCAGGCTATCTCGTTATCTCGGTTTCGTGATGAGGCTAAACCCTGTAAATAAACCCAGTCAAACACGTATTGAATAACGGCACTATATATATATATATATATATATATATATATATATATATATATATATATATATATATATATATATATATATATATATATATATAAAACTACAATTAAGGGGTATCTTATAAAATCCAATTTCATATATGATAGCATCTCAGCTTCTTCCCATGGTATTGGCAGACTTCATTTCCTATTGGCAAAAGCCACGCTGCCATGTGTGTTACTTGAAGTTGGTAGAGGGTCAAGTCTGTTTTGTTTTTAGACACATTAGGTAAATAAATATACTACATGTTACAATGTTCCCCTCATATGTAAATATCAGACGTCATCGTACATTCGACAGCTTTTCGTGAATCTTATCTTTAAAATAAAATCCGCCAGGCCAATATAGTGTCAGTTGAAGGCAGCTTTAATAAGTCGTATAGCGAATTCTGAAATAAGCCCTTACCGTTATATTTTTCACACGTAACATGGCTATCTATTAACCATTTATCAAGGCATTTGTTTGGAAACAAAAATACCAAAAATGTATATGTGTGTATTAACATTTTAGTTTGGCATTGCCCTTTTGTTTTTACATGTAGCACCACCCGTTCCCTGGGAAAGAAAAGTGAATGATAGTCAGCTGCAGATCTCCTGTCTTTATCTTCCAACACCATTGACTTAGGGCTTGCACAGCTTACAGATTCACGGAACAACAAACAGGATTTGAAGTTTCACTTTGACATTCACTGTTTTGCATTTCATTTATCTTCAAATCGTACAGTTTATTGCTAATTTGCCTATTACCTTGCAACAACATTTGTTATTTTGCACGCATTCAAGGAAAGTAGGCTGAAAAGTCATATTGTGTAGTTACATCAGAAAACCCAAATGCCTCTAACGATCCACTGTCCATGTCCGTTTGAAAGGTACAGTTTTCCGGTTTATAGTAACACACTTGTAGAAACACAGAACCTAGGGATATCTGGCGATAAAATCAGTTAGCTGATGAAAAGGTTAGGTATCTTTGCCTCAAGTCAAAATTGTTAAATTGTACTCAGCCTTTAATTTGTTTGTAAACCATTTGTAGCTATCAGGGGAACAGACGTCAAGGTCACTTATGTACTGCATAACTTCCGGTTTTCCTTAAGTAGTGTCTTAAGTATATATATATGTGTGTGTGTGTGTGTGTGTGTGTGTGTGTGTGTGTGTGTGTGTGTGTGTGTGTGGTTCCGATTACCCGACCGATCCCACTGAAAAGGCCGGAGTCCCAACCCTAAGCAACTTTTATGAAACATAAAATAAAATTAAGAAAACAAAAAGTTTCAAGCCACCCTTCCCTAATCAAAAATTACAAAATTGATCAATCCTGGCTGAATGAATTTATCAAAAAAGTGGCCTTCGTGTGCCGTTATTTTGCTGTAAAGTCAACTCAAACACATTAGATTATTTCAACTTGTTTGGAGGGTTAACTTGGGCCGGGGAAACAGCATAGCAACACAACGTCCAATGGGCCATAGCCCCCATTTGTGTCAGCATTTAGGGACCTCATAGCCCGCCTAGTTCGGTGATCGTTATCGTAATATTTCGCTAGGTTCCAGGTGTCCGTTCTCTGAGTCAGCAGGTTAAACGGTCGTTAAAGTACTTTTAAAACATGGCTTACTGTCTTAACTTTAATCTGTGCGAAGCAGTTATCATCGTTAGTTACAATTCCAAAGCAACACGATAGACCTTGTACCAACCGGAACGCCGTAAACGCCGTGAACGCCACTTTGAACATTGCGCAATGCTGCACAAAAAAACATTTGGTTTGGATATCAAAGTGAATCATGGCCACGTCATATATCATATCATTATTGATGCTCTGAAACATTTGAAATTTTTTTACATTTAGTTGCATATATCATAACGCCCTCCACCAGATCATCCCATTACTATCCTCATTTACAAACCGTTGGGTGTGGAGTCCCCAATTTTCAAAATGGCAGCCATGTGCTGATAAGCCGATTGGATATTTTGAATAGGTAGTATCCAAAATATGTGTGCGATTGGGGTTAAAGGAAGGTTAATTTGTCCAATAAATGTAATGTACGATATATAATGGGATTTTTCCAGAGTGAACATTACCTGAAAATGTAAATACACCGCAATACAGATATCAGTTATAGCCAGCGGTGGGCTCCAGAGTAGGGAATTTGTATTAGATACTGAACTCGCCTTGATCGAGGTGGTGACTGAAGCAGCAGCACTAGTAGGACCCGCCACGACCCCCTGATGTGTGAAAGTTGAAGCTTGGGCGAGACTTTTGCCCCGGTACTGGATACAGGTCCAAAAGTACCGGCGGGTTTTTATATAAGTGGTAATAACTTTGTACATTTGACGTCTAGAGAAATAATGTTGCGCTTTTGGGGAGAAAAAAACTCAGATGCAACAGCTATATCCTAAAACTAAAATATACACCATGCAACATGAGTTATCAAA
Source organism: Hermodice carunculata (assembly GCA_964020975.1). Classification (NCBI taxonomy): domain Eukaryota; kingdom Metazoa; phylum Annelida; class Polychaeta; order Eunicida; family Amphinomidae; genus Hermodice; species Hermodice carunculata. The sequence goes on from OZ026618.1 coordinate 28,925,469, forward strand.
ACTAAAGTATGGGGCCAGGAATGCGTATAGAAGTGTCATTTTTTTTTTAACTCACAAGTGAGGTGAGGCCATGGAACATTTAAACTTTGACACCATTGCCACTCTCGTCTTGGTCACTGTCATGTAATTGATGCAACTTTTCACAAATGTCAGGACAGAGGCATGCATATGTACATGGCAGGTCATTCCGCAGACAACTGCAGTGGCGCGGACACAGTGACCAGTGCACTCACATATGATAAGCTCGAGTTGAGGTTTTGGGACAGCTGGCAACAACATCCAGTCAATCAGAATGTCTTTTCCTTTGATAATTAAGCCTTTACCATCTGGACTTGGGATTTGGTTTAAACATATTTTATTATATTCCAACTATACATTAAACCAAATCACAATGTATTCGATTGGGAAAAGGGCGCTACCCTATACAAAACTGTCTCGTGAGAAAAAAAAACAACAAGTAAAATAACATCAACAGACACACAAAGACCACACGGCCGGGAAGCCCGACTTCCGTCTGGCTAACTGGCTTTACGGCAGAATTACTTTAAGAAGACGAACAGGGCATGACAAGGACAGACAGCATGGCATAGTTCAAAATTATGCTTTAGCTCAGTACATAGTATCTAATAATCAATTTGAATACATTTTTCAGTACATGGTACCTAAGATTGATGGTATGCAGGATAGCGTCAATAGATCAATTGAGCAATATCTGCCTGTGAAAAGTGATTAGAAAGTATTATGTAATCTTGTACAGCAGAAAAAAATGGAATATTCTGCAATGAGGTGCAATCTTTTGAACGATAAAGAACTGTTTACCACTTATAAAAAAACTCCCCAGTACTTTCGGACCTGCATCCACTATCGGGGCAACCTTCTCCATTGAGCTTTGTCTTTGACGCAGCGTGCCCCTGGCACTCAGCCAATTACTGACCCTTATTTTATTGCCTCAGAGCGACTTCTATGACTGATACAAGATACTATTTCTGGGGCCTACAACTGGTCACTGTTTGTCGTTGTATTAACATTTTCAGGTAATGCTTACTCCGGAAAAGTCCCACTATATATTGTACATTACATTCATTTGACAAATGAACCTTCTGTTAACACTAATCACACATATATTCTGGACGCTACCTCTTCAAAATATCCAATCGACATGGCTGCCATTGTGAAAATAGTGAGTTCCGCACCCAATGCCAATGGCTTGTGAGTGAGCATTGGGAAGACCTTGCCGAGTGGGGGTGGGAAGATGGTAAGAATATATGAAACCAAAACTATATTTTTTGCAATTATTTCAGAGCATCGATAATAATATATATATACTGTGGCTGCGATTCACTTTGATATCCAAATCAAGTGTACTTTTGTGAGACTGTCCCCCAATTAATGCATTAATTGTGCAATGTTCAAAATTGAGCTCCAGCGTGCCGTGTCATATTTGGATTTGCGACTAACGATGATAACTGTTTCAGACACAACCGAGCAGGGGAGATTTAAGTTAAAATAGTATGTCGTATTTTAAAAGTACTTTAAAGACCGTTTGCCCTAATAACTCCGGAGAACGGACACCTGGACTGTACTGAAAACGCGTGGCCAAGATTCGCTGTGATTTCACTTTCCCACAATGCATTGCGCCATGTTTAAATGTGCGTGCATTATTATGCATATGCCTTCGTGTTGCATTTGGATTAATAGCTAACGATGATATCTGCTTCAGACACAACCTAGCGGGCAGATTAAAGCTTAGATTGTATGTCATCTTTTAAGAATACGTTGACGACTTTTTGCTCTGGTAACTCAGAGAACAGACACCTGAAACCTAGCGATACTAGATACCGATGCCGACCCATCTTGGCGATATGCTTTTTCCCCGGCCCAAGTTGACCGTCCAGACAAGTTGAAATAAAATGCGGTGTTTGAATTGACTTTACTGCAAAATAGTGACATACATTGGCCAGCTTTTCTGTTAGTTTAGTCTTACAACTTGGTTACGGTTGGTTTGAACGACCATTTTTTGTATGGATGGTTGTTTGTGTGGGGTGATTTTGCTGGTCAGTGGCGTCCTGCAGCTGTACAAGGTTGTCCAACAGGAGTATCGTAGCAAAAGTTTGCATCACAGTTCTTGAAAAATGCTACAGAATTTGGCCAAGTGGGTAATTGCAAGTACTACTGTACCATGATTATACCTATTCCCATGCAGAACCTGCCCGGGTATATCAAATAAATGTAAGAATATTTTCAATAATAAGGTAAAATCATTCTTGATGCATGAGATGGGAGTACTGGAGAGGGACTGCTTAATATATTTATAGTTTAAGCATCTTAGTGTTATCGGGGACCTCAAAATTATATATAACAGGTCCCTGGAGTCAAAAAAAATACGCCTTTGGTGCTAATATTTAGTTATATGTTAATTTATTGAAAATTTGGATCAATCTTAATCCATAAATAATTAAAGCGTTTTAGCTACAAGCCTGTGCAAAGCAACTTAATTTTCTTCCCGATTTCATACTTGCATCTCTGCCATTTGCATGTTGTGGTCCACAATGGAAAGTAGATTACATGGCAATATTTTTTTAATTCAGTTTTTTACTAATTTTGGTAAATTTCATCAGATTTTTTGTACAATCTGAGGGACAATAGCCAAATCAGTACAATAATGACTAAAATGTTGTGATTTCGTCAACCATGTGAAGGCAAGATACTCGAAACTCCCCAGATAAACCATTTTTCATGCTCAAATTCAATATTTTTCGATGCGAGCGGTAATGCCCCCCAGACCCCCCCCCCCCCTCCCAGCATGCCTTTGGCCCTTTGGGCCGTGTAGGTCACATTTGGGCCACTGAAAAAATGTACGGACATTTCTGGGCCACTTGGGTCCCTGACTGAGTTTGTAGCACAGGCCTGGTTCCACTACTGTTTATTAGGGAAGGGCGGCTTGAAGGTTTGTTTGGTTTTTGTTTTTTGTTTTTTTTATTATTATTTTTTTTTTTGTTCCGTTAATTTAAGGGTTGGTTCCTTTAAGTAGGGTCTGTCAGCTTACCGGAACCACACATTTATTTTTGTTAGACCTTGGGCTACTTGAACATTTGTTGAAACATGTTGAGAATGTATGTTCTTTCCCCTTTTACACATTACCTGTTTTGACGTCAGTTCAATTTGTTACCTTGGCACAGCCAGAGGCACTTGTTGTAATTAAAAGGAAGCATACTTTGAGATAATGGTATGTAATATGGATCGTGCTGTAGTATTCACTGGACAAGAGAAAATACGAAATGCCAAGCATCTTCATATTTTGCACTGCATTGGTAGCTGGGATTCGCTTTCACTACAATTTGAAAGAGAAGGGAGTTCAACTGACTGCTACCTAGGCAAAGGTGAGTAAGCAAAACAGAAGCATATCTATCACCGAAATTATACCAATCAGGGCACACCCATGGCTGACCATAGTATTTTAGTAATTTTGATTTGAAGATTGATAAAGAATAAATCAGAGCTAAATTATTCATAATTTTATACATTAATGACAGCTTCGTGAATTCTCTACGACTCACTAAAGTTGGCCAACCTAGTTCTTTGTATAATTTATCATTAAATGTGTCATACGTTGCACCAGTAGCTACTCTGGCAGCAGTCAACTGAACTGTGTCACGTTTGTCGGCATCTGTTGCCGTGCAGCCATTCCAAATGGGACTTCCATATTTTAAAATGGGCCTTTTAAACGAAAAATTTATAGTTTGTAAAGTTGGAAGATCAAGACGATATTGTAAACTTTTCATAACGTTAAGAAATTTCCCAGTTTTAACAATTATGCTATTGATATGATCCATCCATTTCAAATTAGACCGAATTATGATGCCCAAGTGTATGGTTGTTACCATTTTGCAATGAATGATCCTGGAAAATAAACAGCAGATGGCCTGGAGAGGATGTTTTGGCTGAAATTAAAATGCTATCAGTTTTATTAGCATTGACGGTAACGAGCCAATCATCCGCCCATCGCTCAATAGGAGAGAGATCAGAGTTAATAATCTCAAAAGTAGTTGCAGGATCATCAACAGTTAAATAGACAGATATATCATAAGCAAACAGTTTTATGTCACATCGGGTAAGGTCAACTGTAACGTTAATGTATAGCAGAAAAAGAAGAGGCCCAAGAACAGATCCTCCGGGAACTCCAGCTTGAACCGTTCTCCAGCTACAAGACTGATCTTTTATAACAACGAATTGCTAGCGATCTTGATAGCTAGAAAACCAATTTAACAAATCACCAGCAATACCTTTTTCTCAAGCTTGAAATTTAAATCTACATGCCAGAAAAATAAGGCGTATGTCTTTCTCCTGGTTTACAGGAAGACATAATTCATGATATAGAATAAGTAGTTCTTTAATGACAGTGTCGCCTGGTGTGAAGCCAGACTTGTGCAGTTATCTCTCCAAAACTTAAAAACATATTTGTGAACAACTTTTTCAAAAACTTTGCCAACACAAATCAACAAAGAAACCAGTCGATAATTGAAACATAGAATTTCCCACGCCTTTGTTGTGGATAGGAGTAAGATTTGCCAATTTCATTTGAAAGGGAATATGATATGTTTTTACGCAAAATGGCCAGAGATTTGCATATGGCTGATGCAGCTTCTTTTAAAAGTCATGCACTGATACTCTCAGGTCCGGTAGCCTTCGTAACTACTAAGCTACGTAAAATATCCAAAGCTTCCTCATCAGAGACTGAATCTGAACGAATATTATTATGCAGGTATAATATATACTGTGGAACAGTAACTGATGCAGAAACGAGCGTACACTGCCTGAGAAAGAACGAATGGAAAATTTCAACCCTGGATACGTTATCAGTAACATGGTCATTGCCAACTAACAAAGAAAGAATAGTATCCACCTGATTACGGTAAAGAAAACACCGTGTGTCATCAACTTTTTTTATTCTGTTCTAAACTGTTCAATGAGGCGCCAAGGCGCACTCATTTACATTATTGACACATATATCACACACGCAGATTTTTCACATCCATCAAGGAAGCATGCTAGTACATCAAATCCATCACTAAGCAGTGCATTGCTTTGGAAAAATATGCCTTCTTTATGATCAACCCCACTGCTACGTTTCACCTTTACCAGTAAATGCACTGGTGATGTCACAGCCAATAAAGGCATGCAAGCCCCATAGTACCTTACGCATCCCTGGCCTAGCTTGGTTCGCAACTGCTGTCACATCTAGGAAGGTGGCACAGGCCTCGCCTCTCTTGGAAACCATGAGGCATGCTGGTATTTCTTGATGGAAATGACAGGCCAACAAGCCGATGTCACCATCAGGAGCTCTATGATTGGCATGTAACAGAATCCTGGCCAAGCAGCTCTTGGTTCCACTGAAGTTGAGAAATCGGCTCACATATAACTTTTCCATCACACACATGTAGTCAGGGACTCCCCTTGGTCGTCTAGTTCATCAACATACCAATCAGTGAACCATTGCTGAATTAGAAATTCAGTTAGGCTGGTTTTGTTATCACGATCTGCAATGTATTTCTTTCATAGCTTTTCAGGCATTTTTGAGCCTCACCAGAGATGCTTACCTTGATGGTTCCCTGGTTAGCCCACTTGCATGTCTTAGCGTCTTTTATAGAGACATAGACACATCAGGGTACTGCTTGTGATAAAGGCAACCCTTGCTGCCCACCTCATCTGGTCCAAAACAGCACATAATGCAAGTTCTGCAACAACTCCAAATGTGGGTGGTATATGAAGCAATGCTTGTACGACAGCTATTCAATCTACAATACAGCAGGTAGCAGATGATACATCCTACGCAGGCTCTGTGCCCTTTGCTAAATAGTCCAACAATTACAATTTGACAGTTTTTGCTGGTGTTCCACTTGTAGCAGCAAGTGACCTAGGTAAAAGGCGTGAGTGATGCTTTAAAATCTTGTTACGGTTCATATTTCTAGACTGAGCCACCATCAAGAGTCGATCAAAGAGGGTACATGACCTCTCTACCTGATATCTTAGCAGAGATGATGGGGCAACTTCAGTGCTGAAGGTTTTAAATTTGAGCTAGGGAAGAGCATTTTGGAATGGTTTCTCAGTTGTAACTTCCTCTGCACAAATGCTTTCAAAGCTTGTTTTCCTGAAGCATGAGCCAAAAGCAAATCATTCACGACTGTCACATACTTTTGCGACATCTGCTTTGTCAAGTTCGAGCGTCGTCATTCCTAAATCTTTGTATGTACATGTATTTCTGGAATCTGACAGTCCAGCAATATCTCCACATGCCTGGTTCATGATTGCTTTTTCTTGAGATGTTAGGTGCCGCTGCTAAAATGCCCCCTTTGGATTTTGTCTCTCGTTTGATAGTTTTTTTTTCTACAGCTTGGCTAACAGAAACCTGGCTAAAGCCATTCCAGATGCTGCTTTGGCCTGCAAATTCCCCATTCTGAAATTCTTGGTATGCGTCAGGATGTGTCACCTGTAGCCTCATCATGTCTGACCAATAAACAGGTAAGTAGCAGGAGTAGATGGTGCGATCATACTCAAACATGGCAGTATGTCACAAACTCGAGCAAGATGCAGATTTCAGATACCCGCATGTGTTGTGTGAATAAATCTTAAGTTGAAGCCAATCATTTCTGTGTAGGACTGCCAAAATGTGAGCATTTTCCTTCCATTGGCTTTCTGTCAGTGTTTTTACTTGGTGTGGAGTGCGATGAACTCCGGCATTTTGCAGAAATATTGAACTGTTTCATGTAACAAGTGCGTTCTGATACATGTGTCTTGAGAGCACCCTTGACAACTTGGAGAGCAATGTCAACTTTTGGAGTGTTCTGAAGCCAGTTGATAAATGAAAATAAAGCCTCAGCGATGCCTCCAATTTTGTGGATAAGCATACCTCTATTTTAGTGATTTCCTTCACAGACTCCATTTACAGAACCACTGCCAACTAATTTGGTCTCAATATCCAAATGTCACAACTCTGCAGCTCCAAAATGTTTGCTGATAACAGCAAGAAATACACATGAAACATGGAACGCCTCCATTTAGAGAATTTTGAATTCAGAGGGATGCTTCTAGATAATTCCCAAAGCGTTTGCATTTATAACTTAGTCAAATTCAACTACAATATCACTCAAGGGTGCACTTCAGGACTGTATTTATGGTTGACAGTCATGTGGAGGGTGTATAGACTGTTGGCCCCCGGCAAAATCTGCTAAGGAAGCAACACAGGCAAGAGCTGGAGCATGATTTACTGCGCCTGTGACCACATTAGAGAGGGGGGGGTTTTTTTTGGTTTTTTTTTTTTTTTTTTTGCATTGCTGAACATGTTCTAGCATAGGATCTGAGAGACGTCTGATTTTTGTGTTTGGACATATATAAACGTCATATGGCGTGCTTACCTTCATTATTCATTGGTAGTTGCGTCAATGTCCGCTAGAGGGCTTGAAGAGAGTTGCGAGTAGGTAAGCAAAGCCTGACCAACAACTAAATCTGCGTATCCGCCATTATAATCATTGATTGATTGATTGGTTGGTTGATTGAATGATTGATTGATTGATTGATTGATTGATTGATTGATTGATTGATTGATTGATTGGTTGAGCACCAAAATAAAATATACATAAAACATACGGAAAGTAAATAAAGGAGATACATAAAATTTGAATGGTGCTAGGATTGACCACGAAATTCCTATGACGTATCTCCAGTGCGGGAGGAATACTGGCAAAGTTACAAATGAAAGGAAGACTTCAAAAACAATGATTTTTGAAGAGCAATGTAGAAATATCAATCATGAAAGAGAAAGAACACTTTGCCAGTATTCCTCCCGCACTGAAGACACGTCTTAGGAGTTTCAATGTTGAGCTAAGTACAAGTGGTACCTGTTCTCGTCCAGTGTGTATCGTATATATTCCGTGCCTTCTTTTATGTACTGGAGAGCCTCCAGATTAGTCTCTGTATACTATTAGGCAATCCAGAGAAAATAAATGTGTTTATAATAATATAATAATAATAACCAGGTTATAAAAAAAATTATAAGAACATACATTTACTTTATGCAGGTATGCACACTTTAGAATGATGAACGTAGATGATACACCAATAAATGAATACTTAACGTTCCCATAAAAGACAAGCAGGTAATATATATATATATATATATGTATATATATATATATATATATATATATATATATATATATATATATATATATATATATATATATATATATATATATATATATATATATGTAAGAGAGAGTATTATATTATTTCATTAGTCAAGACACCAATCCATATAAATGTTTTTTAGTTCTTAGCTTGAAAGTTTGTTGCACGGAAGACGTTTTATATCATGTGGTAGAAAATTCCAGTCTCCTATGACAATGTGGGAGCAAGGGTGCACTTCAGTACCACCTCTCTGTGAACCGCAAAAATTGTACTCGCTACCTTCGGGCTTGTGATCATGCAAGTCGTGACTTCTCAAAAAGATTTTCCTGCAGATATTTTGGGCACTCGCTATGATAGATATTATATATATATGATTTAGTCTTAATTGTTTCGCTCTTGTCGGAACTTCTGACATTCCATGTTTATTTAATTCTAGAGGACCAGTGTGGTTCCTTGGGGAGAGATTAAAATTAAAACGATGATCTTGTTTTGTATAAAATGCCATTTTATTCAAAACAAGATCATCGTTAAAATACAAATTACCATTTTAAATGGTAATTTGTATTTTAGGTTTATGGGACATACCAGCTGGTTACATAATACTCAAAAAGGCTGTATCAGATTAGCGCATACCAGCTTCCTTGTATGACAGTCCAGTAAACTGCTCTGTGTGTATATAAATCTCAGTCGATTTTCTGAATTTTTTTATAATGTTGTTCACTCTGTGTGTGTGTGTGTGTGTGTGTGTGTGTGTGTGTGTGTGTGTGTGTGTGTGTGTGTGTGTGTGTGTGTGTGTGTGTGTGTGTTTGGTTTTTTTTGCCTGTGAGACATTGGTCTAATTCTAACCCCAGGCACGTGATACTTTGGTTTAAACATATTTTTATTTCCGTAAGGATACAATTGGGAAACAGGGCAGGGCCCTATATAAATCCCTCTTGCACATGGAAAAGATTAGAACAGAGGTGTCACGTGTTACAGGTTAGGAGACAATTCACTATGAGGAAGAACGCGACAAGACGGGGACAGGTAGAGTGGCGGCGCCACACGAGCATAAGCGGAACTACACAAAACGTCACAGGCAGAGGGCAGGGAGATGACGTCCGCCTTCACTAAACTCAACTGTATACACAGACGATACATTTCTGGTTTCAAGAATTTGACCATTGTATGAACTACGTCACAGCTCCCAGTCTGCCTGTTGTTTTTTGATTAAGTTATGGACTGCGTCAAAAATAATTTCATTTTGCTTGGAGGTACATGTTTTGGACCCAAATAATAACGCTGAAACCGTAATTGATGCAAAGAACATAATTTTGTTCTGAAGTGTTTTCTCTGGGTTGTATAAAAAGGACACTCGCAACAATTATGAAAAACATCTTCATTTCCGTTTCCACAGGCACACTGGGGGGGGGGGGGGGAGTCTATCAGACCCTTTTTGAGCGGATCCGAGTTTAGTTTGCTGCATCCCATACGCAACCGTGCGTGGGGAACACAAGCCTTCTGTCACCTCTGTAATATAGCTTGTTTGCACTTTTTCCCCTGGTTTATTTTTTTTTCTTAAAAGATGTAAGGTCTTCGGAATTACGCACATCAGCAGGCAAGTTATTCCACCATCGTACAACCGATGGAAAGAAAGAAGTTTTAAATAGGTTTGTTCGTGTTCGAATAACAGAGATTCGCACCAGATCTGACATTGTACCTGTTTCTTTCATTGACCAGATAAGGAATGAGATTGCATAAATATGAAGGAGCAACACCGTGCATGATCTTGTAAAATAAGATCAGCTTGCTTTTTTCACGGCGCCGAGATAATGTTTCAAAGCCTGTTTCTTCATAAGTTAAATCATGATTAGTCCTAGAAGTACCCCCAGTAATAACTCTGGCTGCTGCCAATTGGACTTTTTCAAATTGCTGAGACTCCTGCAGCGTGCAGTTGTCCCATGCCAGTGATCCATACTCCAAGAGAGGTCTGATAAATGAAAGATAAAGGATCTCCAAGGATTTCCTATAAAGTAGACGCTGCAGATATTTAAGAATATTCACCATTTTCATTCCCTTAGTTGTTAGATTTTTTATATGGTTAGACCAGGACAGATCACTGCGAATTGTCAAGCCTAAATGTTTGTGATCAGAAACTTCGGGTAGCTTTTCGTTCATGAAAACAAGATCGGAGTAATTTGAACGATTCCTCATCTTGGAGATGACCATACTGGTAGATTTCACAGGGTTGAATGACTCAAGCCATTGCCGCGACCAACCTTCAACTGCTTGCAAGTCAGTATTAAGAGCATTGGTCGCAGCAAAGGCATCATCCACTTTGATGAACAGAGTTGTGTCATCGGCAAAGAGCCGAATGGATGAACGAACTTTATGTACTGTATCGTTTACATATATCAGGAACAGAAGCGGTCCTAAAACAGAACCTTGGGGGGACGCCTGCTTTGACTCGTCCACAACGCGATGTCGCACCCTGGACAACAACTCTTTGTTCACGTCTATCAAAGTAATCACCGAACCACTGCAGCAGTGGCCCGCTTATTCCTGCTTTTTCTAATTTATGTTTAAGTCCCGGGGAATTGACGCGATCAAAAGCTTTCGTTATATCACAAAATATAACCCTTACATCCTTCTGAAGATCTACTGCTTTACAAAAATGATGATACAGAAATACAAGTTGATTGACAGCACTATCACCCGGTATGAATCCGGACTGTGATTCGGATATGGCGATGTTGTCTCGGGAAAAAGTTAAATACGTATATACTACTCTCTCGAAAACTTTGCTTACGGAACTTGATAATGATATTGGTCTATAATTATTACAGTGGTTCGGTGATCCCTTTTTAAAAATTGGGACTACTTTAGCCTTCTTCCATTCTCCTGGGAATTTACTACTAATCAGAGAAATGTTAAAGAGCTTTGCCAGAGAATCTGCAATAGCAGGGTCACCTTCACTGAGTAAACGTGCACTTATGCCATCTGGACCATTGGTTTTTGAAGTGTCCAAACTTTTCAGAACCCAAAACACTTCGTTATTACTTATTGAGATAGTTTCTATTGTAACCGGATTCTTTGGTTGGCACGTCGGGGGCGTAAAATTTGTATCATTAACTATGATTTGGTCAAGAAAGAAATCGTTTATATTTTGAGCTTTAGCTTCGTTGTCAGTGAACGTTTTGTTTTCATGTAGCAGTGCTGGGATATCAGACACTTCATTTTTGTCTAAAATGAATTTAACTGTACGCAACCAACTTTTCCCTCTTTTGTTTGCATTGTCAATATAATCTCCCAGGCGCTCGTAATAGTGTTCTTCAGCGAGTCTCAAATCTTCAATATATTTATTTATTAGTTGCCTAAAGTATGGCCAGAGTTTCGGTCTGAGTTTGGCACGCTTTAATGGATTCGCTTTACCTTTCGCTTGGTGGTGTGGAGGGCTGACGTGTACCAGGGCGCGTCACCTGGACGTATGATCTCAATGCGGCAGGGTATACAGTCCTTAGCTGCTGATAGGAAGGTATTTGACCATTTCTCACAGATTGTATCAATGTCGCCGGAGTCAAAGCAAGTGATACTTTCTTGACATTTTATTTCTTGACCTTGATATATTTTTTTTAATTTATTTCATTTTATCTTATTTTATTTTATTTTATTTTATTTTATTTTATTTCATTTTTATTTTTTATTTTATTTTTTTTTTTTTTTTTTTTTTTTATTTTTTTTTGTAATTTTCGTTTTGACCGCAAAATGACCATTCCGTTAAACCCAGATGCCTTGATAAGTGGTTATGTAGCCACCAATTTTTACAATTTTCAAGTTTTTTGCTTATGGTTGGTGATATCGATTCTAAATTCTAGCTGATAAAAGAAGGGTAGAGTTATCTGCATAGAGTATTATTTAACATGTAAGTTGAAACACTAATTGTTACATCGTTTACGTAGCATAAATGTAGCAGAAGTCCGAGAAGGTTTCCCTGTGGGACATCACAGGAAACATTCTAAAACCCCGATGTTGCTTCGAACCAAAAAATCACACACACACACACACACATATCTCCCCTGCCACCCCTCACCCTCGCACCCGACTCTCATAGAACCAGCCAAGCACAAACTTTCTTGCCTTTGGCGTGGGTCTCTTATAAAAATACATATATCCAAATCATTGTTACCCGAGATGGTCGGAATTGAATTTTAACGGGTTTGGAAGTTTCAATAAATGAAAATAGTGGAATTAATTCCATAGTTTGTGTTTACGAGACTTAATTGTTGTTATCATGAGCATGCTTTCTGACATTTTAAGCAGAGAAACGATATTTGTGTGCGTTAAATTAAAAAGTGGCACAGGTTTCACAGGAACATAATCCGAAGTAACTTTACAGACACTTGTTTGAAAATTGTGTGGAAACAACTCCCAGCCCGCAATTTAGAAAGAAAAAGGAGAAATATGCGAACCAACAAGTATGTTAGACTCAAAGTAACCATCTGTATGTATTGTTTGTTTTAAACGTATTTTATTTCATGAAGAAAAAGTATTGGAAAACAAGCCAATGGCTTTAGCATGTTCCTCTCCATCAAATAGTGCAACTGAGTTACGACTTTGTACAAAAATACAGGCTTCACAGTGCGAATATAATACAAGTTCTTCAACTTATATACAGAAGGTAGAAATTATATACATTATTTTTCAGTTGCTTACCGTCTAGAGAAAGTACACCGTTTGAAGTACAATATGGGTTTATGAAAACGACAATTCAAATCGTTTGGAATCCAAAATGAATTTCTCGACCAACTCGAGTAAGCTTCTGTTCCAATTGAAATCGTTTTTAAAGTCACTAATATATGAGCTAGGTTGTAGGATCACTAGGTAATGTGAAAATTGAAGATTCATGCAGCTGTAGAGCAAACACGACAAGCAAAAATTCCAGCACCACATGGTATCTTGAGTTAAATCAGAGATGCCAACTGCCCTCGCCATGAGGGTCCAGGAGGCTAGCTGGACCACTACAGAAGCATTGCTATCTCTTCAAATCTGGCGAAAAACTTCTGCAGGCTAATGAACTTGGGGCTGAGCAAAATAGTTAAAAGTATTGATTTTCTGGGAGAAATTCAAACTGGATTCAGGTCAGGAAGAAGGGTTTGGGATCAAATTTTCACACTGACTCTGATTTTGGAATTAGCAGGACAAAAGCGCAGAAAATTTTCCGTGTGATTTCTAGATATCAGGAATGCAGACGGTAGGAATATGAAGAGGCACTATGGAAAGTGCTTAGTGGATTGGGTTCCAGGGGCATCTTTATTGAAATGCTGAAAGCTTTATATGACGTAGAATGCGCACTTTTACTTGGGGAGGTACAAGTAGAAGAGCGCGCTTGGACATAGGCCTAGAGCAGGGATGTGCGCTTTCTCCAGTTTATTTGGCGATGTATGTCAAGGAATATTGAGTGACCAGCTAACGGATCGTAACAATGAAATACCAATAGGGCAAGGGACAATCCCGGGGTTAATTTTCGCAGATGACATCGTAGGCTAATCATGACAGAATTTCAAGCAGACTTACAGAATATGTTGAACATAGCAGTGGGATATGTGAACAAGTAGAGATTAGAATTCAGCATGGATAAGAATCAAGTTATTTTGCTAGGAAAGAAGCCAGATAAAAATAGAGAAGTAGATTTGCTTCACAGCAAATCTGTCTGTATGCCTTCAAGGTCAGGGTTATTTGCAATGCTGCATTTCATTTGCTGACAAGGACAAATTTGCGGACTTCAGACTGGGAATTATTCGCAGGTTCTGGAATTTAGTAATAGATTTCAATGGTGTGTCTATAATAAATAATATGTTCACTTGTCACATGTGCAAAATTTGCATGAATTAAAAGCCTACAGGTTCATTGTTCAATGGACAGGGCTGTACCACAAACCTATACATAGATGTTCGTTCGGTATCTCTATGTATAATAGTTTAAAAGATATTCAACATTTAAAGTTTGTATATGTGCCTAATTTGCATCAAGTAAAATCCTATAACTTTGCTTCACTGTTCAATGGATCGGGCTGTATTACAAACCCATAAATTCAAGTTGGTTTGGCATCTTTATCTATAATAGTTTTGAAGATATTCATGATTTAAATTTGGTATATGTGCCTAATTTGGATAAATTAAAATCCTGCAACTTTGCTTCACAGCTCAATGGATAGGGCTTCAATATATATCTATGAGTTGAGGTTAGAATGGTATCTATCTGTGATAGTTTGGAAGATATGAAGCTTTTAAATTTTATGCCCCTAATTTGCACAATTATGAACATGACAATTCAATACCCAGGTACACAACTTCACTGGTAGATGAATCTATGTGCCAAATATGATGATTGCAGGGCACTGATGCACCAGTTTCTGAGATTCCGCGTGGACAAATTGAGTGCCAAGGAGAGAGCGAGAGAGAGAGAGAGAGAGAGAGAGAGAGAGAGAAGGAAAAAAAGAAAGAAAGAAAGACAGACAGACAGACAGACAGACAGACAGAAAGAAAGAAAGAAAGAAAGAAAGAAAGAAAGAAAGAAAGAAAGAAAGAAAGAAAGAAAGAAAGAAAGAAAGAAAGAAAAGAAATTAGGTGTGCACCCAGACATAAATAGAAAATGAAACCCAGGGAAATTCCACATGGCAGAGGGCAGGGAACAGAAATAAGGGATGAGGTGTGTAGAAAAGTATAAAATGAAGCAGTTAAAGAACGATGTAACCCAAAGATATAGACAGGTTAACAGAAATGTATAACGAAGTAGAGGAATGAAAGGCATACACAAAGAAAATTAAAAGACGGATGGAGAGAAGACTGGAAAATAGAACTCGGGGGAAAATAGACTAAATGCATGCACTGCGTTAGAAAAGCCAAACAAAAGTATGTGTTGAGATGGAGGGAAGGGATCTGTCGTTTCAAAGCAAGGCAGACGTTTTTCAATTCAGAAAATAGGGAATAGAAGTGGTCCATTCGTAGCAGCGGAAAATGTAAAAATTGTGCACCAGAGGAAGAAGAGACTGATCATTGGTTTCTGTGACCTGATGCGTACAGGGAAATTAGAGAAAATATATTTATTCAGGAAATGGCAGAATGAGGACAGCGACGACAAGGGTTCAGATGAAGTTCAACACACGGAGGAAGACGAACAGGTAGCTTGGTCTTTAAGTTTAATAGGGATCCCTTCCAGGACGTAACGATATGGTTTATGGATGTACAGGACTCCCTGGTAGCTTGCAGCGACAGAAGAAACTAGAAGAGAAGATTTGCGTCAAAATAAATCTGTATGTGTGCCTTCAAAAGTGTAAATATGGTTACATGGGATTTTCGAAGGTCTAATTCACCTTGACCTTTGATCTCAAGAGGTTAAATGTAAATTACAAAAATGTACAGTGTTGCAATACCTACCATTTCACACACGTCTGAAATTGGATGAAAATTGACCAAGCTATGACCAGATAAAAATTTCAAAGGGCCAAATGACCTTGACTTTTGACCTTTAGATGTCACATGTTTATAACAAAAATGTACATTGTTACCATATCTACAATTTAAGCCCAACATGAACCAAATGAGATGAAAATTGACCAAGTTATGGCAAGATGAAAATTTCAAAGGGCCAAATGACCTCGACTCTTGACCTTTTGAGGTTACATGTAAATAACAAAAATATACAGTGTTACAATATATGCAATTAAAGTCCAACATGAACCAAATCAGATGAAAATTGACCAAGTAATGGCTGGGTGAAACTTTCAAAGGTCCAAATGACCTTGACCTTTGACCTTTAGAGGTAAAGTGTTCCTTATAAAAATATGCATTCTTGCTATACCTACAATGTTTTTCCAGCATGGTCAAAATTGGATGAAAATTGACAGGGTTGTGGCTGGATGAAAATTTCAAAGGGTCCAAATGACTTTCACTTTCGAACTTTGAAGGTCACACGTAAATTATAAAAATATACAGTGTTGCATTACCTACAATTTGGGACCAACATGGTCTAAATTGGATAAAAAAAATTGACAGAGTTATGGCTGGATCAAAATTCCCAAAGGTTTGTATGACCTTGACCATTGACCTTTAGAGTTCACATATAAATTACAAAAATGTGCACTATTGCAAACCTATAAATTGAAGTTGGGTTGGTTTCCTGCACCTATAGTAGTTTTGGAGATATTCAAGATTTAAAATTTAAAATTGCCCTAATTTGCATAATTTTCAAAACCGTTGAACGTCTTTACAACAACTCAAGACTTCTTCGTGTATTAAAGTATAATCATGCCAAGTTTGGAGTTCCTGCATATAGTATTATTCAAATGAAATGTCGAAGAAAAAAAGAAAGAAAGAAAGAAAGGAGAGGAGGAGGAAGGGAGGAAGGAAGGAAGGAAGAGGAGTTAGCCTATAATCAGTAGTAGTAGTTTTGGTCACCTCTGCACTGTGTCCGTTTTGACATGGATAAATGTGTACTTGTTGCTTCCAAAAGGAACCCATGAATTAAAGAATCGTAAATTTGCGCACCATGAAGGCCTTATGTCACAGCTTAGTCCACAGTGCTGGCTTCCCGGTTATTTATATCAGGGCTG
Source organism: Hermodice carunculata (assembly GCA_964020975.1). NCBI lineage: Eukaryota > Metazoa > Annelida > Polychaeta > Eunicida > Amphinomidae > Hermodice > Hermodice carunculata. The sequence goes on from OZ026618.1 coordinate 28,942,243, forward strand.
TCCAACTGGAGCATTGCAGCAAAATTTTGCTACGAAGCTCTTCAAAATTGCTACAGATTTTCTCAAAAATAAGTGCTTCTTATGTTCAGAAGTGGAAAAAATGATACAAGGAATAAAATTTTGCTGGAAATGTTTTCAGCTGGACATCACTGCAAAAATGTGCACATTCCAGATGTATACTCAGGACAAGTTTCATTTTTTATTATTATACTTTAATCATATGCTGATTTTGATAGCCTTAACAGAAGTCAAGAAAAACTTATTATGATTAGTGGTGTATAGGACGATACAGAAATAGCGAAAAGAATAGAACTATATAGAGCAAGTGGACCAGGAAAGCAAAAATGTCAGGAAATTATGGAACATCTTTGGTGCAGTTATAAACCCCAGATATAAAAAGAAACAAATTGTTATTTATATATTAAATAAGTTTTAAAATAGCCTTTGATACTGCAGATCATCATGTATATTGTTAACTAAGCTAGAACATTATGGTATAAGAGGGATTGTTTTAAAATGGTTCGAAAATCATCTTGCCAACCGAGAACATTTACATGTGTAAATAGGTGTAAGTCTACATTGATAGATATTGAATATAGAGTGCCTCGAGACTCAGTACTAAGACCATTGATGTTCCTACTCTGTATTGATATTCATAAATGTACCGATTTTTCTACTGGTAAATTCAATTTGTTTGCAGATGACACTGCAACATTCTTGTCAAATCAAGATTCCCCAAATACTGAAGGAAATAGCAGAACATGTTATGAACAGAGTAAAGAGCTGGTTTTTAGCAAACAAGTTAACTCCAAGTATTGAAAAATCTTGCTTTTGCGTATTTCATATGAAAAGTAAAGTAGTACTTCATTGCGTTGACCAGATAAAAATTGGTAATGACATTATATCTAGGGTACAATCAAGGAGGCTAGATCTAGCCTCCTTGGTACGAAATATTAAGGTGTTTTAATGAATGATCAACAAAACTGAAAGCATCATATTGATAAATTATTGAGGGAATTTATCAAGCTAACTCACTCGTTTAAATTAAACATTATATAACTAACAGAAATAAAATGAAAATATACTATACCTATATATATTCCGAGATAAGTCATGGTATTGAAGTATATGGACATGCACCTGCAAATACAACAGAACAGGATTTATGAAAATCTTAAAGATTACACCATGCCAAGGATAAGGCGAATAAGATACTCAAAGTGGTGGCCATACCACCAAATGAAAGTATTTCAATTCATTTACAGGCATAAGTGTAACAAATTGCCTAACATGTTCAATAATTACTTCACTAAATATATATATATATATATATATATATATATATATATATATATATATATATATATATATATATATGTGTGTGTGTGTGTGTGTGTGTGTGTACGTGTGTGTGTGTGTGTACGTGTGTGTGTGTGTGTGTGCGTGTTTGTGTTCATGAACATTTCACAAGGTCGCAACAAAATTTATTCATGCACAATGTGAGCACAGAAAATGATTAAAAAAGATAAGATATCATGGTGCCAGTACTGATATGGAATAAACTGAATTTAAGTTTAAGGGCATTGTGAATCCTATTTTGTTCAAACAAAAAGTAAGATCAGTGCTAATCAGTGAATACAAGTAACGGATTACACATAATTTATTGTTTTGAAAGGTTACATCTGCATGAAAGTTAATTGACAACTGAACTGATATATTAATTGAGATGCAAGGTCAATAATAATAATAATAATAATAATAATAATAATAATAATAATAACAATAATAACAATAACAACAATAACAATAACAATAACAATAACAATAACAATAACAATAACAATAACAATAACAATAACAATAACAATAATAATAATAATAATAATAATAATAATAATAATAATAATGTGGCTCTCCGCTTATATGCGCCGCGGTCCTGTGTGACACAGGTAGCCTTGGAAAAAGTAAAGGAAAGAAAGGAAAAATAGATGAGATGGAGTGACATTTTCATTGAACATTAATTATTGAAAAGACGGTATTTATAATGGTACCAGCTAAATAAGCCGAGCTTTTTCTGTAAGGCGCTCCATATGTACGTACATGCATAGGCCTACATGTATTTGTGGGAAATTCATATTTATTCATTCATTCATTCATATGACGGCCTCTGCATTTATGGGAAGTTCATATTCAATCATTCATCCATATGACGGCCTCTGCTTCATTATTTCCTAGGAATGTCGCGTGCCTCGAACTGACCCACACGGAATGAACGGTCAATCCTTTGCCAATGACGCTGAGGGAACACAAAGTGTAACTTCGGTTTGTCATTTGACTGCGCCTGGGATATTTACACGTGACGTACTTCCGGGGACTCGCCATGTTTGCGGCAGACTCAATGCTGAAGTTCATATGAACAGTAAAGTACAAAACACATGGTTTTCTGTGGGAGAAAATTACTCATGTAGGTGCTTTAGTAAACCAAACGACCGAAAGACTATCAAAGGAATGGATGTAAGACGGATACTGGTGATTTTACTTGGACTCGTGTTCGTAAACTGTGTGGAAAGTGTACCGCAGAAAGGTAGGTTTTCACCGTTGATTTATCTCTGTACCGCCGCTAGACAACCTGGGCTTGTGCGTGTGTAAACTGACCAACTTGTGGCCAAGGCTGACCGCGACCGAAAAGCTCTGTATAAGCATACTAAAAAGTTATCATCTTTCCGTGGGATCATAGGTACAAGACACATAACGTTATATCCAAGTTACATGTGCTGATAATGGTCATATCTTGTACGCCAGGCGAAGAAGTTCGCGTCAAGCCTTGGTGGTCACCCGCGGCGGGCAACGCTGACTGGCACTGCAGGCAGACGCTATCTGCAGGAAGCGGCACCAGGCTCTTGTTTCGGCCCAGTCTAACGTACCGACTTGGAACCCAATGTTTCGATTGTCCTTTTGAGTTTCGTTTCGTTTATTTTTCCCCCCAATTTTTGCCCGTGTAGACACCTGTAACAGTGACAAGTTTGGAATGTAACACACGTATTTAGTCATTGCATATTTTATTTTTATTATTATTGTTTTGTAAATTGATTATTCAAGTGCAGGTGATCTTGGATCGTTATTAAAAGGAAGTCGCGTCGACAGGTATTTAGTATCATGACTTACCATACATTTATTATATATTAGAAATGTACTCTTAACACTGGGTCATCGAAAACTCGACCACGTTATTGTGTGAAGACGCTGTGCATGAGTGCTTTTTCATCTCCGTTCCCAGAGTTGTATCAGTATTTGTGCTTGTGAACCGTGATTGACGCTGTGCATAAATAAATTGTAGCGGGAAGTGTTTTGAAAGCAAAGAAGGTGTGACCACTTTCCGTGAATGTAACAACCAACGTGCTGTAACTCATGCGTGGCCGCACAGATTGTGCAGCGGAGATACAGTGACGATAGAACATGCACTTTTTCATTTTCTCTTCTCATTTTTTTCCGTTGAAGATTTACAAACGGGAAACAATATGACCAGGTGAAGTGTATAATAGTCAGATGGTGCGTTTTGCGCCAGGCTTGCCTGCATATTTGTTTTGGCCCTATTTTGTACAGTGAACATGAATCAGCAGAGATATTATATATGCAGAAAAGTTCATTTTAATGAGTTTGTAATTATGATCTAGTCAAACTATGGTGAAAATGTACCATAAAAAGATTGCCATGTGCACATTACATTAAATCATATTTTGTTTTGAGGCTGTTTATGTCATAAATAATTGCCTATTACTCCTATACTCATGAAATTATCTGCTATTCATTTTTACTGTTTCTGTTTTTGGCAAGTGACAATTAGTTTATATGTCGTGGAGAGCAATTGAAAAAATACAGAAGGAAAAAATTTACAGCTGTATTTTCACTGTGCCAATTTTCTCATCGGCATTGAACATTGATGACTGCACCCGTGGGTAAAGAGTTAATAATGTGTATTGTTTTTTGTTGATTTGGTTTTACCGTTAGAGTGAATTTGTCATGAGCAATACCCAGTGATGACTGCATAGATGTCTCACCAGGCTGAGCAGAATTCATGTCTTTGTTTCTCTCACTGTTCAACTGCTGTATTATCCCGTAAAAGCGCCATTCTCTCATACATATACAAATAGTCAAATACTCTTTAAAATGTCACCACATAGTGTACAAGTTACTGTAAATTGCTTTATTTTTGAGTGTATAAATTTTCATGGTTTTTGTATGTTTTGACATTTCATTACATAGTTGTAATTTCGCTGTTTTGGACATAATTTCTGTTCAAACAATGTTAATATACTATTTCACTGTTTTTATTTTCACTTTTTTGTGCCATAAGCAAAAACAAGAGTACAGCAAATTAAAGCAATTTACAGTGGTTGCCCTGCATGATATTCCAAGTACAGGTCAAAAGTTTCATTTGTTAAGACCCACTTTTAGAAGGCAAGTTTCCCAAGCACTGCACTGATCAGAACAGTAATGTACTGGTTGATGAAGTACATGCAGCAGTCTCTCTTTTGAAAGACCACCTGCATTTTAAGATCATATTCACCAGGTACCTAAGACTATTTTTCCATGTTATTTTACCTTCAATAAGAGACCACCTGTTGTATGTGACCACTTTTGCACCTGCCTTAAGGGTGCTCGCGCAAAAAAATGGTCTCCTGTATATGTTTCTGTGTTGTGCTTCACTGTGGCCTTTTTTGTATGCTAAGGCTTTACCCTGGTACACTTGAGTTGACCCTGGATCATCAATACAGGCTTTGTACAAGACACGAAGGCCTTGAAATTGATGATCTGTGCAGGCATGGAACACCATAAACTAAATGAGGCCTAGATCCATGAAAGCATTAAAACACAATACAACTGGATTTGCACAGCCATTTGCAAATTTAAAGGAAGATATTCTTAATCAATTAAAAACAAATTTGGATGAATGGCTAATCAATCTATGTATATAAAAGCAATATACTAATCAGGCATCAACATACAATTTATTCCTTGTCCAAAGTCCTGTAAATTAGTGATTTGGTGTCGATGTCTTGTAAATAGGTTTTATTTATGTTGACATTAATGCTGTAATTTTTTTCAAAGTTTGTGAGTCGCTTTGATTTTGGTCTTGAATTTGAGATCTGACACCTCCAATGCATCAGATGTCCACAATTCATATGGGCTTCAAGCAAGTCTTCAATCATGAGACCCCTGACATGTGAACCCTGCGAGTGCTAACAGACCTAAGCCAATGTTTGCCTTAGGTCTCTGGGTTTCTCATCATTGGCATTGGAGTCACACCATTGATACGTCATTGTGCAGGGCATTCACATGCATAAATCTAAGTTTGGGAAGTTTTATTATCGTGGCCACACACAGAGTTAAAATAAGTAGAAATGTCCAGTTTTCTGTAAGTAAGACTGCAAAAAATTTATGGTTCACAGGCATTGAACTATATCATGCATGTAAATCTGGACAGGCCACTGAGAATGCACTGCATGTCCACAAGAAAATTCACTTTTCTGACACACTCGAGGCATTACTACGGTATGATTGGTCCACATGGTTAAGAAGTTTTCCAAATGGCCATCGAATATGGATTTCCCATGTTGTGACCCTAATTATGGGATACATGTACAAGTTTACCCAGTGAAAATTGTAAGGTACACTAGGCTGTCTTGCAGTGAAGCAGGTGGTCTCACTGGTGGTTAAATAACGCCAAAAGATAGACTTATTAAATGGACCCGGTGAATGGGCAGGTGGTCTTTAAAGACAGTGACTGCTGTATTCCTTTGAGTTGTAAAAAAACTGTAGTAGTCCTGTGACTAATAAGAAATGAAATTCATGAAAATAAGCAAATTTGTGGCACAATTCAATCATTCTGTCCATCAGTGTTTCCATCTGTAAACTTTTTCCATGTGAATGTGATGTGGTCCACAGTTTTCACTGTAGGTAACATCTTTAATTTTGGGAGGTTCTTCGTGAAATAAAGTGTGATCACAAGCTAAACTTTCATATTTATGTAAATATTTTATATGCATAAATCATTCCTTTTCCAATCTCCGACTGATGTTGCAATCATGTGTCAAAATGCCATCAAAGTTCCTTTTTAATTTCCGAAGTTTTGTCATAGAAAGTGCATGAATTTCAAGGCTGCTGAAGTATGTGAAGCCAGTGGTGTCAAAACACAGTTTTTTTATGGTTCACCCTAAGACAAACACACAAAAACTGTAAAAGATCAATATATGTATTGAGTCATGTGCTGTGTGTCAGATTTCCGCAACATTTGTGTAATTTGCATTTGAAATGTCAAGTGGGAGAGATGAGCAAGGTGGGTATTGGGTGACATCGACCAGCTTGATGAGGGCAGCCATGGCTTCAGGTGGCACTGTCAATAGTGTTCAGTCCCTCCCTTGGCGGGGCCTGACATTGAGGCTCTTGTTTCACATCAGTAATAGAACCCCATCTGTGTACATACCTGTATGTTTCATACCTCATTATAAGCTTGCATGGTGAGAAAATTTCATCATGGATGTATTTTTCCAAGCAGTAACTAGAGTACAAAGTAAAACTGCGCTATGAACAGGAATGATCAATTTCATCATAGTATTTGCCAAATTGACCTGAAATGAACACAATTTTCACTGTATTCCACTACAGAGAGAGACCATTTAGCTACATAAGGTCACGTTTGTGGTAGAAACATTCCTGTCATGGCTTCACCTGACCACAATCCAGTCCCCAGTTGTCCAACATGTAGGAGCGACTCATTGACATCCCATGATGCACTTAGCTTGAACCTCACCCATCCAACCAGTCACTGTGCTCCTCAACTATGCTATTATCACCTGTCATTGCCTCTGCCCTTGTGAGTGTCTCCCCACTCTTTCATAAATCCAAATTTAGCCGAAATTTGTAAACTTATATAAATATTATTAATTTTAATTTCATTCTGGGTACTGGGCATTTTAAAAGCAGTATTTAAATCATGTTTGTACAACTTGGAACCTCAAGGAAGAAGCCAGTGCCATGCAGGGCCAGAATTTTGCCAAATTTTGCGAGAGTCAATTTGGATTTTTGTCAATTAGTTTTCTTTTTAAAGAAAGACAAGTTTGGGATAATCTTTACAAGAATGGATTCTCGGATTCTCGCCGAATTCTGGCCCTGCCATGTACGATATATATATACATGTATATATATATCGTACTTGCAGGACAGTACTTGTGTACAACTGCTGTTGCTGTTAGGAGGGGTAATTTTCAGTTCAGTTGGTGACAGATGGTGCATTTGACAGTATCTGTGATCATTTGTCCTTGATAAGTGTGTACTTACATCTAGCCAGTTTTACCATATTATCAACTCCATTTGAATGATTAGGGTATATACTTAGTCTGTATCTGTCCCAGCTTTTCTGTATATACGTGTGCGCATACTTGGGCTTCGGCAAATGATTGCGTCTGGTCTATTTATAGAAGGTTTATAGTCAAATACCAACACACCAGAAATCATTGGCTTTTGTCTTGCCTGGCAAGTGCAGCTGTAGCATGACATGTCAGGCAATGCAAAAAACAAGTGCTGACAGTGCCCTATACTTGTACTGTGTAGGGTAGAATGGGTTAACATAATACATGTAACTGATGGAGAGATCTGTATACCATACCAACTTAGTACTCTGGTGAGCTGAGAACTGGCCAGTAAAGGAATACTAATTAATGTGAAAACTTTTTACAAGCTTTCAAAAGATTTTAAGTGATGTTACGATGAATTAATTGTTGGGAGGCATTGATGAAGTGCCCCTGGCTACTGATAGGATTTGTCGTTCAAAGTGGATTGCTGTTCACCATGCGAAGCTGAGCAAAAAGAAGCCTCTTATTCTATCCACAATAGTCCCTCTCTTGAGAGACCACTCGAAGAGAGACCATCTGTCTTGAAAGATGGCCTGTTTAGGGTACTTTACCCGGAGTTGTTTTTCAAGAGCTCATTTATAAGTATCTCCTATGAAAGACCACCTGTCTTAAGAAGCCACAAGTGCAAGGTCATCCCTGGAGGAGATTTTCAAGCCAGGTATCACTGTACAACAAAGTGGCACACTTATGTTGATAGTAAGTCATTATTGTCATGTTGGATTCTGTATGATCTATATCCTTATCGTGCAGCACCAATGAGAATCTAAACAAGTCAAGTCATGCTTGCTGAATATATAGTGTCAATTAGGTGGAACAGGAAACTTTGCCCAAGCCATGTGGACTACAATTTTTAAGGTGCAGGACAACCCGTGCTCAGTCCTCGCCTCACATGTCTACTGGTGTACAACTGTTGTACGAAAAAAAATTATCCACACTTTGTGACAGGGGCTCAAATGAACAGCAAGATAGTAAATTAATGTGGCTGAAGAATTTACTGTGGTAGCAGAATCTTCAGCCGTTCAGATAGTTTAGTCTATGTGATTAATAATTGGATTGTTGCCATATCATGTCAATAATCATCACCCAGTGAGCTTAAATAGGTTTTTAATTATTTGAGACTTACAAATTCGAATTTATGCCCGTATATTAGGCCTACAGTATTATTTTTACATAATGTTTACCCTTTCCCCATTAAACCGGCCAAAACCGGCTGGTGGTCAAATGTCGTCTGCTTCAGTGTTTTCAACTAATTTCAACAGTTATGAAAAAAAAAGTTGACTCACAAATGTACATGAGACTTATCAAGATCACATGCCCCAGGCCAACAGCTTTCCTTGGCATGGGTGGGGAACCATGCCAAGGAAAACTGTTGACTCAGTCTTAATTCAAGGGGGAAAGGTTAATGTGGTATACAAATAAAGACATTTCTGTATTTTTCTGACTCAGAAAAATAGTGGGAGAGGCACAGGCCTTGGCCAAAATAAAGGGACACAGAGAAACCTTTCTTGAAAGACCAGCCCCAGGGACACCCTGTATGTAATTGTGTTATCTCTAGACAGATAGTCTCTCATGAGAGGAGTAAACCTGTCAAACCTGTTTTGAGAGACCACCCCTAGGGCAGGCTACAAAGTGGTCACATAAGGCAGGTGGCCTACCAATGCAGGTGCAATAACATAGGAAAGGTAGCAAAAGGGACTTTGGAAATATGGTCTTGGAAGGCAGGTGGCCTTTCATTATAGCACTTGGTCTCAAAACAGGTTTCCTATCTTGAAAATATGGTCTTTCAAAGCAGGTGATGTCTCATCAGAGTGGTCTCCCTAGACAGGCACCACTATATAGTAGGCCTACAGTACAATGTGTCTCCCAGAGCACAGACAACTCACTTGTGGTTTTCATGAGATACCAGTCTGTAAATGCCAGTTGATATAATATATATACCTTGAAGTTAGACTATATACATTGAGTTAAGAGAAATTCAGTGTCATCCGATATGAACAGAATGTGATGTGATTGAAGACACAGTCAATAAAATTTTACATCACTTGATCAGATCTGAACATTGCCTTTGAAATTTAATGTGTGAGCAGTCTTGAAAACTATTGGAATATCAAAAGTTTTACTCACACAGTTGCTTAAATGGTACCATCCTTGTTTGAATTCTGTGTACATGTACAGCCAAAAGACACCAGTTTGTAAATGGTTATAATGAGATATTATTAAAGGGACAACCTTAGGTTGAAAACAAGTTGTCTGTAATGGTTCCTATAATCCCTCTGGGGATTAGATAGAATAATGAGATGTACAGACTGTTGTTGTTAAGTGCCCTTGCTCAGACAGCAGTCCACTAATTACATCATATTATCAGACCAGTCATTAGACAAATGAGGTGGTTGCATAATGAAGACATGGAGATTATCAGCTCGTTTATATTGAATGTCACACAGCCTCTTATAAATGGTGGAGAATAGGCCGGAACAAACCAAACAGTCAAAATTTTGTTTCTGCTGTTTGGGCAAAATGTAGTCAAAATACTTGGCAACCCAATATTTAACTGGATTTGTGCTTCAATTTGCTAATCAAAACAGCAGATTTGTAACTCAGTTTGGGGGATGCTTGGATGCAGGGCCAATCAAGTTATATCGTTTGGTGGTAGGCAAAATTTAATGGTTTGGTGGAAGTAAATTGTGCCTTGTTTATGTGACCTAATCAGTGAAAAACCACAAACCTCAGTGCCCCATTAAATAAGATCCTGACCTGCTGTGGGCTCTGTAAAATTATGGGAATGTTTCGTTGCACAGTGTGCAGATCAAACAGTGGCCATGGGGTAAGAGGTGGGGTGTCCCACATTCCCTGGGTCCCAGAAATTTACAGCCCAACTTTCCCCATTCCTGAGAAACTACACTTCAGTGCTTCCCCAGAATGGCCCTCTGTTTTTGTTGTTAACCTGTTCCTGGTCAGAGTGCAACTGAGTCAATAGCTTTCCTTTGCATGGGCTGGGTGCAGTGGGCCCTATTCATGCCATGGAAAGCTGTTAACCTAGGGCATGCAGTCATAAAGGGGCTTCTAAGCAAATCTCAGCAATTTTTCAGAGAATCAGAGAAAAATACAGTTAATTCTGCTGTGTTTTTGCTATGTTTTAGAAAAACTCTTTTACTACCCAGCTGCTTTGGTGAACTCACTAGCACTAAGGTTTGATTAAAACAAAAAAAAAAAGTATCTGTAGACCTTGGCCTATATGTTTTATATGGATCATGAAGAGGGCCAAGCCTGTATTATTCATTACTCCATGGCATAGATTTTGAGGTACATACTTTACTACCAGATTGTGAGGTGGGGGAAGCCAACAGACTCAGAGAAAACCACGTGCACAGTCAGAGTGGCAGGAACTCTTACCACATGCCTGCCCAGTCATAGTGGCAGGAACTCTTTCCACTTCCTGGGCAGGCACAGAACCAAACCCAGGGCACAGGTGAAAGGCGATCATGTTACCACTGAGTTGCACCCTTATGAAGTAGTTAAGTCACACTGTGATCAACATGGTACATCCACACACTCACATGTATTGTAGCCCGTGTGTAGTCATTATGAGTTTGTGTGCCCCTATTACCCCATGATTGTTACAGTATTAATGAGCATAGATTGTGATGTGTGTGTGTCACAGCAGTGTACTGGTGCTTCCTGCATTCACGCCTCTGCCCTCAAAGCCATCCTGTAACGATTTATGTATACCATACTGAAACTTCCTATACGGTGAAACCTCATAATAATAACACTCAGATATTAGACAATAAAGACTTATTGGTCAACACAAGTTTTGAGTGACGTAAAGTCAAATTCCTTTGCTGTTTGACTAATTTATCTGACACATTTTCCCCGGCAATAAATGATGTCATTATAATGAGTTTTCACAGTGAAACCTCATAGTGACTTTCAAATATTTTGACATATATACGTAACGACACACGTTCTGAGGGGCTTAAAGTCAGATTCCTTTGTTATTTGACTCATTTATCTGACATATTCACTCAGATATCTGACACATTTTGCCAGAAACAGATGGTGCAGTTATTTCAGTCTTTGCTGCACATAAAATAACACTGAGGTACATCCCACTTGTTCCTTCCCATTCATCAATGTTCAGATGTAGGCTTTGAAACTCCTGACATTATAATTCTAATGACACTCACACAGCATGGACAGATATAGGCCTCCAAAATTTGTTGCCAAATTGGGAAATAAAACAGTAATCACTGCAGTTCCAAACCAACCTAAATAATGAATATAATTTATAATTCATTTTAAAATAAGTTTGCTGATTGTAAATTTCTGTAGCCAAATGAATCAAACATTAGCATTTGGCTGATTGGCCAATGGCACCAGCAGTCCCTGCTCAGGTATCCAACATTATGCATGTGATTATTCATCAAAAACGCATGTACACAGTGAAAACTTGTACATGTAGCTATAACACTGTCATATTTATTATCTTCCCTTCTTTTTAAGAATTAAATGGTGACAACTTAGCGCAACAACTTCAATATTCTGCAAAAAGAACACATCGAAGTCATAATAACACTCCCATATCCAATGTTAGATGCAACTTTGACACAACTAGAAGTATATTTTCTTCATTATTTGATACACTTGGCAGACATATTCAGATCAAAACAGGGAAAACGAATAATGACAAAAAATATATGATCAGTGTATTTTAGAGATACATGTACTTGGTACTTTTCCTGGCAGTTGTGAATTTATAATTTATCACTCCACTTGGCATGGCATGGCCATTTTTTTTTTTGATTGTTTAATTTTCTTTCTTGTAACATAAGGAAATCTCCCCCTCCCCATCTGATTTCAAAACTTCAAATTGTAACAAGACTGAACTTAGAGTATCCATTTCACCATCATTTTAAGTGTTCAGTTAGTATAAATTATAAGAATCTGATGTAAAATCATGTAGCTGTACAAAGTTTAAAAGTGTGGCTGGTCCGGGAAAAAGATTCAAGGAAGACAAGTTGCTTAAGTCCTGCCTTCCTTGTAAAGATGATGTATCACATGTACATACAAATAATTCAGTGATTCAGTTAGGCAAAGTGAAAATAATTACGTTCTTACACAGAGCTCTACCTGAACACCTTTCCCTCAGTAAAAAAAAAAAAAGTGGGAAGTTTAATTTGGGTGCATATAAATCTGTGAAATATTAGATGAAATGAAAATATACCAGCTGCATTTGATTTTGGCAGAAAGTTCTTAAGAAGGTGGCAGTTTAGTTTAAAGCCTCGGGGCTTTTTTATTTTCCTGGGAATGAAATGTTGGTAGCAGGAACGCATACATTTAGGAAGAGTGGCCCAGGGCAAGCTGTGTAGCTGTATATAACAAGATGTAGATGTATGTGTTGACTGCTGCTGGGTTGCCAGCATTTAGTGAGGAGCGTTTCGGGAGCCAGCTGGCCGGATCAGCCCAGTCAGAGTGCACTGGTCTATAACATCTCGGCAAAAACACCTAACACACACTCCCAAACTTTTTTTTTCTTTTTTCTTTTTTTTTTTTTCCTCTTCAAAGTGACTCAGTTACTGATTGGTCATTTCCTGGTTGACTTGCGTAACATGCGTGACTTATTGAACTACATCAGACTCTGGCCTTTAGGATGTGCACTGATTTTATGTTTTCCATATATACCACCTCATTCTTCTTGCACATGTATGTAACTCACTTTTTTCCACCATCTGCTGCAAAACAAAAGCCAGTTTCAAACATGTTTTTTGTCACTAAGGTTAAATGTGCATCCCAGAAGTGATCTTGGTTTTTTGGTCTGGAGACTGCCAAAGCCAGGAATACCACGGGAGACTTGCCAAAGAATGTATTTGCCTGCTGAGCCAGCCTTTGAGTGCCAGCAGTTTCTTGGGTAATGACTATAGCATGCACAGCTGGGCCAGCAGAAATTAACAGCCCGTTGACTTGGCTACTTCACCCCGATATATGGTTTATTCATTCCTATACACAGGATGAGTGATCCCAAGTCCAGAAGTGTGTGTAATTGTTTTGGCTCTTGGTCTACAAGCATTCCTTGGCATTGTTGGAAGTAGTTTATTGCTGTTTACAGATTTGCTCTGTGTAAGCAGCTGTAAACAACTTTTCCTTACAAGTGTGTTTTATGGTATAATGTGTGTGGGCCAGCAGGGTTGGGTCTGGTAGCATTCATTGGCTGTGCAGCATCTATAAAGGAGCCAACCCTGTTAATTCCAATAGTAGCACGCTGTGCTAATATAAAGATTTCCTGGAGGAGACATGGCTATTGTGGATTTTTGTGATAATAATATGTCTTAATAATTTACAATATCACAAGCAATTGCGCTTATTGTAGAATCCATAGAGCATTAAAAAAAAGAAAACAATGAACCCTCTTCTTTCATCAGAAGCAGTTGATTTTTTAAATTTTGAAAAATATGGAACTTTTAGTGAAACCCCAAGAACTTTTTTTAAAAATAGGGTTTACTTGTGCTTCTATAAGGGCATGTGGTACAATTGGAATGGATATGGTATTATCCCTATTAAGAGCCCAGTTGCAGAGGAAATTTAATTGCAATAAGCTTCAGTAGGATGTATTCATATTCAACCATATTGACTGCAGACCAGCTCATGTTGTCACAGTTGTCAGGCAACAGATCTATGCCACGCCATCATGAGGGCACTCATACCAGTTATGTTTTAACCCGTCCAGAAATGGAACTTTTTCTACTAAACAAATGAAATTTTCTCAATGTTTCCCGCCTTCATGTTTCCAAACTTTTTTGCACTTAAATAAGGTTTCTGACTTCTCAATTCGTTTATTTTGCCATAGAAGCTTGTTTGGCCCTGCTACATGAATCTGTCCTCCTTCCTGTCAAGTTCCTTGCGGCAGCATAGGGTACCTGTTATTATGAATACCTCTTATTGTAGACCAGAATTTGGAACATTTTAGCAGCGTCAGCTGTAACTGGGTCACTTTGCCCTGCTGTCAGTTTCAGTTATACATGGCTGTGTGGAGAGAGGCCTCCCCCATTGCCCCATCAGCTAAGGTGATAATTTACTCTCAGCTTGCAGATTGCTTCCTCCCTGTCATGTGTACGTCCAGTTGGCTCATTTATCTGTGGTTTGTTTCATGTTAGTGCAGGCCAGGGCAAGCAAACAAAGGTCGATACACTTGTTATTCATTGCTATCAAAGTTGGCAGAAGGCTCTGTCTTGTTTTGGATGCATCGTGCAGGTAAACAAGGTCACAGGTTGGACACCAGTGTATCTCCAGAGCAGTTTTGGCAGGGAACCAGACTGTCTTCTGCATGGAGAAAACCTATGAAAACAGACCGAGGCACCTGTTGTTCTTTATGCTGATAAGATGGTCTAGAAGTGCAAGTAAGGTGGTCACAGTGACAGGACTGTGATGCGTCTGTCAGGGTGGAGTTTGGGGTGGGGTGAGGAACATCCCATGTTCTTTGTGGCCTGGAATATTCAGCCTGATGTTCCCTGCTCAGATCACAGTGCAGGATCCCTGTCCCTGGAACACAAAGGTCATGTCTCCATAACATATAAGGCCCTTGTACACATATGTTCCTCCAAAACCCATTTAAAAGAGGTGAGCTGCCACAGCTGTTTTACCTTACGGTGGCTTTTTGTCAACATGTCTTATTTGGTTGCCTGCCAGCATACCTGGTCTATGTGACCAGGTGAGCAGAGAAATCTCCAGTTTGACAGATGGCTGGACTGAGTGACAGATCTGATCATGTGTGTTGATATTACAGAACCATCAACACGTTTTTTTTGTCCTGTTCTTTGGCCAACAGTATCCATCATAAGGAGCTTTGCCAGAAGTAGAGCAATTGGTTGAGGACATGCAGTATTTACAGCTGGCTGTCCGGCCTGGCGTATTTACTCCCTGTCATTTTATATTTGGCTTGGCCCTACAAGTCATGTAGTGCGTCAGCTCCGAAAATAAAGAAAATGGAGACAAAAAGGTAATTGAGGTGCGTATGTGTACATGGTGCATGCGGCCCATGATCTGGCATTTGATGTTGCAGTGCTAACAGTGGGGAGTATGGGAGACATGTACTAGATACGTATTTTTAGCCTTCGTAAAATTTTGTCCGGTTTTTCAGATTCTTCTCTCCTCCTGCCCTGAAAAAAAAATGAAATATATCTTTTTAAAAAAATAAAATTTATTGCCATATATCTGTTTCAAAAAAAACTCTTGACTCTTTCAGTGCCACATTTTTCACTGAGCCAATAGCTTTTCTCGTTGCGCTTTGGACATATTGCACCCAGTGCGCACCAAAGAAAGCTGTTGACCTGATCTATATATATCCTCTATAACTCATTCCATACCAGTCCCTGATTTTTCCGTGTATTTACCTAGATTTAAGATGACAATTGCATGTTTAAATTCTTCATGAAAAGTACCAACATGCCTATAGTCTTACATCAGTGGTTCTGGTAGTGCCTGGCAAGTCATGCTGCAGCTGCCGCAAGGGCAGCTGCAGCATGACTTGCCAGGCAGTGCCAGAACCACTGACCAAGGCCTGTGACCATAGTATAAGAGTGAGTTAACTAAAGGCATGATGGTACTTGATTGAACATTTTTTTACAAGGAACATTAGTCTAGTACACAAATTATTAAAATTGAGAGAAGTTCTCTTTAAGCCCCCCCCCCCCCCCCCCCCCCAAAAAATTTATAAGTGGGTTTCCCCTAACAGACCAAAAATTTTTGGGGAAGGTAGGTAGGCATAATTTTTTGTTCTCAGTCAGACAGTTTGGGTAGATCTGTATGTTTTTTTTTTTGTTTTTTGTTTTTGTTTGTTTGTTTGTTTTTTTTTGTAAATATTCCACAATTTTTGGAAGGAAGGGGTTTTTATTTGTTTATTTATTTATTTGGTTGGAAATAAGTTAACAGGGTCAGTAGGGGAATTTAAAGATAGGTCGGTCAAGTTAGACATGTTAGAGGAAACAAACAATTTTTTTAAAAAATTCTTTTTGGTCTAAGTCGTTCAACGTTAGTCACCCTTGGCACTGAAAGAGGATCACCACACCACAAAGGTCAGGTTTCATTTAGGTGGCAACATGAAAGTTTAGAAAAATGTAATATTTTCGTAAGACAGCCGTGCATATCTGCAGGCAGAGGATCAGTGCATACTGTGGTTCACATTTATCCATTCTTGCAAACATAAAAAAAACTACGTGTTTTTATGTGTATAAATTTTCTTAGTTTTTTGCATTTCATGCATCAGGTAAAGTTTTAATCTCACTATTTTGGAAGTAGTTCCTATGGAACCTGTGCTAAAAATACTGTTTCATTGTGCTTTTTAGTTGTGGTGACTGAAGTTAGCAGTCAGTAAGGTTTGACTGTGGTCCATATCTGAGACCTGTGTCGGTGTGGTGGTAAACATCAGGGAAGAGTCTAACGGAAGTTCAATAATAGATCAATCTACTTTGTGATTGCACAAGGCTCTTGAATTTGTAGACTCTTTGTTTGTGTTTGTGAGGAGAGGGTTAAAGTTAAAACATATATCACAAACACAAATATTTGAGTTTGCCTGAGCTGAGTCAGTGTTGGTGTCACTGATCAGTTGTAGGAGTCTCAGGTGCCCGGGACAGCATCAGGCTATCCTCTGACAGTATTATCTGGCACACAGTACCTGGACGTTGTAGAGGATGCTCAACCGCTCTCAAAAGTATTCTGTCCAAAATAGACACTCAGGGCTAGAAATGGGGCTTATCCGCTTGTCCGTACTAAGTGAAACTTGTGACGGACAAGTAAAGTTGCCAATGCACTTGTCCAAAATTTACATACAGTTCAATTAGAATAAGACTCCACTTTGTTGGCAGACAAGTGAAAATTTTTCCTTATTTCTAGCACTGACACTGGTCAACAAACTGCATAACTCTACTGGTGGGAGTGCACTAGTACAATTCACACCTTCCGGGTGTCTTATCTAGATATATGTTTTTGTTTGTTTGTTTGTTTGTTTTCTTCTTTTTTTTTAAATATGTACATGGTGTCCCAACTTTGGGGGCATGTTTGTTTTTTGTAACTTGGAAAAATGATGGGGCCATGTTAAGTGGTGTGAATGAGCATTGATCAGACTTAGCAAGGCGTAGTATTGAACCTTTATAAATGCATTAATTATGAGAATGACGTACATCTACCGACTGCTCTTTCCCTGGACATGTGTAGTGCTGTGCTGCCTATCTGCTCATTTAGTGAATTACCAAATCCAAGAAAAAACACAGGAAGTGATCTGACAGGTGTCAGTGTAGTGGTCTACATTTAGTTATAAATCTTCATCTTAGGATAATTCTTTTAAAAAAAATGAAAGGACAGCTACATATTAGGTTTTTAAAGTGTGTGTGTATACACTGTTGTTGATTTTTTTAAGTCTGTGTGTGAACACTGACTTCTTGCTTTTCCTATTTATTTATTTATTTATTTATTTATTTATTTATTTATTTATTTATTTATTTATTTATTTATTTATTTGTTTGTTTGTTTGTGTGTGAACACTGACTTCTTGCTTTTCCTATTTATTTATTTGTTTGTTTGTTTGTTTATTTGTTTATTTATTTATTTATTTATTTATTTATTTATTTATTTATGTGGTCGGTATTCTAGGACACTAAAAGCTTGGCATGGTGATAGACTCAGGAATGATGTTGTGCATATTGCGTGGAACAGTCATGATGTCAAAAATTATGCAAATTGGGGGCAATTAAAATTTTAAAAGCTCCATATCTTCCAACCTATTACGGATAGACACAAAATTTTAAGTATTATATACAGGTTTATGACACCTGCCAATCTAATGGACAGTGAACAAAAACTGTAGCAGTTGAAATAATTATTATGCTAATAGTACCACTTGAAACATGTAAAAGTTCAATATCTCCAAACTGTTACAAATAGAGGTCATTTCAACTTCAATCTGTAGGTGTGTGATATGGCCACATCCAATCAATTATGAACCAAAGTTGTAGCATTCTAATTTATGCAGATTAGGTGAATACACAAAATTTAAATCTGGAATAATTTCAAAATATTACAGGTAGAGGTGCCATTCCAACTTCAATTGATACATGTAGGTTTGTGACATAGCCCCATCCAATGAGACATGAAACAAATTTATAGCATTTTTATTTGAATACAAAGTAGGTGAATACACAAAATTGTAATCTTGAAAGAACTTCGAATCTCTTATGGACTGGGGTGTCATTCAAACTTCAATTGATAAATTTGTGGGATAGCTGCATCCAGTGAACCATGACTTACAGTTGCAGCAGTTTGATTTATCCAAATTAGGCAAACACACAAAATTGACATCTTGAATGGCTTCAAAACTATAACATACTGAGGTTCCTTTCCAACTTTAATTTATAGGTTTTTGACATAGCTGCATGAAAAACGTATTGTTGCAGAAGTAAAATAAATTCTGAATAGGCAATCTTTAAAAGTTTCCTAGACACACAGACTGGTTTGCTGGCAAGCCAATAAAACTTTTTAGTTTACCTTCCTTTTTCAAGAAGGGAGGTGATGGGGGAGCACAGGAGAAGTGGCGTGGGCAGACGTCCCCGGTCATCTTTTTTCAGATGACTTTTCGTGTGTTGTTGCTAATCTTCACATCTTCTGAACTACATGTTTGATCCTCTTCAAACTTGTTGGGAATATACCTTGACTCAATCTGCACCAGGCATCTTCACTACATGGTACTGCTGGTATTTCCTGATTTTTCACAAATCATTGAAATAAGGAATTATCCATAAGGGTACTTGTACATGTATATCTTTTTTGTTTACTTGTACATATTAGCATTGTTACTAGTGTTTACAGCAAATCTGAATATTGGCTTGTATACCGTAATGGTTAAAACCTGGGCACATGGTTACTAACTAAACACTAATAGGAAAGTACCTGGGGGTTACTTTTGGTGTTTTAAATTTTGACCTTGAGTGACCTTGAATGGTCAAACTGACATATATTGGCTTTTATCGTTGGTAACAGTGGATCCTGTACACTTTCCAATTACAAAATGATGACTACAGAAGTATGTGAGTGAAGACTTCTATATTGCAAACAGTGACATGATGGTCTTAAAGAAAGAAGACTTTGTTTTCATATATATTTTGGTAAGTTTTCATAGGGCTAAATTCCTGTGTAATCAAGGAAAAAAGGTTACTTAATTTGTTATACATTTTCAACCTGGGGCGATTTAAAGTGTTATCTCTTTTGATTTTGACCAGGTCACTGAACTTGGTATGAAGTCAATTTGCACATACCGTATCATTACCCAGGGTGCGTAGGATATTTTCAGAATGTGAGACTCAATGTCAGACCTAGTTCTGAAAATTATGACACAATTCTTTTCATAAGTCCTGTGGCAGTTAAGAATATTAATGTTATTTAAGGGGAGCCAAAAGGGGATTTATGCGGTTGGTCACAGGCTGACTGAACACCTGAGTCCATGAGCCAGCACAGAACTTTCAGCTGAAGGCAGTCACGTATCATAGTGTACTTTTGCCTGGTAGAAATTCTACATGTCCAAAGGATACTGTAAATTACTTTAATTTTGCTGTATTTTTAGTTTCACTTATTTTGCTGATGCCACAAAACTATGAAAATAAAAGTAAAGTGCAACAGTATTTTGATATTGCTTGAAAAGGAATAAAAATCATGCTCAAAATAGTGAAATTAATACTGCAGTGAAATGTCAAAAACGGGGACAATTTTAACATGCAAAAATAAAGCAATGTGCAGTATATACATGTACATGCATGCGCCCTCCTGTCATGTCTGGTCATAGCCCATGCAAAGACAAGTTTTTTGCATCAAATAAAAAGTCAGAACATGTACAGGTTTGCACTTAATTCTTTCAGTGCCAAAGTTTGGACTCAGTCAACAGGTTTTCTTGGCGCACATTGCGCCCAATGCATGACAGGAAAAGCTGTTGACCTGGGATATTCTCTTTGGAACTATAGGCGTGCTGATACTTGAATGAAAGTTCTTTTTGCGAGGAACACGAATCTGGGATTCTGGTGATAATTCAGACTATTTGAAGTTAATCGACTTTAGTTGTGCTTGGCACTGAAAGAGTTAATGTAAGTCAGGCTGTCAGCCAATATTTGAAATGGAGGTTTCCAGTTTGTTGAATGTGTTTACATCAAGATTATAGAGTGCCAGGGCGTTCACTTCCTATTCGGTGCATTTGGAAAATATAGTTTTTAATTGTGCCAAAAGGGCAGTTCAATGGATATATCTGTTTTGCTGATGTTGTGGTATGAGAGCAAGGTACAGTAATAAATAGGTGACTCTGTTTCACCATGAAAATGATGCAAGTGGAACAAAATACATCTTTACATGATACATCTGTCCCACCATGGTGAGAGTGAAACAAAGTACATGTTTACATGATACATCTGTCCCACCATGGTGAGAGTGAAACAAAGTACATGTTTACATGATACATCTGTCCCACCATGGTGAGAGTGAAACAAAGTACATGTTTACATGATACATCTGTCCCACCATCAGGCCTCGAAAATTTTTTTAAAAATCGCTTGTCCGCAGGGCAAGTAAATTTCAAAATCCACTTGTCCGCATACAAAATCCACTTGTCCTGATAAAACTTCTATAAACATCGTTTTTTTCAAACACAATGCTAAGGCCTACACAAACCATTTACCCTAAAATATATTTGCCGCGTATTGTCGCTTGCAAACTCGCACAAAAATATCAAATTTTACAACGATTCAAGCTGCAACTCTTCGACAGTGAAACTGGCAAAACATTAAAAATACAAATTAAAAAAATAAGCTATTTGCATGGGGTGACTAACGATGAAAAATACATTGTAATTTCTGGGACGATAGGAGTCCGTATCCCGGTTAAACTTAAATAACGATTAAAATAGTTGCATTGGTTTCAGGATCCTTTCTCGCTGCCTCTGATGCCGTGATGGGATGCATATCGTTTGCGTACCTACCATGAACGCTATCGGTACAACGTGGTAAATTTGCGTATACAGTATTGGCAAGTTCCTCGCAATAAACGGTGTTCTTAAATCAAATTCAAACGAAAATTTTAATATTTCAAATCAGAAATCGAGCGTGCGCACCGTCAACATCTTTCCTGCAACTGCACACAAACAGCTGCTTTGGCCATGTGGCCTGACGCACAACACATCACCCGATTGGTCAATTGAGTCACATGCAAAAATGAGCCAATCGCAGCTCGTGCTGCAGTGTTTTCATCATGGCTTCCACCCTGTGAACATGTGTGAATATGCCGTAATTTAGAGGGAACATACAAACGGGAAACTTTTTTTTTTTAATTGCAGCATGCAAAAATAAAGATTCCAGTGTTAAAAGCAACAATTATTTGGAGTCACAGGCAAATACGCAAAGGTAGGGGGATAGAGAAAAATGCCGAATGTGTGACAGATCAGTTAGCATGATGCTCCGTTCACCGTAGATTACTCCACGCGGTCACTTGCGTGTGACTGGCAGATGTGTGTTTTGTTTGGCCGGGAAGTCAACTTGCGGCACTATTACATGATCTCTCCAACACTTTTAGAGCCCACCGATAAATTGTCTTTGATGTTAATTTGCTCAAGAATTCGCCATGCAAGTTTTAAAATTTTTTGATGTTCCTTTGTCATCGTTCGGGCAGATGAGACTGACGGTGAGGTGCTGTGACCTTGCCCCGATACGCGCGAAAGCTAATACGCCCCAATGCATGACTGCTGGTACCTTTGATCTCGTCGTCGTATGCACGCAACGGTCAAAATACCTGCTTGTTTTGACAGATATCAAGTAGGTAGTCAAGTCCTGTTGAATACACCTGCTGACCATGTAATTGTTTAAACCTGGATTGTTTAATTGTCTGGCCAGGGGATTATCATCACCTATTGCGCATTGGCGTCCCCACGCACATGCTTGCATTGGTGTTTATGTTCTGTTCACACGGACCACAGTAATCGCCAACATACACAGAGTCGCGAAGGCTCTGACTGCTCATCATTATGTTGCCGTGCATGCAAACAGACGTAATTTCAGTCCAGTTAAAAAAAGAAAAAATTAGCTTGTCCGCAGGACAAGTTGAATTTGAAAGTCACTTGTCCGAGAAGAGCTTTAGCTTGTCCCGGAATGTCGGATCATAGGAATTTTCGAACCCTGCACCATGGTGAGAGTGAAACAAAGTACATGTTTACATGATACATCTGTCCCACCATGGTGAGAGTGAAACAAAGTACATGTTTACATAACATTTCAGTCACAGCATGATGTGAGTAGAACAAAGTAGATATATCTCTGTCACACCATGATGAGAATAGAACAGAATATACATCTTTACATGTTTGTAAATATAACATATCTGTCATACCATGATGAAAGTAGAACAAGGTACATAGATATGTACATGTATACCATGTCTGTCACACTATGGTAAGAGAGGAACAAGGTACATCTTTACATACTATGTCTGTCACACCATGATGTGAGTAGAACAAAGTGCATCTTGGCATAATATCTGTCTCACAATATAGTGTAGAATAAACCACATAAACATACTTCTGTCACACCATGAAGAGTGCAGAACAGAGTACACAGTCTATAGATATCTCTGATACCATGATGTACATGGAAAAGAGTACATGCTTAGATATCTATCACGTGATGATGATAGTAGAACAAAGTGCATCTTTACATCTGTAGATATCTAGGCCAGACTATGGAAAAAAAAGGACACTTCGGCAGGGCAAGTAGATTTCAAAATCCACTTGTCCGAATATAACCTGGTGCAGCAAGCATGGTAATATTCTTTTACACCAATCCATACATCAAGGCCTGGACAAACCATTTACCCTAGTTTGGGACTTACTGTCGCTTGCAAATTGGCAAAAATTTGTCAATTTTTACCATGATTCTAGCCATGACTGTAAACAGTAGAACTGGCAAAATATTAAAAATACAAATTGAAAAGTAAACTTTTTGCATAGGGTGACTCACGATGAAAAATACTGTGTAATTTCTTGGAGTCACTGTTCCAGGTAAATATATACCTGTAGATTAATAGTGGTGTTGCTTTTAGGTAGGATCATCTTTCTTGTTGCTGCTGATTGGATGAACATCGACGCCATTGTTTGCGTACTACCATGAATGCTATCGGTACATCGTTGTCAAATTGTATACAGTATTGGGAAGCTCCTCACTATAAATGGTGTTCTAACTTCAAATTCAAATGAAGAATTTCAAATTTCAGATCAGAAGTCAGTCTGCTTGTAATGCACATCGAGTGTGCTCACCGTTTCCATCTTTCCTACCACTGTATACAAACAGCTGCATTGGCCATGTGGTCTGATAGACAACACATCAGTTGATTGGTCAAACGAGTCACATGCAAAAATGAGCCAATCAGGGCTCGTGTAACAGTGTGTTCATCATGGCTTCCACCCTGTGAACATGTGTGAATCTTCCGAAATTTATGGAAGACTAACACACAAACAGGAAGCTTTTTGTATATTGCAGCATGCGAAAATAGATATTCTAGTGTTTATAGCGACAATTATTTGGAGTCACAGGCAAATATGCAAAAGGTAGCCTGGGATAGAGAATAATGCTGCATGTGTAACAAATCAATCCGTATGAAGCTCAGTTCAGAGTAGATTACTCCTCGTGGTCACTTGCGTGTGACTGGCATATAGTTTGTGTTTTGTGGTTGGCCAGGAAGTTACCTCAAAACATCTGTACATGATCTTTCCAACACTGTTAGAACTCAGTGGTAAATGGCATTTGATGCTCATTTGCACAAGAATTCGCCATGCAAGTTTTAATATTTTTTGATGTTGCTTTGTCATCGTTTGGGCAGATTAGGCTGGTAGTGAGGTGCTGTGACGTTGCTCCAAGAACGGGCGTAAGCCAATACAGTGCAGTACATTACTGCTGATACCTTTGATCTCGTAGTCGTATGTACGCAACGGTGAAAATACCTGCTCGTTTTGACAGAAATCAAGTAGGTAGTCAAGTCCTGTTGAATACAACTGCTAACCATTTAATTGTTTAAACCTGGAATGTTTACTTTAGGCCAGGTTAGCGCTAGGATTTAGAAATTACTAGCCAAAATATACCTTTTTCCCAGAAAGACCTACACAGACTTTGAATTTGTTAAATTTCTGCATTAAAACAAAGAATTTTGGGGAAATTTTAGCAGGCATCTACTACTTTTAGTAGCCATTTTGAGGTTTTAGTAGCATTTGGCCAGTGCTAGCACTAACCTAGCTTTAGGCCAAGGGATTATCATCACCTGTTGGCGCCCCCACGCACATGCCTGCATTGGTGTGTATGTGATGTACACACGGACCGCAGTAATCGCCAGCATATCAAGAGTTGCGAAGGCTCTGACTGCTCATTATCAATGTTGCCGTGCATGCAAACAGACGTTATTTCAGTCAATTTTTTTTTTGCTTGTCCACAGGACAAGTTGAATTTGAAAGTCACTTGTCCGAGAAGTGCTTTAGCTTGTCCCGGAATGTCGGATCATAGGAATTTTTGCTATCGTGTGAAACGCACAAAATAAATCTAAATTAGCTGTCTCTGGGACACCATGACGTGAGTGGAAGAGCAGGGCAGTGGTCTGTTATCACCAGGAATGTCAAACCTGTCACAAAAGTAGGCCATAAATGTTACATTTTAGCCCCACTTTAGGGCAATGTATAGTTGCCTTCAAACATTCTGAGTGAAACACAAGTCTTAATTAGCAGAAATGGTTTATTACTGTGAAGGGCAGTTTGTTTTGGCAGTGTAACAGGGGGAGGTAGCAGGTACCACCCTTGACATTATGGCTGAAAATGAGAGTAAATTGTCCTAATCAGCTGTGTAAATCTGGGCGCAGGTTGTATGCTTTCATTGTTTAGATGAAATCAAGACTGGCATGATGACTGGGAGTTGTCGTCCCTGAGGGTTAGGGTAGGAGGAGACCTGTCTGTCAAAGGAAAACTTATAAGAAGCTGAAGGGATTTTGCATGTTGCTTGCATCCGAAAAAAGAACTAATAATTAAATTGTCGAGGCTAGCGAGTGACTGGTGATATTCTTCTGCAGTTCCTGAAAGAAGGTTTGGTGAGTGGAGATGCATACGTTGACCATTTTGGTCATGACCTCTTGGGTGTTCCATGTTAAAATGAGTCTCAAGTATACACCAATTACCTGTCTTTTGTTGTGTTTGTATGGGAAATTGCAATGCAATAGTGCCTATTTCTGTTGCTGCCATTGAAAGTTTTTGGGGGTTTTTTGGGGGTGGGGGTGGGGGTGGTGGGCTAATTACCAAGCAATACATGCATGCCATTCACCTCTGCAACTCTGGTTCCAATCTAAATTGGAATCCAAGCAACATACAGTGGGTAGCTGTGGCCAAATTTTAGCCTTATATGACATGTTTCACACACAGATTGTGTTTGACTTGCATTCAGAGTGCCTGCCCAGTCTCATTAGTTCTGTTTGCTAAGGTTTGTTCAACATTCCTGTAACTTGTTTGCTGGTAGCTTATCTGTGTCCAAATTATAGTTTTACAATTTTTTAAATATATATGACTATTGTCTGGCCTGCGCATACATACATGTTAAGTCAGTTTCCACAGATAAAGAGCTTTGATAGATGAATCTGTGTTTTATAACTGCATATATTTGTTCGTTTTGTGTGGCTTGTTGTTTACTTTACCATCTGGTAGTAAAGATACACAGACCCTTAGTTAGAATTTGATAGGGGCAATGCGTAGATCATTTAAAAAGGGTACCATTCCAGCAGAATATATGTGAAAAGGGCTCTTTTAGCTTAAAACTCACTGAAAAAGGGCAGCTATGCCTCAAGCCTACAGGTGTGTAACAACAAATAATATAAATCTTATTATGCTGTTACTACTTCTGATTATTCATTTGGTAGAATGTAACAACTGGCTCTGTTTTTTAAGAGGTTTTAATGAAAAAATTTATCTAAAATAGGGTACAATACCATATATCCTTCAATTCAGCTAATAAATAGGGGCAGGGTGCTGGAGAAATTTCAAACGGGGCAAAGGGGTGCCACTGAAGAGGGGCGGGGTGGGCCACCCCTCTGCTGAAATGGTGTAGAAAGGGGTCTGAATTATACTAAGAGTGGCAGGATCAGCAGACAGATATAGTCTTCAAAAATTCTGAAGCCAAGATAGGAAATATAAGTACAATTAACCCTTTCTCTCTTGAATTAAGACCGAGTCAGCATCATTCCTTGGCATGTAAGTACTCAACCCACGCCAGGGAAAGCTGTTAACCTGAGGAATGTGATCTTGATAGGGCTCATCGAAAATTCTCTGTCAAATTGTTTCCGTTGCTGTTGAAATTAGTTGAAAGCACTGAAGCAGACAACATCTGACCACCAGCCAGTTTTGGTCAGTTTAAGGGAGGTGCAGTTCACAATGTTGTCACAGCCCTTTAATAATTCCTTTTATACTATTTTTACCATTTACACATTTCATTAAGTCAAATTTAAGAAGCATAAGCATTTGGCCAATAGTCAGAGTAGTCCCTGCAGGAGCAAGAGTGGATGAAGGAGCCAGCAGTGACTTGCAGCATTTGACTTGCTGATCTGGCATTTTATCAGTTGTCCCACAGTCACAGGTAGCTAATATACAGTTTCATAATGCGGTCCCTAATTAATTAGACATTAACTTCCAATGTTGTCAAAAGCCATATACATGTATATCTTTAAGATGATCACTGGAGTCACTGCGAAGATTGTCAAGGTTCCCATCATGCTTTGCTGAAGAAAAAACTTCATACCCCAAACACCATCGCCAGGTACTTCCTTTTTGCTGCAATGGTTTTTGTTGCTTTAGATCATGTGATGGCTTGCTGGGACATGACAAGTCGAGGACTGACAGAAGTGATATTGGTCGAGTTATGTAAGGTAAACATGTACTGGACCATGGTACACAGCCTTGCATACATTAGATATATATGACCTATTGTCTTTGTTGTGTATGGACCACAAGGTATGGTAGCTAGGTCAACACGTTCAGAAGCCTGGGGCCTCAGCTATATTAGTCCATTGTTTGAAACAATTCTTGTCTGGAGGGAATGACATGGTGGTATAACAAGGCTGCCTGGCCTCCAGCTGCCTGGACTGGACACTTTTGATGTGCAGTCATAACCAGCATACTGATGACCAGCACACAATGTGCCGCTCACAAGGGGAGCTGGCTGTGTCACTTGGTGGCCTGGCTCACTGAAGTCATGCCATGTTATGGTGGTAGAGGCTGTGATCCCAGGCTTTCTGCATTGTCTGGCAGGTCCTGCTCCGGCTGCTGTTATGACACTGATAGCATGTCATTCCAGGCCTGCAGTAAGGTACCTGCTGTATGTGGCCACAGCTCTGACACCTCACCTGCTCTTTGTGTTTGTAATTTCTGGGCCGGCACCGGGCATTAGCCAATTAGCCATAGGCTAATGATTGTGGAATTTGGCAAAAAGAATTTACAACCTTATAGCCAAATTTGTTTTTAAAAAAAGTTGCTGCTCTGTAGCTTTAAAATCAGTTTTACTGTTTTATCCTCAAACTGCTGTAGACGTGTTACATGGTACTAAATGTTTGAAGATATAAGTTGGCTTTGGCTAATGTGATAAAATAAAGAGTAGGTAAAAGATTTAAAATTATTTTAGTGAAGTTGGCTGACAAAAGAAAATCCCTAGCGCAAACCCAGAATTTTTAAGACACAAAAGTCAATTTCTTTGTTAATTTACCTGCACAGGTAACTCTTTCAGTGCCAATCCCATGTAAAGTCAGTCTGCCTAAGTCAGACAAGTCTGAATTATCATTAGGATCTCAGATTAGTATCCAGGCTCGGAAAAAGACCTTTCATTCAAGTACCAGTATGCCTATACTTCCAGAGGGAATACCCCAGGTCAACAGCTTTTCTTGGTGCACATTGGGCGCATTGCACCCAATGGGTGCCAAAAAAAGTTGTTAACTCAGTCCAAAATTTGGCACTGAAAGAGTTAAAAGTCACCTGTTAAATGTGGCTACTTCTTGGCAGAGAGGGTGACCTTATACAGCAGGTTCCACTGTAGTATGTTGGTACAATAGAACAGGTCTGCCATTCAGACCATCCCTACTACCAACAAAAGTGGTCTTGTGTGACAGGTTGTCTTTAAGTACAGGAAAAGTTCTGGCAAAGAGACTCTGGTGTCATAGAAGTACAGTCTTAAGGACAGTCTCTCATGAGATGTGGTCTTTATAGCAGACTTGTTCCACTGTAGTGGAAACCAAGCATCATTTCTATGCCAACTGTCCCTCATTATCAGGGACAGTCCCTGAAATAAGCTGAAATTTTGACCAGTTTACGGTGTTTCTCCCACATTAAAACTGCGCACATACATTTTCTTATACTTTTGTTAAATATGCTCTGTCCCTGGTGTTTTCACATGTATACATGTCCCTGAGTTGGCATTTTGAATGTTGGCATCTCTGCTCATTTTGTGAAGAATTTTGATACACAATCAGTGTGGGTAAATATATGGACAATCAGGGGTTGATCAATATCCAAGGATTTTAAGAGACAAGAACAAGGCTACATTAACGAACTCATGACAGGTCAGCCTTGGTTGTGCAGGTTTGTGCTTGTCTTGTATTAAACAAAGATATCTGCATGCATATATTAGCTGGATACATTTTTGCAAGGAATAAGGCAAAAGTATTGTTTATCAATAACAATGCACCTGAAGCATGCAACACATTGATAAAACACAGAGGGATGGAAAAGGGTCAGACTTCTACACAGAGTTTAAGAAATTTGCATGAAGTAAAGAAAACAGAAGTTGGTCCATTTTGGGGCTGTGTGAACTTGGGTCCACATTGTGCTGGATGTCGAATGTGGTAACATTGAAATACAAGATGACAAAGAAGGACAATGTTCTGGTGGCCAGAACTATGCACCAGAGCTGCCCTTGCTGTATTCAGTTTGTTTGTTTGAGTGACTCAAGAATAGATTCAGTCATAAAGTCACACTATCATAAAATATGTATACAGCAGTCCCTGTCTTGAGAGACCACCACACGATCAGGCCCAAAAGTGGTCTTTCAAGACAGGTGGCCCCTCATTAGGGGTACAATAACATTAAAAAGATATGACCCGCCAGAAGTGATCTTTCAAACCAGGTGGTCTCTCACTGGAGTGGCCGGTCAAGACAGGGACCACTATATAACTACATGTATATAATACACAGTGGTCAGGAGACTGGCAATGTATGCCACAAGCAGATGCTACCACAAGAGCCACCCAAATACCCAATTCCATATTGATTATTAAGTGTGATGTTAGAAAAAAAAGACTAGTTTTAGACCATGATGCATTTTTTCTTTCTTTTTTTTAATGGATCTGCTTTCTGGGCAGTGCAAACCCCATCCCCAATATAGGCAAAAAGACGTCTTTTTTAGCTCTGCAGACCTATCACCCAGCTCATATGATCTGTCATATCTGTCTGCAATAAGTGGATCAAAATGCGAAAATCTTGAGAGTGCAATTTTGAGGGGTGGGGGGTGGGGAGGGCGAGAAGAGTTTTCTAAAATCATCCTGAAACTTGGTAGGGGTGTTGAGCCGGCGAAAAGAGGAAAATGTCTTGAAATTTGTTGGCGCCACTTGTCTAGTAGTATGGAAGATATGAACCAGCATGTGAAGAAAACACATTAACTTCAATATTTCGAGGAAGAATAAGGCTGATAATGCCATTTATTTAACAAATTTATGTGTGCTAGATGGATGACCTTGACATGCTGTCTCTAGATCACTGAGGGAAAGCATTTTTTTAGCTCTGCTGACCTAAGGTCGCAGAGCTTATATGATTGTGTATGTCCTTCCGTCCATAAAATTGTAAGTTGTGAGTGCGATATTGTCCACAGTTTTCAAGTACGCCCAGTATAACTTTCAGGACTTATAGCGTGTATGAAAATCTAGGTCCTTTTTTATATTAGTGGTGCCACCTATGATATAAAGTTCCATATCTGGAATTTTAAGTAATTAGATTAGACCAATTTATAGGATATATTTAGAGAGAGAGACCATGCCCAATGCTAGAAAGTCATGCAATGTCAGTGACCTTGACCTATCTTTGTGAGGTCACCATGCCTGTAAAGTTGAAAGAGGTGATTTTGTTAAGGCAGGGTGCGGCTTGGCCATCAATGGCAATGCAGCACAGCACTAAGCCCATGGACCTCTTGTATTACATAATCTGGGTGACCTTGACCTATGTCCAAGGTCACTGAAGACAAAGTTAAGGACTTAACCATTGTTGTCTTGGCACGTGGAACAATATCCATTGATCACAGGAATTGCACAAATAAAACATGATTATATGTGGAACAAAGTTCCATCTGGTGGACAAACCAGACACTAAAATCACTTTAGGACTCATAACTTTGAAAAGAAGATGTAGGTGCAATATAGCCACATTGCCACCAGAACATTACACCCATGGGCCTCTTTTGTGGGTAATGGTTATACATCTTAATATGTGTACATCCATGTATACCATCATAGGAACATTATTCACAGTCTGTGATGTGTGGAGTGGTGATGGGGCCTTTGTTGGTGTGCGACATGTGTATGGAACCATGATCACAGGTATCAAAACACATCAAATTCATATTTGTAATGTAAATTGAGATGAAGCAACAAACTCTGTTGAATTTTGGGCGACTTTGATATATTTTCAAGGTCATTAATCACTTTAGTAGAGGGCACTCAATTCAAACTACAAGTCAGTATCAAGTGGATGTTGATATTGCATAATACAGATTCCATTGACCCACGTTCTCAAGGTCATAGAGGGAATGCATTTCAGGAAACAATTTTTCATGGGGGGGGGGTGATCTGATGATATGTCAGATCATGACCAATATAGATTTTTCATTACGTGCCCTGCCTCAAAGTAAGTTTTTCCAAAATTCAGATCAAGTCCTGTGTTTTTACATTAACTCATAGGGGAGAGGGCTAAATTTGCACTTGCCCAAAACTTAATTTTACTTGTCCTGGGCAATTGAGCAGGTGTTCATGTCTACACCTCTATGTCAGCAGAGCATTAGGCTTAAATGCCTCTTTTTTGCATATGGGATTTAGTATCCACGCTGCATACCTTCATAAGGTGAGACCTTTGTGGCAGAAATCATAAGTCACAGAGTGCAGCAGAACCTGGCATTTGGGCATTCAGTGGGACCTTTAAGGCAAAGAGGAGAAGTCAGAAAGCATCATTGAAAAGCAGACATGAGAGCATTAGGTTGGGGAATGATACCTGTGTGGCTGAATATGATAATGTACAGAGTGTTATTGGTGTCATCAGAGACACCCAGCTGGGGACCTATGTTGCTGCACAAAGACATAGCTTTCAGCAGGGACTGTGTCACACTGTGCTTGCTTCAGGCACTGGACTCCATTCCACTGTCACCTATGGATTCACAGGTACCTGTACCTTGCCTGTCATGTTCATGTGACATGCTGTGGAGTCACCTAAGCTCACCGTCTTTTTATTTTTTCTTATTTCACAGAAAAGCGAAAATAAAAATACATTGATATAATATTTTAACATAGGTTTGATAGAACATGTCCAAAATAGGGAAATTAACCCTTCCCCCCCCCCCAAATAGCCCACAAGCACTCAGATGTAAATTGTCTCCTGCCTTAAAGTTTTCACTTAAATTTCTCGTCAACAGAACACATTTTTTGCTGAGATTAAGATTTAAGACCACTCATAATGGCATGCCCTATAGATGTCAACAGCTTCCCAGCACTACTGGAATTTACAGAGTTAAAATGGCAAACACACACTACTGTACACGCCCATTAGCCTGAAAATAAACTAATTAAAAACATGTAATAATAACACCAGTGATGAGACTGTCTGGTCTGAGTGTTGGGCCAGTGCAGTGCAGTGGTGTAAGGTGGAGGATAGTGTGATCATGTACAGGCTATGGAGCAGACAAGGGCCCCAGGCAACCCATTCAGTCACTGCACATATAGTGGTCACTTGCGTCTGATAAGTCTTTGCAAAACTTGGGGTTTTGTGAGTTCCAGCCTTGAAATGCGTGTAAATAATCCATGTCTACAAGATTTATTTTAACCCTCATTCTACCTTTCTTCTAAGACAATTTTTTTTTGCCTTTGTTTTATGATGTTATCATTCACATATATTTGTAACTGTTGAGTTGCTTTCAAACTTCTGCCATGCATATTCCAAATATGCAAGGAAACCAAGAAAGTAATAACCATTTTTTTGTTTTGTTTTAGGTTTTCCTCAGGGATATATAGAGCCATATTTTTTTATCTCAAGTGATTTTTTTTCCAAAATATAGGGGGCATCTGGTGACTTTGAACACACTGAGATGAAGTGCATCCACTGGCTATGCTGTGATCAGTGACATTACCCCGTGGCTTGGACAGGGAGCATTTTTATCTGTCGATAACTTTTGTGGGCAAGGCCTGCAGAGAATGAGCTCAAATTGCCAGTGCTCAGGGAACAAAATACGTAAACACTGCACAGAATCAAGATGATCTGCAGTTGAAAACTTTACCCATGGGAGGAGGCCAAAATCACAATACTCATGGTTGACAGATTTTATTTTCCTTCTAAATTAAGGCAGTCTTGTGACACAAATTACAGTGTAAAATTTTCTGCATTAATGGGAATTGTGAAATTGTCATTTTATTAACAGACTGAGAGAATGCATCTGTTATTTTGATTTGATTTAGCATTATCACACACCTGCTTAGTGCCCTGTGCTCAGATGAAGCTGATGGGTACTGGAGTGACAGCTTAACCCTTTCCCCCTTAAACTGGCCAAAACGGGCTGGTGGTCAAATGTCATCTGCTCCAGTGTTTTCAACTAATTTCAAGAGTAATGAAATACAATTTGACTGAGAATTCTACATGAGACCTATCAAGATCTCATGGCCCAGGTCAACATCTTTCCTTGGCATAGGTAGGGCACTAAATGCCCAGTGCCCAACCCATGCCAAGGAAAGCTGTTGACTCAGTCTTAATTCAAGGGGGAAAGGGTTAATCCAGGAAGCAAGATAGAAGATGTGGCCCTGGCCTTGTGGCCCTTCAATGCCAGTGGCCCGTGGACACTGTGGCCCCATGTGGGCCTCTGCTCACAACTTATCAAGGTGTGATGAGGATGGGACCAGACATTGACCCTTTCCCTACAGAGCGGCCAAATACCGGCTGGTGGTCAAATGGTGTTTGCTTCAGTGTTTTTATGTAGTTTTAACAGTAATGAAAAAAACAAAAAAACAATTTGACTGAGAATTGTAGATGAGACCTATATCAAGATTACATGTTCCAAGTTAACAGCTTTTCTTGGCATGGGTTAGGCACTTAGTGTCCAACCTATGCCAGGGAAAACTGTTGACCTGGGACTGAATTAAAGGGAAAAGGGTTAATTGGTTACAAATTAGCTGCAAATTACTAAGAAGTGGTCTGACCAAGGAGGTTGTTTCACTGGTGAGGGAAAATGAAAGTCTGCAGTTGATGGAAGTACTGAAATTAGGCTAACATTATTGAGGCATCCAGATCATGCTGTCAAGGCCAAAGATAGACAGGGCTTTCATGCCAAACACAAGCATTGTTTTAAGTCTCTCCATATGATTAAAGTTCTGCAAAATAAACCATGTAGAATCACAGAATGAGTGGACTGTATGGCGTAGTCCAGGCCATGAGGCCAGGGCTACATTTTCCTTTATGCCGTCCAGAAAGCTGCTCCATCAGGTAGCTTTGCAGGGTCCACTGATGTGTGATGTGTGCTACAGGCCACCGGTGACATTCATCCACACAGGTCCCTGGATATCATCAGTAATGAGGCTCTACCTTAATTAATTTGTCATGATAATTAGGACACCAGATTGCTACTTTTTAAATACTGAACATGGCTATGTACAGTGAACCATCTTCAAGTCACCTGAGATTTCAAATATCAAAAATTCTCCAGAGGAGCTGTGTCATATAATGGTCATTTGCCAAATGTTTTTATTTTAAATTTGATAATGTGTGTCAGTAATGGCAGAAAGAGTTGTGCTTGTACCTGGGTGTTTATGACCATTAAAATGACAACCAAATGTAGGTCAGCATTATTTATTGCCACCATTATGTAAACATGACAAGGATAAGATGCAGGAAGGCAAGTCACACTGTTGTCCTTCAGGTGTACCTCTTGACCAGTAGCCAGCTGACTTCTGGCAGCTGCTGCAGCCTATCTTCGGCAAGCAGGGTCAGCCCTGCCCAGGGGCCACTCCACTGGCTGGCCACTGTCAGCCCAGGTCCCAGCTGCCTGTAGGTGAAGATACTCCCAGTTGTCCTTCTGAACCTGGCAAATATATAGCCCACAAATTATGCAGATTGTCAGTGGCAAGTCACCAGGATCTGGAGTGGCCACTTGACAGGTACAAATTCTCAGCACAGTACAGTTGTTCCCCACTTATAAGGCCGTACCCAAATGCACCAGAATTGTGGCCTTCTAACAGGGGTGGCTTCTTTTCAGGGGTAAAATATAATGAAAATACTGTACACATTGCATGGAAAAGTAGCCTTTGTAAAGGGGGTGGGCGCTGAGGGGGGGAGGGGAGGACCACAGTGTAGAGATACGTGAGGGGAACAGACTCAACACAGGGACTTGGCGAACTGTATACTGTTTATAGCACGTGGTCAATACACTGAAGACCAGGTGGAAGGCGTAAACCTACTGTCATTTATGGATAGAATTGGATGCCGTCCACATATCCAGTCAAACAACTGTACAAATAAAAGAAGTCAGTTTGCTGAGATGTGTGGAACTGGGGTATCAGTTATGGTACTGGAGTGCATGTAGAACATGGGTCAGGGCAAAAATATGGCAGCAGAAAGGCTCGAGTAAAGAGTAATGTGCTAGAACAAGGGTCAAGGATTACAATGACATTAGTTGAAGGGTTAGTGTAGAGTAAACTGTAAATGTACTTATTTTACATTTATAGTTTTCTTTGCAGTTTCTGTATTTCAGGCACTGAATTAAACCTGTGTTAAAATAGTGTTTCGGCATATTTTTTTATTTTCGTGGTTTTGTGCTGTCAGAAAAAGAAACAAAAATGACATGTGGAGAGCAATGAAGTGAATTCAGAGTAATGACAGCACAAGAATGTTAGATAGATGTGGACAATAGTTACAGCAGTTCAATGGTTAATGTTTGGGTCAGTGGAGGGGGGGGGGGGGGCAGAGAGATATATGTTATAGGCCTGGATGTCTTTAGGCATGGTTATGCCTCAGGCGCTGCATGCAAACTAAGCAACACTGTGAAACTTTTAAGTGCTGCAGTACTGGTAAATATGCATGAGAATAGCACCAATCTGAGTTTTGAGTACAACTTCCATCATTAGGCATCTAGGCCTGGGCTAGGAATTTTATGAATAGTCAACTTGGCTAAAAATACATAAATGCATTTAGCCACATACTGGTTATCTTAGCCAAAGTAGAAAATGTTGTAGCAATAAACTCCAAGTTGAAATATCAGCATAAAAACAAATAATTCTGAAATTTAATTAGCCATTCTGGCTAAAATTGACAAAATTATGTCAGCTAAATCACACCTTTTTTAGCCACTGACTATTTGGCTGATGGAATGAGCAAACCTACTGACACCATGCATGTCACTTGTAACATTATTAGCAGAGGGACATGCATGTACTCAAGCACAGTGAGATTAGACGTGGGTTTACTGGCTTCCGTCATTTGTCACTGTGAGATTAAAAGTCAACTGATGTTTTACATAAAAAAATACTTGTACTCTACGAAGATAAAATACCAAGCTGTACATCAACATGGCCAGAGTAGCGCTCTCCATTAGCCAAATAGTCAGTGGCTAAAAGGTTGTGATTTGGCTAACAAAATCATGGATAAGCTTTAGCCAAATTCAATGGGATACTTTATGATTTACTCAACTTTGGACTCATATGATATATTAGTTAAGTGTAAACTTACTCAGCATAGTTTCCAAATATAAATTTGGCTAAAGAGGTTTATGTTACTTTAGCCACACTGGCTATAACTAAAATTCACGAAGTGCCAGTCCTGCATGGTTAGAATCACAGGCAAGAGAATTGCCCATTGATATCATAAAAGACTTTCCAGTAGTGTTTCACCCACCAAGATCAGTGGCCTTGTCTCAACGTGTGCCGCCTGCACAAGGTGACAGGTAAAGTGACACCTTGAGGTGGAGTCTGTACTAACAACCCAAGGGGGCCTCTATTAGGTTGCTCCAAAGCGAGTCAAGTCACCTGTAGGGTCACCTGTGTCAGTTGTCTGTACAACAGAACCTTTCTTCAAAGCAGACCTCTCCACTGCTACAGAGAGATAGAAAACTTTATTGCATATTCATGCCCACAGTGGGCCTACATACATGTATCCTTTGTATTCCATTAAGGATTTTTGTAGGTTCTAGAACCGCAGTGTTGTATTTAACTCTTTCAGTGCCAACTGTGACTAAAGTCAAACTACTTAAAACAAACTGCTCCTAGTTATAATAAGGGTGCTAGATCCATGTTCTTTGTGAAAAGACCTTTCATACAAGTACCAGCATGCCTGCAGCAACACAGAATATAATAGGCAAGGTCGATAGCTTTCCAAAGGCACACTAAGGAAAGCTGTTGACTCAGTCCAAAATGTGGCAGTGAAGAAGGAGTTAAAAGA
This sequence comes from Hermodice carunculata, assembly GCA_964020975.1. Lineage (NCBI taxonomy): Eukaryota > Metazoa > Annelida > Polychaeta > Eunicida > Amphinomidae > Hermodice > Hermodice carunculata. The sequence continues at coordinate 28,979,404 of OZ026618.1, forward strand.
TGCTTTTCAGTTGATGTCACTTGGTCCCATGTGTCAAATTACCACAACTAGAGCAGTTAAACATGCAAGGTATGTTTTGTTGTTTGCTTTCCATGAGACACAAGTTTACGTATTTCATATGCTGAAAATATTGAAATCTCCAGTGACCAGCTGGATAATACGTAGCCAGGGATTGCGTTAAATGGTTTTTTTAAAAAGTGGCTCTTTAATGATGAAAGTAGATGGCGGTTTAAGGAAAAATCAGACTTACTGTATGGGAATTATCTCAATATATGCTGTTTCAGCTATCAGTCCCTGCAATAGCCCACCAATTTCGCCTGCTGCCATAGGTTCGCAATAAAACACCTGATAAGATCAAGGAATGGGCTTTGCTTGATGTTGGGAGTCTTTTATGCAAACTTCCTTTTTACGGCAAATTATGATGGAATTATCATTTTTACATCAAAATAGAACAGCCGTGTTTATGAGCAAGTGGCTGTCTGCAACTGACGTGAAAGGTAACATTTGTGTTTGTGTGTGTCTTACACACATCAAACTTTCCAATTCAAATTTTGAGCTTTGATCAACAGTTTATTGTTCAAAATCAACAGTGCATATCTCCTCCTGCCAAGCGAAGGGATGGTGACCCATGCTCAAGATGCTGTATAAATCTCAACAGGTCCAGATAAATTCTGAGAAACTTTTTTAAAATTCAAAAAAAAAAAAAAAAAAAAATCAATCTGTGAAAGTTAAACTGAAAATGAGTGTAATGTTTGCTTAGTGGCACCAAGTTACATGACATCTGAAGTAGCAGAGTTGACTTGTCTGCCAGATGGTCAACTTGTTTCAGATTAGTACAAAGAGCACTACTATAAAGCTGACATATTGTTGATGTTTGGGACTCCCAAAAGAGATACTGTAGTCTAATCACCCAGGTTTGGAAATGTACATCAGTTATGTGTTTGTTTTTTGTTTGTTTTTAGTTTGTTTATTTGTTTTTTGCCAGTTTGGTTGATAGTGACAGAAAACATGCAAGTCAATGTCATTGTTAACATATTCTCTGAACAATAACAGTAATTTAGTGCTAAGGTGGGTGGTAACCAAACTCAACATCACCTGCTGAGAAGAGAAAGTACTGTTTTTTCAGTGCCATACTGAACAGAGCATTAAAAAAACACATGAAACTTAATCAAAAAAGAGTAAAACAAGGGGTCTTTGGGCCTGATGCTCTGCTAACATGTAATCAGATGACCATTAGAAAAAATCATTTCATGGAAGGCATTCCTTCTGAAACCTCAACAAGATAAAATAGGTCAAGGTCGTCCAATTGTGCAATATAAAACTTTCACATGATACACATGGGACATTGGTATCATTGACTGCAGTATTGTGTGTGTACATTGAATTTAGTGTCATCAATTTGTGTGTTCAATCACCATAAAAATGGGTCAAGGTCACTCAAAATTTCACAAAGTTTGACGATCGGCCTAATTAATGCATATTTGGTGTGAATTTCATGATTCTATCTCAATTTAGTATCACAATGTGGTTTTGATATACAAGATGTGGGTTCCAAATAATGCCACAGGTGGTGCCACCAGGACACCATGTTATTGATTTGTGTCTAATGTTCCTTAATGGTATATGGATATATGTACATGTGTATGTAATGGCCGTCATGAAAAAAAAAAAAATCCTGAAATGTGTTCCCTCTGTGACCTTCAGAAAGTAGGCCAAGGTCACCCATATTATGCAATATCAAATTTCCAAATATGATGTACATTTAGTATCATAAGCCTGCACAAGGTGACTGTGTGGAGACACTGTCTAAGGTGTATGTAAACTGACAGCTGGTTATAAAGGGGTTAAGACTGTGTTTGTGTGTGCATTCGCACATATGTTCTTGTAGCTTCACCCCACCCCTTCCCATACCCTGTCAGCAGAATTCTGCTGGGTCCACCCATTTATTGCATTCACCATGCAACAGAAAATGAGCATGTATTTGTCCTTCATGATGAGAGGAGAAATTTGGACATGAAGTGTACAAGGCGGTAATTTCTGGGACCTTCTGCAGACTCTCCTGGGAGAAATTTGTGATATTGCATCAAGGAAAGGCAAACTTTGAGACATAATCAGGTTATCCGCATTTACTATGTGTGCCTGACTTGCTGGAATTGTCTGGCGAACATTGGAATAAATGAAGAGGGAACCCTTGCCTGTCTCCAGTATTTGTAGTTTGAGTTGTCAGAAGAGGGTGGTTGTGGAGGGTTGCAGTAAACTGGTACAGGTGATAATTTTGCCCCAAAATGAGGTACATGTACGCAAAATAGAAAATTTACAAGTAATAGCTGGTATTAAGTGGAGAAAATAAAGGGCTTCCGGTATGCAAGTATCATACGTAAAAATGCCCAGTATGCCAGTATGGGAGTGCGGAAAACCCCTTTACCCCCCTCTTATTAAAAAAAGGGTTGCCAAGCCTTCTGAGGCTGTCACATGATATTTGAATATTGATGGGACTGCACCTTCCAAGGTTGTGACATGAAATTGGAGTATTGATGGGACAAACAAGGCACCCAGTCCCGCACCCGCTGATAGCTTTTATGGCAAAATGTTGTTGGTTAAGGATCACATGAGAAATGACCCGTCTTGGCAGACAAAGAAGGCGGAAGTGGAGGCACCGAGGTGGAGGGCATACTTGGGTTATACTCCTAACTCTAATATAGTTTGACGGGAATTCCAGAAGAAGAAAAAAAACACACACAAAAAAGCATACAGCCTAGAAACTGAATGCAACGGACATGTGTGTTGAGCAATTCTCACGTGTGTGGTGTCTGTTTTGTAGGTAGGATAGAGCAGAAATAAAACAGTATTAAAGGGAAGAAAATGACTGGAGCGTATCATGTGACCCTGTGTATTGGGATAGCTGACCTCAGGTGTACAAATGGGGTCTCATTGTTTGGTTATTCTCTCACATGTTTACAGGAAATGACAGCTACTTTCACCGACATGTAAACTCCAAGGGATACGACCACATGCTATTCATGCATTTGAAGGGAGGGGGGATACTTGTGAATAATGCAGGTCCATTTCCTGCTATTAATTTATTATTTTGAACCATATCTTGCACCAAAATTTGGTTTTGAAAACATTTATAATTGAACTAGTTTCTCAGGAAAGTATTGTGCAGCATTTTTGTATGACATTACACAGTTGTTTGAGTGGTAAAGCACATTATCTGTGACACAGGTTGGACTCCTGGTGGACTTGGGGATGGGGTGAGTGAGCGGAGGGGTTCCAACCACTCTCAGTGTGCAGTGCGATTTTATCTCAATTCTTTAGAGTCCTGAACCTCATTAAAGATGGAAAGTATATATCACTGCCATGGAAAGTGATTAATATAATATATCTGAAATAGAATTACATGGAAATTACCACTGTGCAGTTGGAACATCAAAATGCAGTGCCCCTCAATGTACATAGTGTGCCTGACAGTCTGTCCTGGCAACCAGTGTGTATATAACTGTTTGTCTAACAGTGGGTACATAATATATGTGTGTCTGACAGTGTGTACATAGTGTGCCTTACAGTTTATGTTAGCAGCTAGTGTGTGTATATACAAAGTAACAAATCTGTCTGACAGTGAGTACATACATGTGTGTCGGACAGTGTGTAAACAAGGACTGCCGGTACCCATTAGCCAATCAGCCAAATGCTCATGTTTCATTCATTTGGCGAAAGAAATTTGCAAATGGCTGATTTATTTTAACATGAATTATAGGGGTTAGGTCAAATTGTAAAGAGATTATTGTTTTATTTCCCCGATTTCGCTCCAAATTGTGAAGGCCTAGATCTGTCCCAGGATATGTGTCTAACAGTGAGTACATACATGTGTCTGACAGTGTGTACACATCTGTCTGACAGTGTGTGTATACAAGCGTGTCTGATATTGTATGTACATATGTGTGTTACAGTGTTCATCCGTCCTACTGTGTTGGCAGCCAGAGTGTACATACATTGTCTGACAGTGTGTACATATCCTACTGTCTGTGTTGGCAGCCAGAGTGTACATACATTGTCTGACAGTGTGTACATATATCCTGATGTCTGTGTTGGCAACCAGAGTGTACATGTATACATTGTCTGACAGTATGTACAGGTATCCTCCTGTCTGTGTTGGCAGCCAGAGTGTACATACATTGTCTGACAGTGTGTACATATCCTACTGTCTGTGTTGGCAGCCAGAGTGTACATACATTGTCTGACAGTGTGTACATATCCTACTGTCTATGGCGGTAGCCAGTGTGCACACACATTGTCGGACAGTGCAAGCTGCCAGTGCGCATATTATGCATGTATCTCCAAAGATTTCTGTGGAGATGACCGGGTCGCATACTCAAGTATGTCCAGCAACGTTTGTGCAGACATGCATACACGTGTCTGACCCGAGTCCACCATAACAATAAATAGACCTGACAGTACTGCTGCTTGGGTTATCTGCATGCAAGTCTTGAGCAGTCATCTGTTGGGATTCTTATAGCCATAGCAACCAGACTGAAATTATGCTGGGAGATTTTCTTTATAAAGATTGGGAGTGTCTGGGGTGGCATAATGATTAGGTTTTGGGCAGGTGTAGTAAGAGTCAAACCTCCTTTGGGAGACCACCTGCTTCATATGACCACTTATGAGATGGCTGTAGGGGTGGTCTCTCAAAAGAGAGACTACTGTATAATAGTTGTTCTCCTCTGCATTGTACTGTCATGAAGATTTACGTACAGATACAGCATTATGATACTGAACAATGCACTTATGTAAAAAATATGTGTGTACATGCTGATAATTGACCGTAACCTTTTTCCCTTGAATTAAGACTGAGTCAACAGCTTTCGGTGGCATGGGTTGGACACTGAGTGCCCAACCCATGCCAAGGAAAGCTGTTGACCTGGGGCATGTGATCTTGATAAGTCTCATGTGCGTTTCTCAGTCAAATTGTTTTTCATAACTGTTGAAATTAATTGAAAACACTGAAGCAGACGACATTTGACCACCAGCCGGTTTTGGACGGTATGAGGGGGAAAGGGTTGATTAAAAATTGAATAGTTTGCATGGGAACCAGTGGCTGCGTAACAACATTGTACATACGTACTTAAATGTTTATGGTAGTTGAAATAAAGTACGCACTTGCCCCATGCTTAATGCAGCCCGAGAGACTCGGGAAACATTTGACGTTACTTACAATCATTTTCCCAATAAATTCTGCGGCAAATCATGGTGCGATTATGATTTTTCAACGATAAAAGGAACATAATTTACATGAAAGCTAAGCCTACTATTTTGATGTGAAGAATGAACTCTGCAGCAAAACATTTCGTGATTATGATTTTTTCAATGATTAAAGGAACATACCGGTAATGTATATGAAAGCTAAGCCCACTATTTTGATGTGAATGCAAAATTTAGGCGTGTAGTGGGCATATTGTAGGTGGGAAGGAGAATGACACAGATATAGCCTGTTATGTCACCCTGGCAGTCATATTGCATGGCACTGCTGTGCTTGGAACGTTTTCAAGCCATATCTTGATGGCAAGTCCCGTCATTGCAGTGGTATTTCTGCTCCTGCAATACTAAAAGCTAAACTGACCATAAATATTTATGTCAGTGTGCAAACACAGACATGCTTTTATTCTCAAAATTCATTCTTTCTTCTTTGTTGCCACCTAAATTTTGTCTGTTTGAACTTTTTGGGGGGACTGTTTTAGCTGAAAATCTAAAAGTGCTTGACCATAGTCCTGTTATTGAAATTGATCCTGTGATGTGGAATAGTTGATGTACCTTTATTCAAAACTATGCAAAACTACAGGCAATCAAATTTTTAAATCTTCCATGCTTTCAAAATTGTTGTAGGTAGAAGTTCCAATCTAACAGCAGTTCATAGCTTTGTGCTATAGGAACACCCAATGAAATGAAAATGAAAACGTAACATTCTCATTCATGCTAGCAAATTCAGCGCAACTGAAAAACTCAATATTGAAGTGTCAATGCAACATGGGTCCACATGTTTGGTTGTACCCAACGAAACCAAGATGGAAGTTGTAAAATTTATGGTTATCAAGCATAGTAACAAAAGTTGAGTGTCTTAAAACATATTATAAATTGATGTGTCTATCTGATATCAATCTATATATTTGTACTATAGGTGTATCCATTGAAATGTAAATGGCTGTAAAATTTCAGTTTATGCTAATCAGGCACATTTGAAAAATGTAAATGTTGAATATCTTCTGAGGTATTCTGGATAGAGGTGTCAATCTAACTTCGATGTGTTGGTTTGTGATGCAGGCACATCCAGTGGAATGAAAATGGAAGATATAGATTTTGATTGATGCTACTAAGGTTTTAATGATGCTAATGAGGTACACTGGAACATTTAAATGCATGATCACTGTAGACTGTTAGAGATGAAGGAGCTAGTGAAATTTCAGTTGAAAGAACTATCTTTCAGGTCAACAAAGCTCTATATTTTTTTTCATTACATGGAATAGAGATTCGAGGTGTATTTGATTATCATTGAGCAAAAGTTCTGTTGATCAATTTTTTTTTAATTTCCGGGAACACAGACAGATTTGCTGTCAAGCAAATCTTATTTGTCTAGTTGAGTTTAATTATCTAAGTGCACAGGGAATTAATTTGGGTTAATATATTGGGGTGTCTTGTCACTAAATCATGAGATGCTGACAGTGAGCCATTCACTATAATCACTGTGGTCAGCTTGTGCTGTGCTTTTAACTGGATGAATAAAAAATAAAAAAGAATATTGTTTAACAGAACACATCCATGTTTATACAAACAGAAGCAGCAGTCCCATATTTTCCGCAGTTCTACCCCCCCCCCCCAAAAAAAAACCAAACAAACAAACAAACAAAATCAGATGTCTCTGTACTCCATAGCCTATCCAGTCATTGTCTATGTCCAAAACTATATGTGTACCTTGCTTAATCAGTATTGTTGCATTTGATTAAAAATTGTTGAAAATTCAAGGCTTCAACAACCAGATGAATTTACAAACAAGTCCACAGCAGGTAGCTATCAGGCATGTTAAATTATAATCCTGAATTCCAGAAGAAGCACCCCAATATATTGTACGTGATTAATTCACTGTAAATACAGTGGTGCACGATTAATTCACTGTAAATACATTGGTGCATGATTAAGTCACTGTTAATACAGTGGTGCATGATTAATTCACTGTAAATACAGTGGCGAGCTACTATTTGCATTTTCATACCTGTCAACTCTTCCCCATTTAGCGGCAGTCTCCCACTTTTTGGCCCTCTTTTTTAAATTTTCAGTGTGATTTGGGCCAATTTCAGGCAATCTCCCCCATGAAAATCTGTTTATTTCCTCTTTATTCTTTGTTGTAAATAAAATCTTTCTCATGGGAAGAAAGAAATCTCCCTTGAAAATCATTTTGAATACATATCCACACAATATTGATGCACATCTCTGTATTAACAGTTAACTGTGAACTGTGGCACTGTTGTTTTTGGCAACATTTAGAACACCTAGCATTTGAGAGCAGCTATCGTGTGAGAACGTGTAACCTCTGGGCACAGCTGGCATACGTGCAGACATTCACAATATATTAACATAAGATACTTATGCAATCTTTTGTTTTCATTATAGATTATTTCTTATGAATCGATTGTTCAAATTCCTTTGTTCCCCACATATCAATTTTTGTACCGTTGCGCTCGTTCATAAAAAAATCTTTGGCCTTGAATCTGTCAACACTTCTTATCGAAAGAAATTGTGCCCCTAGATTCTTGATTTTGGAATTGACTCAGCAGCAAGCTGCCTCATGGATTCAAACTCAGGAATCTGCTGATACTCATCGTTTCTCTATAACAGAACAACCAGCATGTTGGAACAGCCTGCATGCATATACATGTATATGAGAATATTTTGCACACGAGTTCTGATATGATGTGAGAAAGCTTGAATGTGCCAGCCAGTATGCAAGAACAGCTTGTGTGTCATTGTAACATTGACACAGTGAGCATGTGAGAACAGTTGAGGAGAGAGATTTGTATTAGCCATTGGCTATTTTCTCCATCCTCTTTTAAAAGAAATAAAGTACTTATACTATCATCATCATCATGTGAGAACAGCAAGAATTGCTTATAGTGCAGTGCCCTTGAGTGTCGTAAGAAGTTACAGAAGAGTGGGACGTCTGAGCTGGGGCAGCCCTCATGTGCTGGGGGACGACTTGGACACAGTGAATCCTCCAGATGAACTATACAAATGAAATACATATTAGTGCTGCATGGGTCTTCCGGACACACAGGAGGCATTCATTTCACTGTTGTGCCTTGCCTAAAAGCAACAGATTTACAAAGGAAAAAGGAAAAAAAACACCATCCTTATCTGAATATGTGGAGAATTTTGTTTGGTGAAACATGCTGTAGTGTAGGTGAGAATCAATAGCGTAACCAGACAAGATCAGGACAGATAGTAATGCCATAGAAACCACAATAGAAGATGATAAATGTAACATGTGCCAGTTGACTGTGGCTTGTTGTGGTATTTTGTGGTTAGGCTTGAGTTACCGGGCTGCCAGTCAAATAATAAAGCACTTGGTATAGTGGTCCTAGTCTTGAGAGACCACCCCAAGTGCAGACCCAAAAGTGGTCTCACAAGACAGTTGGTCTCTCATTAAAGGTACAATAACATGGAAAAGATGGTTGCAAAGACCTGTCAAATGTGATCTCTCATTGCAGTTGTCTCTGAAGACAGGGACCACGGTAACTAGAAAAGATTTGCTTCAAAGCAAAGCTGTCTTTCTGCCCGCAAAGGAAAGTTGTTGTGTTGTACATTCAAATTGTAAAAGCTTTATGACAGAAAACATGACATTGAAGAAAAAAAACTTTAGCAAGATAAGGCTCTTGGTATGAAAAAATCTGAAGGTAAAAAGGAAATGCCAGACAGATCGAAACAAATCTTGATAACACAGAATGTCAAGTGTCGACAAACAAGCAAGATTTGGTCATGCAGAGAGAAACTCCAGATAGCTGATTCCAGTGTACTTTTATTGTGAATTTGATTCATATGGATCACTGACACTACAGCATGGACTGGTGTCAAACTGGTCACCATGTGGCAGCATAAAAGTGTTATTTGTCTGTCATGAGTGTAAACAACACATCCTAGTGATGTCCATGTACATGTAATAGACTGCCAATGACAGGTCATGGCCTGTTGTATGTCTGGTCTATCACAAGTATGTGTAAATCTGCTATTGTTGTACCTTTTTGATTGATTGGATCTGTATTTTTTTTTCTCGCCAGAGTTACTGGTTCAGTGAAAGTGAATCATAAATCTCCCAGCAAGCCCTGGATAGTACAATGGTAATAAATGCAATGATGATGATAATTTACAATATAGACTAAACTGCATTAAAATCAATATGAAGACTAGGGATATATATATATATATATATATATATATATATATATATATATATATATATATATATAATATATATATATATATATATATATATACATATATATATAAATATACATACATATACATATACATATACATACATACATACATAAAATAAGTTCGTAAGCATAGGTGGTGATCCTGCCATTCCCAGGATTAAAATTATTACTCAAAAGTTTGAATATTGAAATTTTACAACCTAAGCTAAAGCATTATTTCAACTTGGCTGATAGGGCCACACAGTGTTCAGAGCTTCTAGCTTTAATGACATCTGAGAGCTTAGCTTTGCACAAAATTGATGATGAACAAACCTGGGATGTGAATTAATAAGGGTACATCTGCACATAATAGTTTTTGAGATAGATATTCAACATTTATGTTTTTCAAGCCCCCTAACAGGCATAAATCCAAATTGTTCCAACTTTTGTTTATGGTTCATTGGATGTACTTACAGCACAAACCTATGGATTGAAATTGGAATGGCATCAGATACCTATTATAGTTTTCAAGATATTCAAGTTTAAATTTTCAGATGGTCGTAATTTGTGTACAAAAAAGAAAGAAGGAGACAAAGAAAGGGCAAAACCGTAATATACGGGGTTTTGGTTTCTATCTGTACAAGCAGCATGCTCTTTCCATGTTAACTCATTCCACCCTGATAGAAGACTGAGTCAACAGCTTTCCTTGGCGCGCTCTGGGCGCATTGCGCCCAGAGCGCGCCAAGGAAAGCTGTTGACCATGGGCATATAATTTAGAATGATCTTCCATGCAAGTTTTCATCCAAAATATTGAAAAATAATCCCTAAATTAGTAAAATACAATTAGCAGACGACATTTAGATATTAGCGGGAAAAAGCGTCATCAGGGTGGAATGAGTTCAGACAGCGTTATTCCCTTTGAAAAGGGTGACAGAAACAAGGTCAGTTTACCTTAAATTACAGAATAAAGTACATCATTGTTAAAGCGCAACAGAATGTTCAAATTGAGAACTATTTGTCTTTGAAACAAGCCTTTATGCGTGGAGCGACATTTGCCAAAACCTCGTATAATATGGTTTCACCAAAGAAAGAAAGGAAGGAAGGAAAGAAAGAAAAAAGAAAAGGAAAAGAGAGAGAGAAAGAAAGAGAGAGAGAGAGAGAGAGAGAGAGAGAGAGAGAGAGAGAGAGAGAGAGAGAGAAGAGAGAGAGAGAGAGAGAGAGAGAGAGAGAGAGAGAGAGAGAGAGAGAGAGAGAGAGAGAAAGAGAAAGAAAGAAAGAAAGAAACCATCTTGTTCTTAATTGCCGAGTTACAGATGTACATTTTGTCCAGGACCTTTGTGCATGTGTTGCTCAAAATGGCATGAGTGAATAATGAAATTTTACATAACCTGCCCCCCTCCCCCCCCCCCAAAAAAAGATGGATCTTGCCCTCTGTGTGCACATAATACTACCTGCCTACCTTTTAGAGTCTGAGTCAGGCTCTGTGGGGTCAAGTTAAAAGTCTGTTGTATGTAACAGACATGCACATGTATGGTAAGAGTGTATGCAAATGGTCTTGGACAGAGCCTGTGTGTGATCTCACTGGTTGACGATCTGGGCCATTGTGCTGTGCGTCACCTGTGGCCTGTGGACAAGCTGTCATCAGTCCGCTCACCTTGTCATGTGCAGCTGATTACAAGCTCCGTGACTTAGAATCTTATGAGGCATCCTTTGACCGCTAATCGGACAGGTCAAAGGTCGCATGCTCAGCCAATGTTTGGTAGGTGGCCAATTGTTAAATGAACAGATAACAAGAAGCAAAAGAATAGAAGAAGGAGATGCAGGGAGATGATGAGTGAATGTGCACCCAGTCACTGTGACCAGCTGCAGGCAAAATACATGGACAGTGAAACCGTCTTCAAGTGAAACTCAGATATCCAATATATTCACTTAAGGACATAGGCTTTGAGGGACATAAAGTCAAATTCCTTTGCTACTTGACTCATCTATGTGACATTCAGATCAGGACAGATTTTGCAGGGAGCTGATGGTGTCACTGTAGCAAGGTTTCACTGTATACTGCAGGGGAGGGGGGCAAAGGGTATCCTCAGTGATTGATTGTTTTTAAGCTGTCCACTGTGAATTGGTTATATGCAGTTTTTGGAATAAAGCACTTGTCATTGTCAGAAACATGTGAACTATGTGATGGACAAGTGAAATTACCACTACATTAATCAAATTGATTTGGAATAAGACTTGTTTCAGTTGCTTGTTTACAACCCAGTCAGAAGTTGCCTTTTCTTCCCACTGACATGAAATTGGAAAGATCATGCTGGAGAAACATAATTGAATATGAGCATAAAAAAGTTTTTGAAGTGTAGGAATGCTTACGTTTAAGTTAACCGTTCCCTGGTAAACATGAGATTGAGTCAACAGCTTTCCTTGGTGTGGGTTGGGTGCATTACACCCAACCCACACCAAGGAAAGCTGTTGCCCTGGGGCAGTATGTCATAAAAGGCATCACCTGCTGATGATGATGATGATGTTTTGTGTTGTATGGGAATTGTATGTGAGAGGATTGTGGCAGACAATCATTTACATCCAGACGCTTGAGGGTGGTTTAAGCAGGAAAGGGTTAAACTGTGAACACCGCCTTCTCCCTCCCTTCCTCACCTCCCACCACCACCCACACATAATGCACAGCCATGAAAGGCAGTGGTCAGGTCAGACATGGACATGAGGTTGACTGTGGGGGAACAGCTGACACCAAGCATCCTGAGTGATCACACCCACCATGCACACAAGCATAATGGACCAGACAGGACACAATACAGTTATACAGAAGACAATGGTGCTTTGCATTCCTACTAAGAATACTGTAAGCACTGGCAATCGACAGACGTGTCTCAGCTACCTTTCTAAAGGACAGCAAACACAACTTGATCTTTGTGTTTGTCAGCTTGCCGTCATTCCTCGTAGATCAACAATTCCAATTTGACATGAAGTCGGAGAGTCATCCTGCAGTTGCGCTGGCCCGATAGCCACCAAAGCAAACCCAGCTCCTTCTTCTTGCTATTTTTTTAAGCTCAGCTGACATGTCAATCAGCTGAACTCATATGATAGTCCATTGTCTGTTGTCTGGCCATCTTCGTCCCTCATCCACAATTTCACATTTTTAATTTTGCAATACTCTCAGTACAGCTGAGCTTACGGGAGGCTCCATCGTCCATTTGGGTGATAAAACTCTACATTGTGACCTACTTTTTGGGTCACCATGACCCAATTATTGAGTTTGGTGTGTGTTTAAGTTTATTGTTTTTCTTCGATAATGCAAAATTTTATTACTTGATTTGAACAAACAGACCATGTGTGGATAGCTGGATGCAGGAAGCACATTTTGAATTGAATATTTTTTTTATCTGACATGAAGTTGGAGGTTACATATATGGGCAATTAAAATTTAGGGGTCAAAATGTAAAAATCTTGTGAATGCTCTGCCATCTGTTATTTTGAGTGGATCAGGTTGATATTTAGTGGGATTATATATGTCAAAATCTCAATTGATGGAGACACTAGTAGTGTCACCTGCAGTTTGATGGAAATTATGAGCCAAAATGTATTGAACAAGATAAAATTGGATAGGTCAAAAAGTAAAATTTGAGCTAGATATCCTGATTTGGAAGGTTAGGTAGACAATGTCTAGCAGTATTATATTGTGGAATATGGATGACTGTGATCTAGTCTAGGTCACCAGGCTTGTAAAGCTGCAAGAAATGATTTGATGATGGTACTTGAGTAAAACTTGGATTATTAGTGGAAAAGACATATCTTCCAGATTAATATTTCACTTGAACTTTTTATAATTTGCAATCAAACACATTAGTTTACCCAACCTGATCTTGTTTTCTTTGTAGTCTTTATCAGACTGTTATATTATTGTAATACATTACAAGTCAGCAGAGCACCAGGCCCATTGGCCTCTTCTTCGCTAATTTTGTTCACCACATGATGCTGAACTGTCATTTTCTGATTTTTAGCAAATTATCAAAGTTAGGAATAATCGGTAAGCGTACATATTCTTGTTAGCATTTTTATTGTAGGGACAGTAGCAAATCTTATAAAGCATTGGAGTATCATCCACTATGAAAGCTTTTAAGGCATTACCCATAATGCAACTGCCCGATGCAGTTTTATGCTCAGGTTGTGTATGTATACATGTACATTCAATCATCTATCTACATTATTTTCTGGGTAGTAACTCCACAATTTTTCTCCTTAGGCTTCATGTTGCACATGCTGATGGTCACTTCAGAGGACTAGATTGCCATCTAGGGTAACCTTGACCTGATTTCCCAAGGTGACATGACAACTCACACAATTTTCTTTTGGTGGATGATAATCTGAGAAGCCCTTTGAATTATGATGTGTTAGCGGCAGTTTGACTGACGGTATTAACAATGACCTTCACTCGAAGGCCAAAGTTACTTTTTCTTTTACAAATTACAAGCTAAGCTGATAAACTTCATCAACTGGGATACCTCAGGGAAGAGGAGAGGGCAATATTATGTCTGAGTAATATCTGGTATTCATGTGCTGTTGTAGATCTATGGGTGTTATGCGGGCCTGCATCATTTTGAAATTTGGACAGTTATTACCAGCACAGATACATATTGTATGAGGCAGCCAGTCCGCAGTCTGTCAGTGAGAGAGCAACTGCTGTGACACCAATCTACAGTAATTGTCTGCTTTTTAGGCATTTTACATATTTCATATATATTTAAGTGTAAGATACATGAAAAAAAAAATTGTACTTTGATCGCTGGGAATGTGAGACTGTGGCAGCCTGGCTTGTTAACTCTGCGAGTGCCAAGGAACACTAAGTCATAACTTCTGCAGTATCTTATGGATGCACTGAGCTTAATGGAAGCCGAAGAACACAGTTAACAAAGATAATTCAGTGTGTTTCTCTGCAACCACAGACCGCTAATTGAGTGAAAGATCTCTTTATGAGCAGTTCCTGGGTGGAATAATTACAGTGACCCAGGTGATGTTGTTTGTGTCAGTGAACAGGACACAGGGGGTTAAGTATATTGCATGGCAGGACCCAGCCTGATGACATTTGTGCACCAACCCAACAAATACCACAACTGCAGCATATTTCTTATTGTTTTATAGGTGACCCTTGACCCCCGGGGCTCACAGGTTGTCATGATTGCCACCCTGACAATGTGCTTGTGTTGAATCGTATTGCTAATACATACTCCATACATGTATTTCTTTGTCTTTCTGCGCCACAGATTAGCCCTGGCAAATGGCACACATTGTTGGCTTGTCAGTCTGGCCGCCTCAACAACAGACACGTGGTCACTGTCTCCGAGTGTTGATTTGTTACTCTAGGTCAACAACAAGCGCTTGGTAATTGTAGGAGGTAGTTAACTTGTCGGCCCAGGCTCAACAATAGCTGTGTAACTGTTGTAGATAGTGCTGCCTGTCAGTCAAGGTCAACAACCTGCCTATGATGACTGGAACACATTATTAACATGGTAGTCTTGGTCCACTAGTAAAGATGTGGTGGCAATGTGAATGAGACAAGTCTGTCCTGCAGACAATGCCCAACACACAATGACATGTCTTAGTGCTTTGTGCTTGAGATGCTTTCATTTAGTCATCAAGACTGATTTGGCCCTGTCTATATTCAAAATGATCTGCGTGACCATGTCGTGATTATAAACTATATGTCTGTGGTGCACGGAACATGCACTGACTTCATAGACTTTGAGACAACTGGTAGAACGGGTAGCAAACTTCTTTCATTTTTGAAGAATTTCACAAAAGTGTGATTTTTAGCTGATGTCAGCTGACTTGTCAGTCAGCTGAGCTGATAGGATTGTCATTCATGCACTGTCTATCCCTCCTTTATCTGGCCATTGTCCATCATTCCACGATTCACATTTTCAACTTCTTCGCCAAAACTGTTTAGCCAAATCCACTTCAAACGCGATGAGAATTAGCCTTGGGTGATTTTCTGTCAAGCTTCTGTAAATTTGGTCCAGTTATTTTTTTGATGATTTTGTTGCTAATGTTTTTGGCAAGACCAAAAAAGAAAGCTACCTGGCCAAGTGCCTTGAAATCCCATAATCTGTTTCTGGGTACCTTGACCAGGGTAGGATTTACATGGCTTGACTGTTAAAGGCAGCTGAGAATGGGCTGTTCACACAGCCCTCATGTTTTATACCTGGCCCCTTAGTCTTCACAGTTGCTCCACAAGATTTTGGTTGCAGTGAAACCTCAATATAGTGACACCATCTGCACCCAGCAGAATCCTGACGGTGTCCAATATCTGAGTGCCTCGTATTTAGGGTTTCTCTGTACATAGTAAGGGTAATAAAACTACAAGGAAACCCATACGCTTCAGTGATGTACAGTCATGAAGTTGATTTTTGTCAACATGACCAATCACAATTACCTAGTCGACTGTTGATAGTTACCATGGCAACCTGGGATGACCAATGAATTACCAGTGGCCACTCCATTTGACAAGGCTAAGAACAATACCCATGTGGACACTTGATTGAATGTTGGCCTTGGGGAGGGGGGGGGAGCATAAGTACCTGCTCTTAATGTACTACAACCATCCAAAAGTGGTCATATTTTGCAGGTGGTCTCAAAATACATGTGAATTTATAGACTAGTGTCACGAGAAGGCAGTGTTAAAATAATTTGTGGTTTCTCACAGGAGGTTGTTAGAGCCAATGATTTTCCGTTTCAAAAAAAGAGGAATTCCGCTTCATCAGCAAAAATGTTTCAAATTCCGTTTCACTGCTATGTATTTATATATAATTCATGTAAGAAAAAGCATTAAATTCCATTTCAAGGATGAAAAAAATGCACAATTCCGCTTTGATTTCGGAAAAAAATTGGAAAAGTATTGGCCTTAGGTTGTATCCATCATGCATGGAGCAAGTGCCTTTTGTTTGGGGGGGGGGGGGGGGGCTTACAAATTTATGATTTTATGCCAGCAAATGACACATTATTGTTCAGTGGTCATGTGGATGGAAAATGGCAGATCAGTAAATATTCAGAGTGGCCACTAAGATGGCCTCACTTAAAAGAGGGGGACAAGGGGGTTTTCCATACCAGCTGGGTAATTTTAATTTGCAAAACCTGCATACAGGAAGCCCCTTTATTTTCCATGCTTAGTTTGTACTTGAAAGCCAAATTTCTAAATTTTTGTATTTTCCATATTTATGTACTAGGGCAAAATTATTGCATGTGCCAACATACAGGGACACACTCAACCCCAACCCTTAAAACTTGTGTCTCTTAATTTGGTTGCTATCAAGGACTCCAGTCTGCCGTGAGGTTTGCATCATAAGGCTTGGGTCAGTTCTGGTAGACCATTCAATCAGTTTCTAACACTGACAGACTTGATTTCAGGTCTCCTGTTGAAATATTTCTCATTCAGACACTAATTTAATAGCAGCTCTGCCCTAGGCATAGTTTATTCACTGCATATTGCCATTTAAAATGAGAGGCATGTATTGGGAGGGAAAATGAGTGCTTGTGTTATGGTAAAATGTTTTCTGTGCCAGCCAGGCTGTTCACATCAAATCAAGTGTTGCATCAAATCAAGTGTTGTGTATTGACCCTGTATGCAGGCAGCATACCCAATCCGTCTCCTTAGGGAGGCAACGGCTATTTTCCTGATTATGTTGGACTGTTTTCATTTGCTGCCAACTGTGAATGTATGTAAATATTTATTGTGAACCATGAAAAAACCTGTGGTCATAGGATTTGATTTGTATCATTGGTGTCTTAATAAATTAGAAACTGTGAAATCCCATGTTTTATCTGCACCGCCAACAGGACTGCCAAGGGTTAATGTAGGCGTTGCTAGAACCCAACAGCTTTTGGGAATAAAAATATATTTATTTAACTCTTTCCGTGCCAACTTTTGGACTGAGTCAGCAGCTTTTCTCAGCATGCATTGCGCTCAATGCGCGCACAGAGAAAAGCTGGGGTATTCTCTCTGGAACTATAGGCATGCTGGTACTTGAATGAAAGGTCTTTTTATGAGGAATAAGAATCTGGGATCCTAATGGTAATTCAGACTAGTTTGACTTAAGAAGATTGACTTTTATTGTTATTGGGACTGAAAGAGTTATAGAAGCAGGTCCCCCTTCTCCTAGCTGTGCGCTGTGTCAGCCTTCATTGTTCAATCACAGCTTGCAGCTGGTAGGTCATTGTGTCTTAAATATGGATTACTGTTGATAATTAAAGACTACACACATGCATATAGGCCAAGTCTTGAGGAATGTGGGAACCTGGACTTCCAGGCAAAGGTGTACAGGGCTGTTTTGTTCAACTGTAGCACTAAGTACAGTAGATTAAGCATACCACATAACTATGCATATATACACATATCCATGGAAATACTGTATCTGAAAGTTGAAGCATACATGTATACATATATATTTTGTTAGGCCACTCTTCAACATTCTGCTTAATGTTGTTGTTTTTTTGTTTTTTTCTCACCATATTATTAGAGACAGAAAATTGTACCACTGCCAAGTATAATTAAATAATGTGACAGTACAAATTTTTACAACCTTAGCTCATTCCATGACCAAAAGTGAAGCTCCTGTATAATCATACATTTGCCAGGGGACAAATATTCACTTTTATTTCCAAGGAGGTCCATTTGGGAATAGCTGGCTCAGGCATTATCTTCTAATTAATAACAAATTATATTTGGGATCAGTCAGGTAAATAACTCCCAGGAAACTGCTTCAAAATTCCATAGGAGTACTTCTAGACCTTAATTTGCACAACAGGTGTCACTCTGATTTTTAGACGATCCTAAAATGTCAGCTGACATGTCAGTCGCCCATGGTTCAAAAATGGCGCAACCGTCCACCATCCACAATTTATGTTTTTTATTTCTTCTCTGAAACCGTAGTCCAGATTTTCTTTAAAATAGGAAAGGTCAGAATTAGCTCTGAAGTGTGTATTTGCCCCAATACACAACGGAATTCACAAAAATTTGGAGGGCTAGAGCTGTGTATTCCCATTTGCATGTTAAAGTAACCTTAAAGAAACTGGTCACTTTAGTAGCTGTTGTTATATGATTTTTGTGAGGTATTTAGTTATGCATCTAGATTTAGTGTGCAAAATTTAGTGTCTCGGTGTGCAGTTGTTTTCTAGTTATTAAGTGGCAAATTACAATGTAAAGTAATGGGGATACACAACCGTAGCCCTCCAGTGACTGCAGGGCCCTCTTTTAGGCAGGGCTAGAACCTTCTGTTCTTGACCGTGCCTATTGGTTGGACATCTTTGGAAGAGCACTACCAAGTTTGCAAATTTGCTCAACAGGTCATGGTTCGGTGTCCGTGGGGGGGGGGGGGGGGGGGGGGGGGGGGACAACAGATATAGGCCTTCAAAGATCGAAAAATAAAACGGTAATCACTGCAGAATTTAACCTAACTGTTATGTCAAAGTAATGTCAAAATAAATTAGCCATTTGCATATTTCCTTGCCAATTGAATGAAACAATAGTAATTGGCTAACGGCACCAGTGGTCCCTGCAGTGTTTCCCCCCCCCCCCCCCGTCTCATTTTTTAATTTGTCATGGAGAGGGTGTACTTTTAATGGATTTTTTGGCTTCACATCCTGTTCTTGTTGAAGTGCCATAAGGAGTAATAAGAGATATGTTATTGTCCCTGACCAGAGTACAGTGGTACCTGCCGTATGCCACCACTGCCATCAGCAGCCGCATTGCTTTTTGTGGTCACTAGGCTCAGACACAGGAGTCCATTTGTTTGTAAAATTTACCTGTGGTGACAGGTCACCTGCTGTATGTGGCCATTTTTCTTGGCAGAAGGCGTGGCCACATACAGCAGGTACCACTGTACATCAATACAATGATAAATGCCTGTGTTAGTGGTCTTCTTAAGAAGCTGTCTAGCAGATTCTCGTCAAACTCGATAGTGATGTGTATGGTTAGATTACCTGAGCAGATGTTGTCACTGGCTTCGTGTTTTATAACAAAACAAAACAAAAAGACATATGCTTTCAACAATTCAAGTATAGCTTTATGTTTGTCATATTGAAAGATATGTCATTTTCATATTTCTTTGAAATCAAACTTAATCCTCTCCTCCTTCAAT
This sequence comes from Hermodice carunculata, assembly GCA_964020975.1. Lineage (NCBI taxonomy): Eukaryota > Metazoa > Annelida > Polychaeta > Eunicida > Amphinomidae > Hermodice > Hermodice carunculata. The sequence continues at coordinate 28,999,007 of OZ026618.1, forward strand.
GAAAGATGGAATCCAGGGCCAGAATTTCGAAAAAACTTTGCAAGAATCTCTTTGGGTTTTTGTCAATTAGTTTTCTTTTTAAAGAAAGACAAGTTTAGGAGAATCTTTACGAGAATGGATTCTTGGATTCTCGCCAAAATTCTGGCCCTGGAATCCACAGTTTTCCTTTGTGTGGGTTGAGTGCATTCCTTTTTTTGTTTTTCGATTCTTCGTCTACAACTTACTCCCTCCCAGGTTAGAGTATCAGGCAACAAATTTCCCACAGACTGTCCAATCTAACTATGCCAAGGCAAGTTGGGAGTGTGCAGTCCAGATGCGTTTTCATTCACAAAATATGTTTTATGAGAGATGAACAGTGTCGAGTAAAAACATTGAAGCCGTTGACATTTGTGGTTTGAAATACATAGAGGTATGTGGAGTACTTCCCCACTATAATGAGGCGCTTCTGTTCAAGGGCCACCCCTCTTCTGTGATCACTATCCTCATGTTGTTAGTGACCACTTCTGTTGTAAACCTCAACAAAGGCCACCCCACAAATGTGGCCACTTGCTCAGTGCAATACTAAGGTTGGCCTCGTTATAGAGGACCAGTGTAACCGCCCATGTCTGTAAGCAGTGAGCCCACCCCCTTGTGTTTGGTTTTCTCCCTTACTTTGGCCCTAGGTAAGCACAGGGGTTTGTCTTATGTTATGAAGGAAGTGTCGGGGTGTAAGGGTCCAGGGGTCAGTGCTGGTACACACATGTGACCTTGACTTGTGGTGTCGGGGTTCAACCGCCGCACCCTTCAGGTCCTCACCAGGAATGAAATAAAGGGCAGTATAGTAACAACATTGCGACAGTTATGTCACACGATGGGCGACAGCTGCAGTTGTCCTTGTCTTGTAAGACCTGTGGTAGGTTCATCAAACTATGGTCTTTCAAAACAGACGGTTTTCCACAGAAAGTGAAAACTGTAAGGATTGCAAAACAAAGTATTCTAGAAAGATAGTTTCTCAAGCCAGGTGGTCTTTCATGAGAGTGTTCTAACAAGACAGGGACCACTCTACTGTTTCAAATACTCCCCCCCCCCCCCCCCAATGCTTAGAGGCATCTTTTGATATATTGCCTCTTTCTGCAACAAGTGCACCCATATCTGCTTTTTATGTAAAGTGACATGACACCATTGTACACAACAATACACTTTATATATTGTTTATGTATTTTTATGTCATTGTATTCTTATTGTATGTACTCATTCAATGCCGATCAAGCCCGTCAGACTGGTGTTAGTGCCATGGGGCTTTTTATCATCTGGGGACTCCCTCAGACCCTGTGTTTTTTGTCAGGGGTCACGAGCACAATTGTGTGCAAGTGTCACATGGACAAAGGAATGTAGTGACCAAATTTCAGATGCATCTAAATTTATACAAACCACTGGATTTTTTTACCCAAAAAATCATTCAAGGAAGTTGGATAATAGACAGGGGCTGGCTATATGTGACAGGTATATACAGTGGTACCTGTTCTTAAGACCGCTTCTGACACCAAACATAAAGCCTAAAACTTTATTCAAAATTTCAAATTTTATGAAAATGATTTGCAGCTAATTTGCTATAATGATTTAGAACTATGCAGTTTTTCAGTGAATGGTACGGAATAGGACTTTCCTCCTACAATATCGTACTTGATAGTGTTCAAATGGTGCATTGTCTGACAGAATTAGGTTTGTTAAGTTCCTCTTTGTATTAAATAAGACCACATATATCTTTAAGACCACTCATTGACAACCCTTTACGGTATTTCTCAAATATACCTTTGTTTTAAGACAACCTGCAATTAAAGACCACATTTTGCTGGCAGTAGGGATGGTGATAAATAGCAGGTACATGTACCGCTATACTCACTTTTTGCATCAATTTGGGGACAAACTACTGACATATGATGGAGAAATACAGTGAAAACTCATTATCATGATGTCACTTGTTCCCCTAAAAAGATGTCCAATAACTCCATTTTGGGGTTCAACTCCTAATAAGGAAGAGCTCTCTAACATCAGCAGCATCTCTACCTTCGCCTAGATTTTCGTGCTGCAGACATATTAAATCAGTGGCATCCTGGAATAGCCAGGTGTATTAATTGCGATGCAGGCCTGTTCTGCCAGGAAAAAGATTGATTTTTGAGAAAATTTGGACGATATGAGGGCAGGAAGTTTCTGTGTCAACAAGACACTGTCTGCGCTGAACACGCAGTGCACACTGCAGCTTCTGGAGCATCCCATGTTAAAGTTACATGCGTAAATGCATCTTTGTGATAGGTTGTTTTTATATATGTACTCTTGTTTGTCATTTAATGAGGACGTCTTGGCCATCTTGAGGTAATATATCAGATAAATGGACCTAACAACCTTGAAGGAAGTGGACTTTTTTCGTGAAGTGAATATTTTGGATGTTTGAGTGTCGTTATAATGAGGTTTCACCAGAATGGTCTTGTATGTAGAGCTCCGAAGTTCCAAATATAAACCAGTGCTCTGTATGACTGATTTATATATCACACTTTAAAACTGAATGCATCAAGTTGATGATTTTGCTTTTCTGTATTTTCAGGTAAGTGAACCATGGAGCTTTTGGAATGATGTGAGGGTAGCATGTGAAGAGTGTGTGGTGCAGGTACATGAATATGTGATACAGACTAAGAGTGGAGGTGAGTACTTGACGAAATATATTTTTTGACCTCTTTTTGACATCTATGAGGTCAATACTGACAAATAATCAGGGACTACCCTGACGATTAGCCAAATATTCATGTTTCTTGAATTTGGCTTAAATGTGTAAATGCCTAAAATATTTTTAAAATGAATTATTAGAGGCTGACAACTGAATCTTTGTCAATCACATGCACACCCATATTTCCAAGTATGGGTACAGATTTCTAAGTCCAGACCTGTCCCTGTATTATTTATAAGGTAGAACAAAGTACATGTACAGTGAAACCTGTTTTGAGAGACCACCCAAAGGGCAAGCCAAAAAGTTGTTACATAATGCAGGTGGTCTCTCAGTAGAGGTATAGTAACATGGGACAGATAGCAAAAGGGACATAGTAAACATGGTCTGAAAAGGCAGGAGGTCTTTCATCACAGTGGTTTCTCAAAACAGGGTTCACTGTATACACATTTATGCAGTGCCTCAACAGAGAGAGTACCCCTGTGGCCATGAGCATTGGTCTGAAAAAAAGGACACCAAGCAGGGCTCCCTGAGAGGCTTATCCTGGCCTATCAGGGGTATCAAGGGACAGGGTGAGTACACAGTGGTACCTGCTCCAAAGACCACCTCTTGCGAGAGACCTTACGTCTATTTCAGACCACCTTTTCACAGCACTGGATTCTCTCTAATGAATTTACCAGCATTTAACTCATTCCATACTATGGTCACAGGTCTTGGTCAGTGGTTCTGGCACTGCCTGGCAAGTCATGCTGCAGCTGCCCTTGCGGCAGCTGCAGCATGACTTGCCAGGCAGTGCCAGAACCACTGACTTAAGACTATAGGCATTACATGTTGGTACTTGAACAAAAGCTCTTTTCATGAAGAATTTAAATATGGAATTGTCATCTTAAATCTACGTAAATATGCGGAAAAATCAGGGACTGGTATGGAATGAGTTAAGATCACCTTCATCATGAAAGCACTTGTGCTGGTGGTGAGAGTGGTCTGAAAGAACAGTTACTACTGTACAGATAGTGGGCACTGATACAAGGGTCCACAGGTCACTGTGATCTGGGAGCTGCAACCAGCAAGCAGGGTGACACTGAACCTGATGATGCTGAGTACATATGGATGGATGGCCAGAAGATAACATGCACTGGTCGGGAGACTGCCACAGCCACACCCTGTATTGTATTTTTTGCCTTCCAACAACAACAAGAGTGTAACTGAGACCGGTACATTGTATTATGAATGTGGAGGTTTTTTTGTAGTATTTCTGTGGGAAGAGCCATGCTGACAGGGCTAAACAGTACTCAAATGACATTTTGAGCTCAGCTGACGTGTCAGTCAGCTGAGCTTAGAGAATGGTCAGTTCTCTGTCATCCATACATATATGATTTTTTTTCATCTTTTGGCAGAATCTTTTAAAAAACAATTTCTGAAACCGTTAGGTCAATTGCTTCGAAATTGCATAGGAACACTTACTAAATATTGATCCCTAGACCTTAATGTGTTTCATCAAAATTGGGGCATCCTACATCTTTGCAGGTGCCGATGTTTTGGTTAAAACATATTTTATTTCAAAAGCAATTGGCCAGTAGTCTCACTGGCCTATTTGAAGGCCTTTTATAATGCGTGGTGTTAGCCACTAAACATTAAAGATGCCAGATTCTCCAAGACTGTGGTAGTCAGTCACAACAGGCAGACTTCCCTCCTCTTGAACAATCTTCTATATAAGTGGTTTGGATTTGTCACATGGTGTGTTGATCAAGCACTAGCAGTGAAGCACTGGAGTGTATCATATATAGAGCCACATTGAGCCTATTGGAGACTGGCTTCTCAGTCAAAACAGAATCTGGAATAATGAAAATACAGAATTGTAAGACTAAGTTTCCAATTCTCTGCACTCTGTAATGTGCCATATTTTCAAAGAGCAGCATGTCCCAAAGCTAATTACACCGTGCGCGCGTCATGTAACAGAGCTGCCCCTTCAGTATATGAACTGACATCCAGGAGCTTGCTCACAGTTCCTGATGAGAAGGATTTACATGGAAACGGATAGGAAAAAGTATTGCCACTGTCTGTGGCCACTTGTCTGTAGCCTTAGCTCATAATTTGCTTCCATGTCCATTTGACATGCTCTGCCATGTAATTGTGTGCATACTAAGGTCACCACACTCCGTTCACTTTGTAGAAAACTGTATACAATATGAAGACGTGACACATACTGTACAGAATGGAATGTCATGGTGTCATATTGTTTACCACAACACAGAAATATTTTCATAATTAAAAACAAAAAAAACCCACATCAATTCTGACCTGTTGCATGACAAAGCTAAGTGAGACACTTAACTCTTTCTATGTATATCAACTTGGGCCATGGTCAGTTGTTTTTGTATTACCTGGTATGTCATGCTGCGGGTGTCCTCAGAGTGGCTGTAGCATGACTTACCAGGTAACGCGAAAAATGCACACTTGCAATCTAGCAGCGTGGTACTGTTAAAATAAAAGCTCTGTTTATGCAGAAGGGGACTATATACAATCCTAGCTTAAAATTTAGGTGATTGTACAAAAACACTGGAGACTGGCATGAAGGAGTGCATGTATACATATAGAGCCTATGGCTGTGTCAGTTTGAACACAATGCGGTGTCTTGTGATTGGACATCCCCAGAGCAAGTATGTCTTGAAAATAACAACATGAGCATAGCTGATGCTCATTGTCATATTATTAGAACTGTGTCAGGCCTGTTTGTGAAATGATTACATTGTGATATATCGTCTGGGCAGTAACTGTGCTATGTGCACATGTATGTATAATGAATGCTGTTACACCACACATTTTTGGGAGCCATAGGCCAGGAGAGATAAATAGTGGGTGAAGAGGAAAATTCCCCCCCCCCCCCGGGGGGGGGGGTGTACTTCCATTAGTGATGATACTGGGTATATACTGGTCTAAAGGCCCCTCATTTCAGCAAAATTTTTGTTACAAAGGTCCAGCATTTTGCCAAAAAATCCCTTAAAAAGGGTAATTTTTCACTTTTGTGGGCCAAAATTCGGGAAAATTTTCCTAAAGTCAAAATTTTCTTCCTAGAGCACTTTTCACACCAATATGGGATAGGGCCAGTACTTTTCCGCGATCGCGGAAAACGGACGGAATTCACGGAATCTATGATCTCAAACGGAATTTATGATTTGGAACGGAAATCGGCAAATGCCACGGAAATTAAGCGGAATTTGTGAATTTTGCCTCTCAAATAATTCAAAATCACCACATATGTCATCGCATAAAGCAAAACACACGGACTTGGATCCAAATTTGACGAGTCGGCGGCATTATCGATACCACGTGGAGCAAATTTAACGACAGGCCGGACACCTGCGCGCTGTAGACCCCATTGCTACCATATCCATTCATTTGCATGGCATATAGATATAACGCGCAACAGAGGTACAATGATAATAGCGCCGTCTGTAGGTGGAGGCTGTCAACGTACAAAATAAACAATATGGAGTCACTTTGCCGTTCGTCGATAGATCAACATTTTCCAGAGGCAATAAGATCAACTGTTTTTCCTTTTTTATTGACCAGAGCTAAAATCGTGCCCTAGAATTAGTGAAACGGAAATGAAACGGAATTTGTAGTTTCCCAAAACGGAAAAACACTCATTTTGAAACGGAAAAATACAGGCCCTAATGGGACCATATTTTCCACTACTTTAGTTTAAAGATTCCGTAGCAAAGTATCATTTTTGTTAAAAAGTGCCCTAGAACAAAGGGTGGGTTTTTGGAAGTTCAAGCTGCACAGCCTCACCAAAAATTTGGGGAAGTACCTCCCACCCAACCTCTCACCCCCACCCCCAAAGATATTTCATGTGATGTAATTGATTCTACCCGTATAGCCACCATATATATGTCACTGTGCTGGCATTAGGAATTTCATAACCGTAGCCAGTTTGGCTAAAGTAACATAAACCTCATTAGCCAAATGCTGATCATGTTAGCCAACACCAAGACTGAAATTGATACTTTGAAATTATCCACAATAAATGTAAATGATGAATTAAAACCTTAACATATCCAACAAAAGAGGAATAAATAATGAAACATGCTTAGCCGTTTTGGGTAAAGCTCACAAAATTTTATCCAAATCACACTTTTTTAGTCACCAGCTATTTGACTCGTGGGTAGCGCAACCCTAGTATGATAACTGACTGCGGCTGTTATTCTACAACTGTACACAAATCAAGGCCAAGAGGCTCATGATACAGTTGTACTTGCTATTTAAAACCACACCTGATGCCAAACCAAACTGCTGTCCACAGATAGGTGGTGGTTTGTGGAGATCATTGTATGATCAGGGAAACCGGTGGATATTTCAGTGTATATTTGCACATTTTGCTGTTGGCATAAAACTGCAAATATAGAAAACCGGTGAAATAGTATTTTAATATTGTTTGAATAGGAATTATGTCCAAAATTATAAAATTAAAACTACACCGGAATGTCAAAAATACAAACAACTGTGAAAATTTAAACACATGAAATAAAAGAATTTATAGTAATTGCAACCATATCCCAGTTAGTACCAGTTCATGACCAGCAGGCATGATCAGGATGGTCAGTCCAGTCTGTCACTCTGTGAGAGGGGGACAGTCCAGTCTGTCACTCTGTGAGAGGGGGACAGTCCTGTCTGTCACTCTGTGAGGCAGAGTCAGGGTGGGCAATCCAGTCTGTCACTCTTTTAGGCAGAGTCAGGGTGGGGAACCCAGTCTGATAGCGGTCGACCTATGACCTTAATGCGAGTCTCCCGATCATTATATTTATTTTTTTCAATTAAATATATTACTATGTATTATTGTGATCAAATAAAGTATTTGAATTCCTGAATTCCTGTCTGTCACTCTGTTGGGCAGAGTCAAGGTGGGGAACCCAGTCTGTCACTCTGTTAGACAGAGTCAAGGTGGGAAACCAGTCTGTCACCTTGTTAGACAGAGTCATGGTGGGCAGTCCAGTCTTATTAGCCCAATATAACTTTGAGGATTTATAGGGTATATGAAAATCTATACCCCTTTCGATATTGGTGGTGCCACCTACAAGGGGTCAAAATTTAAAAATCTTGTGAACACTCTAGTATCTTTAATATTTGGCAGATCTTCACCAAATTTTGTGGGATTGTGGGGGAGGTCAAAGTCTAAGTTGCTAGTGATACTAGTGGCGCTACCTATAATTTGACAGAAATTATGTGCCAAAATGTTTTAAGATGTAAAATTCTATATTTGGAAAAGTAAGTGGATTAGACTTGCCAAATTTATAGGATATATAGACCATGGCCAAAGGTAGAATGTTATGTAATATCAGTGACCTTGACCTATTTTTGTGAGGCCACCATGCCTGTAAAGTTGAAAAGGTGATTTTGTAATGGTAGGGTATAGCTTGGACAACAATGGCAATGGCAGCACAGCACCAGGCCTATGAGCCTCTTGTATTACATGATCTGGGTGACCTTGATTTTCTGTCCCAGGGTCACTGATGACATAAAGTTAAGGACTCACTCATTGTTGTCTTGGCACATGCAACAATATCCATCACAGAAATTGCACGAATAGGCTATGATTACATGTGGAACGAAGTGCCCTTTTGGTTGACATTTTATACAGTAAATGTACATAGCCTTATATGTTCAGAAGCCACTTGAGTACTTGCAACTTTGAAATGAAGGTGTAGGTGCAACATAGCCATGGTGCCAGCAGAGCATTAGGCCCATGGGCCTCTTGTTTTTCACATCTTATTTGGTAGCGCTTATATTCAGACCTTTTTCCGTTGGGTCCCAAGCACATACAAATGTGTGACATGATGCATGGGCTGATTTCTGACTTGGAGAATTTAACTGAAACGTGCATTTTATTCCATGCACATGAATCTGCAATTTGTAAGTGGGAAAGGCACATTAAAATTTTATTTGCATGTAACTTTACAGTCTGAATCAACAGTTCAAATCTTTTCACATTGTATTTTTTTTAATGTTTTTGTTTTAAAGTTCTTGCAGAAGAAATACTGCTATCACATTATTTGTTTTAGGGGCCACTCCCCCCCCCCCCCCATTAATCAGGCACAAAAGTTCTGAAATATTTGAAAATTATATGTATTTTAAGAAAATTCTGGGTGTTGATACAGCTAAATGTTCCAAATTTGGGTCTGCAATACTTCCCTTGAAAATACTCAGTACCGTCAGTAGTCACTGCAGCGCAACGATCATTACCCAGTGTCCTCAGCGGCAGGTAGGACATCTATTCCAGAGCTGCCGCTGTTGCCATTGCCACAGCATAGAACGGCACACATTTTTTAATGTGAATTGATTCCGAAGTTTTTAACTGTTTATTGTCGCTAGAACGAAAAAAATGCCTGTTTACCATTGTGCTGTACCAGGCTGCACGACAGATTCAAGAAAATTGAACAATCTTCAGAAATATTCATTGATGGAAGGCATAAACTTCTGGAGCTCTCCACCCACAGGTCGTGGTGATGAGAGCACACTGTAAAGCATGTCCCACGTATCAACAGTAAATGGGCCAAAGGTCATCAGTGCTCATGCGTGCGATCGTTGCGCTACACTTTCGGGTAGCAGGAACCACCGGTACTAAGTATACTTAAAGGGAACTATTGGAGCTCATTCCAATTATGTATTTTCTTAAGGACCCTGGACACTTATAAAGTAAATGCAGGGACCCCTGGTGCCATCAGCCAATTAACCAAATGTTAAAGTTTCATTCATTTTGCTAAAGATATTTTGCAAATGGCAAATGTATTTTAACATGAATTATATGAGGGTTAGGTCAAATTTTCTGCGGTGATGGCTGTTTTGCTTCCCGATTTGGCTAGGAGTTTCGAAGGCCTGGATGTGTCTCTGGTAACATGAACACAGTACAGTGTGTGTCACCGTTGACTTACATGTACATTTAGAGAAAATGCACTGAGCTGTCAGACCAGTGTGTGTTAACATGAACCTGGAACACTGTATGCCACAGTGGTATTTATGCTCTACATGATGGGTGGGGCTGGGTGTAGCACCAAGTCCTAATCCTAGATTACAGAACCAGAAAAAGCTGCACAATGGATCCCTGTTAATAAGGCAAACCCAAGTGCATCAGAAATTTGGCCTCATAAGAGGGAGGCCTCTCTTGAGGATCATATAAAAGGTAAATGCCATATAGTGGTCCTCGCTCCCCTTATAAGGTCACCCAAAATGCAAACCTTAAAGTACATGTAGCCTTATGAGAGGGGTGGCCTCTGTAGAGGGGGACAGTAGAATGGAAGTACAGTGGTCCCTGTCTTGAGAGACCACGCCTAGGGTAGGTCAAAATATGGTCTCTCAAAACAGGTGGTCTTTCATTAGAGGTATAAGAACATAGAAAAGATAGCACAGTGTTCTGAGAGAGCAGTCTTAAAAAGATATGCGGTCTCTCATTGGAGGGGTCTCTCAAGACAGGTACCACTGTATCACCCTTTGCATAGTAATTGTGGTCTGTTAAGAGGGATGGTCTGTAATGAAGGGGGCCTTAAAGGAGAGGCACCACTGTTTTTACTGTACAAAGAAGTGACCTCAGTGCAGTGGGGAAGGCATATAAGGGGCCCACTCTGTTGGTTACTACTTGAGCCTTCAACTCCAGGAGCAGCATTAGAGGTAACAGCAGACTGGTGCCAGGTCTCTGCTGCACAGTCACCCGACCTGCCTGTAGTTGGGTGCAGCTTGCGGCTGTCTTTGCTTGCATAGAGAACACGGGCCGTGTGACCTTGTGATTCACCCAACAAGATATTGCAGGGCAGAAGAGCAAGTGAAGGCGATATGGAAAAGATGTGAAGCCCAAATTGTATTGGCTGATGCCTTGTTAGGGATGAACCAATCAATTGCATACGGCACCGAGCATAATTTTTTCTTGTGGAGGGAAATTGTAGACTGCTAAAGAGCACTTTCTTTGCATCAACTACATTGAAAAACATGAATCCAAGTTAAGCAATGCAGACAGTAAAGAAATTACTTTCTTTTGCCAATCTTGAGATTCAGATTAATGGGATTATTCAAAATGAGAACTCTCCAGAACTTGTATTCCACCATGGTCAGTTGTCAGGGAAATCCTGGTAAAGTAAAGGGAAATAGGGGGGTAAAAGGGGTGTCTCATTATACTTCATGCAAAATAATTTGCCCCTTTCACATTCATACCAGCCCACAAGCAACCTACAGCAGGGTGGCAAGTTAGCACCCCGCCTCAACACTAGCCCACAATAGGGTACAAGTAGGCACCCTTGTGATACCAGCCTACAACCAACCTACTGTAGGGTGGCAAGTAAGCACCACCCCCCCCCTCAACACTAGCCCACAATAGGGTACAAGTAGGCACCCTTGTGATACCAGCCCACAACCAACCTACAGTAGGGTGGCAAGTAAGCATCCCTCCAATACCAGCCCACAATAGGGTGCAAGTAGGCACCCCTCCAATACCAGCCTACAACCAACCTACTGTGGGGTGGCAAGTAAGCACCCCTCTAATATCAACCCACAATAGGGTAGCATGTAGGCACTGCTGCGATACCAGCCCATGATAAGGTAGCATATAGCTATTTTGCGGGTACCAACAAACGCTGGGTGCAGAAGAAGCCGCCTTGTTCGGCAGCCTATCATGGCCTAGCAAGTACAGTTAGTTGTCATTAACAGCTTGGCAAAGAACAGAAATACAAGACTTGTGTATGGGTCAATAATATGAATTGTTAATACATTGACTGATGCCTAAGGAAACTGGTATGCATGGCACTGATCCAAGGGCTGCCTGGTGCCCAGGGTAGAAGAACCAGGGTTTGGCCTTGATCAGGAACACACAAGATGCCATGGTTGCTGCCGATGGATTTCTTTATCCCCCTTGTGTACACTGTATTTTGACACTGTCATCAAATGTAAAAGTGGATCAGGTTTAGATTAGTCCAGATTGACATCGGGTATTCTAAAGGAGCATATGGAAGCTGTAAATACACATTCTTGGACAGCACTCTTATTGTTGACTTAGCGTCCTGGTGCACTATGAGTGCATTCCTAGGTAAAGCCAATTTTTCCGTTTCATTAAGATTCATATTGGCATATATATCAAAGAAACAGAGTTAACCTTCTTCCAGTGGACACCTCTTAAACATGTGGTGTCTGTTCCAGAATTTCTTTAGCGGTAACTCTTGCAGTGCCAGTCACAACCAAAGTCGATCTGCTTAAATGAAAATAGTCGTTATCATTAGGATACCAGATTTGTGTTTCTCATAAAAAGACCTGTAATTCAAGTACTAGTGTGCCTATATAGTTTCAGAAAGAATATCCCAGGTCAATAGCTTTTCTCGGCACGCATTGGGTGCATTGCGCCCAATGCACAACGAGAAAAGCTGTTGACTCAGTCTAAAATTTGGCACTGAAAGAGTTAAAAAACTTATTCCAGTTAAGCCTGACCCAAACTGGCTGATGGGCAAGTGTCATCTGCTTCAATGTGTTTGACAAATTTCTACAGAAATAAAAATCATTTGAATAGGCAATGTAGAATTCCCCATAATGATGGCATGGGTTTCCATAGCACAGGCTTCAAAGCACAGTGTATGCGAAAAGTACCAGTCAGTCAGTTTTTACTGGTAAAAGATTCTCTGAACCAACAGAAAATGCACCCAGTTTATGTGTTAAAGTATTGGGACTTTTAAAATTTGAGCCAAATGACCAGTAAGTGAAAAAAAAAAAATTGCAGACTCTGAAAGGAGTTCACAGTGAAGCTGTGCAGAGCTGTTGGAACTGTTTGAAGCAAGTACTGTCAAAGCCCATCCTGCATGCCAGGACTAGGGAATTTCCTTTCTCTTCCAGGTGCATAAATACTTGAGAAATCTACACTTGAAACCCGCTTCAAATCAGCAAACTGGCTGTTTCAAAAGGATAGTTGTCCCTAGCTTGAGAGACTACCACAAGAGCAAACCCAAAAGTGGTCTCTTATTAGAGGTAGAGTAACATGGAAAAGATGGCAGCAAAGACCTGTCAAATGTGGTACAATGTATTTCAAGCCAAGTGGTCTGTCATTGGAGTGGCCTTTCAAGACGGGGACCACTGCGAAACAGTTTTTGCTTACCTTATTATGTCACATCCAAATTTTTAGACGTCAAGTCAAATGTCATGCAGCGGCCTCCAACATAAATAGGAAGAATCACTCACTATCTTCCACGGGTAAGTGGAAGAGAGCTGTCGGTGAGACCTATCAAGATAACATGACAGGTCGACAGTTGTACCTTGCGTTGGGTACTTAGTACACAACTGTGCCAAGGAAAGCTATTGACTCAGTTAAAACAAGGAGAAGAGGATTAATAATAATAATAATATAATAACTGGTTCAGAAGGAATGCAGTATGTGTCTGTTCACCCATCCTGCATACACAGCATTCAAGTGAAAATACCCACAGATGCCTCCTGGTTATACAACTGGGGATGATTTACACAGAGTTTGCCCAATCTGTTCTTAACAGAGTTTACCAATGGAGCTTCAGCAACTTCACCTGGAAGTGTGTTCCAATGGTTTAATGTACAATGAGTACACGCTGGCGGGTATAAAAGTGACAGCTTACTCTATCACTATGTCTAATTTTATTAATTCTATATTGGTGTCCTCTGGTTGTTGTTTAGCCTACAATAGCCTAGGTAAGATGTTTTCCCAACAGGTATCATATTTTCTAGGTGTATTTATATACAAACCTGAATCATATCACCACCTGGGTGTGTGAAATAGTGTTGGCAATCCCAAAGGTTTCAGTCCTGGATCATAGCTAAGGACACTCATACCAATGACTAATTTAGTGGCTCATCCTTGCACTTCTTTCGTAATGAACCTTGTTAACTCATTCCATACCAGTCCCTGATTTTTTCATATATTTACCTACATTGAATACGACAATTGCATATTAAAATTCTTCATGAAAAGAGCTTTTGTTCAAGTACCAACATGCCTATAGTCTTAAGCCAGGCAATGCCAGAACTACTGACCAAGGCCTGTGACCATAGTATGGAATGAGTTCAGATGGGTACCTGTAACCCTTTCCCGTAAACCAGCCAAAACTGGTTGGTGGTCACATGTGGCCTGCTTCAGTGATTTTGACTGATTTCAACAGTAATGAAAAACAATTTGTAATGAGAATTGTACATGAAACCTATCAAGATCACTTGCCAAACTCATGACAAGAAAAGCTGTTGACTCAGTCTTAATTCAAGGGCGGAAGGGTTAACTACAGGGTGGACAGTGGTACTAGAGTGGCCTGTAAGGTGGCATGCAAGATGGATGCATGTACATGTACAGTGAGCCCTGTCTTGAAAGACCACCCCTAGAGATGACCAAAATGTGGTTTCTCAAGACAGGTGGTCTTTCATAAGAAGTGTAAATAAGATAAAAAGCATGGAACAAAATGTCCAGAAAGGTCGTCTTCCAAGACAGCTTTTACTGTACAGCGGTCCCTCTCTTCTAAGGCCACCCAAAATACACCAGAACTGTGGCCTTATAAGATGGGTGGCTTCATTTGCAGGGGTAAATATAATGGCAATGGCATCACTGCTGCATAAAGAGACCTTTCTAGAGGGGGTGGCCCATCTTTAGAGGGGCCTTACAAGCAGGGAGCCACTTTATACCATTTTGTTCTCTGAATGTGTATTTTTATGGCAGATGGAAAATATGTTATTGCATCAAATGTATTTGTTTATAATCTTTTGACCGCATTGTGGGTTGAGTGATATAAAAATCTGTACAGTGAAACCTGTCTTGAAAGGCCACCTCTAGGGATGACCCAATAATGTGGTCTCTCAAGACAGGTGGTCTCTCATAGCAGGTACAAATAGCAAGAAAAGTACCAAGCATAGTGTTGAAAAGGTGATCTTCTAAGGCAGGTGGCTTCTCATAAGAGTGGTCTCTCAAGACAGGGAGCACTGTAATGACAATATCCTGTACCATTTTATTCTTTGAATGTATATTTTTCTGACAGATGGAAGAGAAGTTACTGTAACAAATATATTTGCTTATCTTTTGACTGCATTGTGGGTTGAGTGCAATATACTGCATACAAATCAGTAATCACAATATCCGGTACTAAAAACCTGTTTAAATTCACAAGTGACAACTAAAACCATATAATTTAGTCAATGTAAATATGATATTCAGTTATAAATGCAGGAAGACACTGAGGGATAATCTCTTCCTGAACTTCCAGGACTGAAAACACGCTGACGATGGGTTTTGTCTTGAGTGTGACAATGCTGACAATCATGTGGGAATAAAAATAAAAAAGCTGACAATCAGAAAGTGAGACTTCTTAGCGGTGGGAGGCAGACTTGGGAATTCAAGTAGCTTGCAGGGTAACAGTCGGAAAGTGAAAGCCTTCAAAGTGGGTGATGGATTGGCCTTATTAGACAGAGATTGCCTTCAGTGAAGACATGGGATCATTGTGTTGTGACCGCAGTGACACTTCCTGGTGTCCAATAACTTACATCATTTATAAATCATCACTAGTTGTGACTAAATAATAAATAACACAAAAACAATGATAAACAGGCCAGGATTCCTGTAAGTAAGGTTGCATGTGAGTGCATTAAGGTGCGTTTGGGGGTGACTGGGCGCCACACCAACGCAGACAGAGTGGAGGGAGGGCAGTGAAATATTGACTACTCACTTGAGTGGCACCAGTTTGCAAGTACAGTAATTGGCAGTCATCTATAATGTAAAGGTGGGGGAAATAGCAGGATATGTAACACTCACCTACTGCTAGTCCCACTGATCTATGCACTGTCACCCTCAGACCTGTCCTTTGTCAGCCTCCATGCTTGGATCAATACTGCCACCCTCTGGTCTTTATGTCAGTATCCACACTGTCACCCTGTGGTCTTATGTCTGTATCCACACTGTCACCCTGTGGTCTTTGTGTCTGTATCCACACTGTCACCCTGTGGTCTTTGTGTCAGTATCCACACTGTCACCCTGTGGTCTTTGTGTCAGTATCCACACTATCACCCTGTGGTCTTTATGTCTGTATCCACACTGTCACCCTGTGGTCTATATGTCTGTATCCACACTGTCACCCTGTGGTCTTTGTGTCAGCATCCACACTGTCACCCTGTGGTCTTTATGTCCGTATCCACACTGTCACCCTGTGGTCTTTGTCTGTATCCACACTGTCACCCTGTGGTCTTTGTGTCAGTATCCACACTGTCACCCTGCGGTCTATATGTCTGTATCCACACTGTCACCCTGTGGTCTATATGTCTGTATCCACACTGTCACCCTGTGGTCTTTATGTCTGTATCCACACTGTCACCCTGTGGTCTATATGTCTGTATCCACACTGTCACCCTGTGGTCTATATGTCTGTATCCACACTGTCACCCTGTGGTCTTTATGTCTGTATCCACACTGTCACCCTGTGGTCCATATGTCTGTATCCACACTGTCACCCTGTGGTCCATATGTCTGTATCCACACTGTAAGCCTCTCATTTTTATGTCAGTATCCACACTGTCACCCTGTTAGGTCTTTATGTCTGTATCCACACTGTCACCCTGTTAGGTCTTTATGTCTGTATCACACTGTCACCCTGTTCGGTCTTTATGTCTTTATCCACACTGTCACCCTGTGGTCTATATGTCTGTATCCACACTGTCACCCTGTGGTCTATATGTCTGTATCCACACTGTCACCCTGTGGTCTATATGTCTGTATCCACACTGTCACCCTGTGGTCTTTATGTCTGTATCCACACTGTCACCCTGTGGTCTTTATGTCTGTATCCACACTGTCACCCTGTGGTCTATATGTCTGTATCCACACTGTCACCCTGTGGTCTATATGTCTGTATCCACACTGTCACTCTGTGGTCTTTGTGTCCGTATCCACACTGTCACCCTGTGGTCTATATGTCTGTATCCACACTGTCACCCTGTGGTCTATATGTCTGTATCCACACTGTCACCCTGTTAGGTCTTTATATCTGTATCCACACTGTCACCCTGTGGTCTATGTCTGTATCCACACTGTCACCCTGTGGTCTATATGTCTGTATCCACACTGTCACCCTGTGGTCTATATGTCTGTATCCACACTGTCACCCTGTGGTCTATGTGTCTGTATCCACACTGTCACCCTGTGGTCTATATGTCTGTATCCACACTGCCACCCTGTGGTCTTTATGTCTGTATCCACACTGTCACCCTGTGGTCTATATGTCTGTATCCACACTGTCACCCTGTGGTCTATATGTCTGTATCCACACTGTCACCCTGTGGTCTTTATGTCTGTATCCACACTGTCACCCTGTGGTCTATATGTCTGTATCCACAGTCACCCTGTGGTCTATATGTCTGTATCCAGACTGTCACCCTGTGGTCTTTATGTCTGTATCCACACTGTCACCCTGTGGTCTATATGTCTGTATCCTAAATATGGTATTAAAATTGCCTTCATACATTTTTTTTAAAGTCCTCAGGCACAAAGTGTGTTCAGAGAAACGTAACCACATCGAAGTGAGGGAATGTACTGAGTAACAGTCAAAAAGTGAAACTTTTCAAAGTGATCTTCACCATTGGGGTTTTAACTCTTTCAATGCCAATCATGTCTAAAGTCAATCTACTAAAGTCAATATAGTCTGAAGTATCATCAGCATCTCAGATTTGTGTTCATCGTAAAAAGACCTTTCATTCAAGTACCAGCATGCCTCTTGTTCCAGAGATAAGCTGTTGACTCAGTCCCGAATTTGGCCCTGAAAGAGTTAATTCCATTTCTGCCACTGACTGCTGCGATCTGCCGTAGTATGTGCATTACTGTCAAGTATTGCATGCAAACAAGAAATCTGTTGGAATCTTCAGTTTGATACAAAACTAAACAGCAGTGTCTGTTATGTTCTGGCACACACCAGTTCAGAGTTTGTCACATAAAATGGATACAAGATATCCATTATACGCACAGTATGTACATTTATAGCAGATGGGAAGGTAAATCATGAAATTATTGATATTGAGTAAAGCAGAATGTTTACATTGATATTAAGTAAAGCTGAATGTTTACAAACTCTGCGTGGTGTATGGAGTTTATGCATGGATATATAGCTGAGACCAGCAGTCGGCAGCAGAAATGGTACAAAGAGGACCTGCCGCTAGGCACCATAACACCACTGGGCACTGCTGTAAGCCACTGGGTCCCACTGTGTGGACCACTGACCCCAAACATCTTTGGCTTGCCCCAGTGGCAGCCTGCAGTAGACTGGGGGGGGGGGGTGCTGAATGCTCGGGTCCACTGCCAAATGCCACTATCATCAAAAATATGACATCTAATACAGCCTATTTCAAAATTTTACAGAGGAACGTGTGCAATATGGACAATAGTACTTCTATATGTATATAGGTTAGACAGGGACAGGTTAGCTTATGGAGAGTAAAGAGTTCGGACTGCAGAATAGGGTAATGACTACTAGGAAGTGGTTTTGCACAAAAAGACACAAATACAAATCTGCTACAGAAAACATATGCTAGTGATCTAAAGAAGTCCCCACTCCATTTTGGGTTTTCATGTTTCCTGCGACTCCAACCTCATATAGTCTGTGATGGGGAGAATCTCCCTACTGATGGTGGGGTAACTGGGAGATGTGGGCACAAAGTGCCTGAGCAGGGAGAGGGTTTGGGATGGGGGGGGGGGGCAGGCCACCCTCTGGGGCCTGTGGGAAGATTTTTGGAAATTTGATGATAAAATGGTACATTCTAGATCATATTTCATGGTAATTTCTATGAATATTACATAAGAGAACAGTAATAAGAGCAACAAGTTTGTACACTTTCATTCACATTCAGCACCGCATTCTATTTGAAACACAAGTCCTGAGTCCGAGTCAGTCCGAGTCAGAAAACGTTTATATGACAAAATATGATTGTTATGGATACAAACAGTATGTAATATTGCAACTCAAAAGTACATGACAGTTAGACGCGTTAGAATACAAAAATTGATCAATGTCTGGATGACCCCAGTTAAGGACCTGAGTCCACTATCACTGGGGCTACCAGCAAGGAGGAAACTTAATAAACAAACTGATTACTCACAAAAATACAGTGAAATGCATCAAGATCCTAAGGATGACTAAAACTTGAATCCTCATGGTGAAATTCCCTTACTGATCCATGGGCAGTGTCTGTCAAAGTTGGGCTCAACTGTTTTAGTGCCAAATTTTAACAGAGTCAACAGCTTTCCTTACTGTGCTTTTGGTGTATTGGGCCTAGAGCATGCCAAGGGAAGCTGTTGACTTAGACCATTGTCCTGGTCTGTGCAGTGATAGCTATGCTGGTACTTGAATAAAAGGTTGGTTAACTCATTCCATACCAGTCCCAGATATTTACGTATGTTTACCTAGATTTAAGACGACAATTGCGTCTTCAAATTCTTAAGGAAAAGAGCTCTTGTTCAAATATCAACATGCCTATCGTCATAAGTCAGTGGTTCTGGCACTGCTGGCAAGTCATGCTGCAGCTGCCCTTGCGGCAGCTGCAGCATGACTTGCCAGGCAGTGCCAGAACCACTGACCAAGGCCTGTGACCATGGTATGGAATGAGTATATGAAGAATACAATGAATCTTGTATATTTACATTAAGAGCACATCAACTTTACTCCCAAGTTGATAGTGAAAGAGTTAAAGGTAGGTGGTAAAAGAGGTGCAGTGGAACCTGTCTTGAGGGACCACCTACAGGACCTGTGAAAATGGTCCTTTCTGACAGGTGGTCCCTTAAGGCAGGTAAAATTAAACTAAAATATGCTAATGGGGATGTTCAGACTGGTTCTTTAGCAGAGGTGGGCTCATTGACAGGTTCTAAAGTATTTATAGTTATTGCTGGATACCTTTGCCACAGGACAGTGGCCCACACATGACATCACTGTATTGCTTTTTATGCATGGCCTTGACCATCAGCTCTCACAAAGAGTTTCGTATTCTGTACTGTCACATGACACTTCAATTAAAAATAGACCAGGTATTCTATTACAAGGTCCAAACCCTGGAGGTATACAACTCAACTATTCTTTAGCAGGACCAGAAGCACATTTGCTGTGGGCAGCTGATGGTCAGCTGTCAGCCCTGATTGGGTCAAAGGGTTAGCTGTCAGTGTCAGCCCTGGTATTGTCAAAGGGTTAGCTGTCAGTCCAGGTGTAGTCAAACTGTCAAACGGTTAGGTGTCAGCCCTGGTATAGTCAAAGGGTTACCTATCAGTGTCAGCCCTGATGTAGTCAACAAGTTAGTGTCAGCTCTGATGTAATCAAAGGGTTACCTATCCATGTCCGCTCTGATGTAATCAAAGGGTTACCTATCTGTGTCAGCCCTGATGTAATCAAAGGGTTACCTATCAATGTCAGCCCTGGTGTAGTCATAGCGTTACCTGTCAGACCAAGTGTAGTCAAAGGGTTAGGTGTCAACCCTGGTGCAGTGCAGTGGAATGCATGGTACCTAACACATTTATGTCTCCTAGACATGGTCAGGTACAACTGACTGCTTTGTTGTCATCAATGTATGAAGAGACAGACAGCCCTGATGTGATTAAGTCTATTCATAGATGATGTACCTTCAGGGAAAGTAATGTGCATAGGATATTTTGTGTGTCTGCATGTTGATATATTCATGGCTAGAGTTGGCAGTGCCGTATGTTGAAGGCCATGGGCAGAGGTGTCAGTGGATTTATGGACTGTCATGGGCAGAGTTGTCAATAGATTTATTGTATAACACAAGCAGGAGCAACAGTGCCACGTCCTCCAGGTTGTTCTGATCTCCCCCCCCCCCCCCCCCAACCAAAAAAACAAAAACAAAAAAACAAAACCCACACAATCCAATCTCTCTTCACTCAATATCCTGCAGTCTGTGTCTGTGTCTGAACTATATACAGTGGCACCTGCAATGTGTGGCCACCCTTTCTGTCACCAAAAAAAGTGGCCACATGCAGCAGGTGACCTGTCACCGCAGGTAAATTAACAAAGAAATTTACTCTTTTAGGCAGGCAAACTGTGGCCACAGAGCAGGTGACTTGTCACTGCAGTGGCTGCAAACAGCAGGTATACTGTACCTTAATCACTTTCATAGGGCTTATGATTTTCAGTTTTGTTGTCAAGGGTTTTTGTTTTCGACCCTCGATCTTTCTAATACTCACCAGATTTTTTTAAACAGCCCTTTTTTTTTTCTTTTGTTTTTGACATATATGTTTACCTGACTTGGAAAACCTGCATTTGACTGCCCCACTGTGTGAAATTGATAACTTCCAGCACCACAGAACCTCACTTCCGGCTTCGATTCACACCCAGAAAACTAGTAGGAAGTCAAAATAACATAGATGCAACGAGAGTCATTCATTCGGGGCCCTTCCTCAAAAATTCAAGAGGGGAGAGTACTTAACTAAGGGTGCAGTGGAATAATATGAATATAGTGTCTATACTAACTTGTACACAACAATGCTGGCACAACAATGCTCTTTCCCATGGATACAAAAGTTCCCATGTAAGCCTCAAATTATAAGATTAATAATGACAGTGCCCTCCATAATCATCCTTGGACATAAGTCAGTGAGGCTAGTTTTAGGCATGACTTAAACCATCCTAACAAATGAATGTGCCAAATTGTAACTTTATTGTTCCTTCATTTGATTCTATTTCATTTACTTAGGAAATTTGACCACATTCCATTTAATTCTGTGGATAAATTACTTTTGGCTTTTGCTGGTTCATTCCACAGTTCTGCTGGGTTTTTTCGTGAAAAGATAAAATCCTCAGCCGCACTCTTATCATAGAACGTACCTATTCACATACTGCAGTCTCTGCATATACTGTCACACACCCACGACATTACAAATCCACTGCCACCTCTACCCAGCATATATGTTGCTCCTGTTTGTATAATTGATCTGCACATGTGTGTAAGTCAATGGGGACGGCAATGTCAATTCACATTTTCGATTTCTCCAAAACCATCCGCAAGATCAACTTCAAACTTGATGGGGATGTACCCTGGGTAGGTCTGTACCAAGTTTGTTCAAAAGGTCTTGTGCCATGAATTTTTAGATTTTATTTTATTTTATTTTATTTTTTTTTTATTTTTCTTTCTTTTGGTGTGAATTTATGAGACAAGGTGTACAATATCGTAGAGTACCCACTGTGGTTGTGGGTCGGTTGTGTGTGGCAGTATATCATAGATCAGACGAGGTTACTGGGTTTATGGTGGGACATGTCAAAGATAGTGATCGTAGGGGCAATAGACTTAGGGTATGAGATTGCAGGAGACTGACTCCATTATTACTGTACACTGTTCATGTGTAGCAGGCACCCTACTTGTAACCCCTCCAGCTATTTACCATGTAATGTGTGCACCCCACCCCCAACCCCCCTTTTTGAAAGGTCACCTTTCTGCAAAGAAACAGTAACCTTTTAAGAGAGTGGCCTGTCCCTTAGAGACAGGTATGTTGAAATACAAGTTTACTTGCTTCCGCAAAAACGTGGCCTCTGGATGGTCTCAGCTGAGGGGGTCTCTGAAGAGGGAGGCAAATATGTTGTCTGAGTCAATGTGTAAACGTGTACTCTGCTTGCATTTCTGATCACTTCCAATATCAAGTGTTACTTTAACCAATACAGCAGTCTCCAATGCAGAGATCACTCAAGTGATAGACCATCTGGCTTATAAGACCATAGCCTCCCTGTGCTATCTTCCCAATGTTATTTGACCTCCATTGAGAGACCACCTGCTTTTTGTGACCACATTTAGACTTGCCACTAAGGGTGCTCAATACCAATACAATTGTTACTTTAGCCAATGCGATGCAGTAGTCCCTCTGTTGATAGATCATGCAGTAGTCCCTCTGTTGATAGATCATGCAGTAGTCCCTCTGTTGATAGATAATCCCTAGGACATGTCTAAAAGTGCACACATAAAGCAGGTGGTCTCCCATTGGAGGTGAAATAACACGAAAAATAGTCTTAGGGACCTTTTGAATGTGGTCCTTAAAGGCACATGGTCTCTTAATGCAGTGTTCTCTCAAAAGAGGAAGTACTGTCGTCCGGTATTCAGAGATCACTCCAATGAGAGACCGTCTGGCTTATGAGACTACAGGTCCCTGGTGTTATCTTCCCCATGTTATGTGACCTTCATCGAGAGACCGCCTGCTTTATGTGACCACATTTAAACTTGCCACTAATGATGGTCTCTCAAAGGAGGGACTACTGTATGCATGTGCCAGCCGGCCAACAGGTCACAAAGAAGCCCAGAGGTCTGTCAAAAAAGACTACAATATACATGTGCAAGCCTGCCAATAGCTGGTCACAGAGGAGCTCACCGTAATGTGGACCCTGGGGTTGATGGACAGATCTTGGTGGATACCTAAAATTTTATGTGCAGTGCACATTGTTTCATGGGTAAGACATTAATCCCTTGTGTGACTGTTGGTGCATCAGGGCAGGAGGCAATACAAGCAGTGATATTCTGCTGGCATTTTATCGATCCAGGCACGGTTAACCCGTGTTTGATAGAGTGGCTGGGAGGGAGTGCGGTGAACAGTGTTCAGCCAGCAGGGGGCTTCGGGTTGCGTGAAGTGGCAAGTCGGGACAGTGAAGCCATACAGGCCATCCGGTGTTGCCAGCTGAATGTCTCATCAAACTTGTCACGTTAACTAACCAGCCACGCGCAGCATCTTAAAGGGGCAACTCAGCAGGCTGGTTGACTGGCAGTACCAAGTTCTTGTTCCAAAAAGGAACAACATGAATTTTGATGACACTTCAGAAGATGCTGCTTATAATCAGAACCAAGTGCACCCCTTTGATACTCTATTTTTGTTGTCTGAGGGGCATGCAGGGGTTAAGCATCACTTCTTATCTGTGCTGTCTGACTTGGAAGGTTAACTCTTTCCACACCAGTGTGACATTTTCCCCATATATATTTGTGTGCAAGCAACACAACCGCAGATTTGCATACACAGTCAGGCTTGTAATAATTGACAAGAAGAGCTTTCATTCATGTACCTAAGTCTTCCAGTCAGTACTGTTTGTATTACAAATCTGGCATGGTGGCATGCCATGTCAGACAATGCGAAAACCACTGACTAAAGCTTTGAATGTTATATAAGTGGTAAGATAAAAAGTGTCTTAACTTTTTCAGCGCCAATCATGACTCAAGTCAATCTACTTAAGGCAGACTAATCTGAATTATCATTAGGATATCAGATTCGTATTCCTCGTAAATAGACCTTTCATTCAAGTACCAGCATGCGTATAGTTCCAAAGACAAAACTCCAGGTCAACAGTTTTCTCGGCATGCATTGAGCGCATTGCCCCCGATGCATGTCAAGAAAAGCTGTTGACTGTCCAAAATTTGGCACTGAAAGAGTTAAGTGGAACTGCAGTATTAAGTGGAAGAAATGACATGTTTTTGACTTGCCCTCATACAGCCCAGCTACCACCCCACTGTTAACACTAGGCATTGAAACTGACAGGGTTACAGTTAACAGGGGTTTTATTAGCTCTGCTAACTGTTAGATATGATCGGTTATGTTGGTAAATCCATCCATCCACTAACGGCAATGGTCACCTGATTAGATGTTGACAGAGCATTAGTCCTTTGTTTCACTCAAAGTTGCAAAACTGCAGTCTGGACCCCAGTGAGTATGGTCTGTCAATGCAGGCAAGTATGAGACTATGGATGAACTTGACAACATTTCGAGTGCTTTGACAGTGTGGGTCGTGAGAGTACAGGTGCCTGGATGGCAGTACATTGAGTACCAAGGACATAGGATGAAGAGGGTTAACTGGTAATTAGCCGCATGTGACGATAGAGGTCTGGCATGGGGCCAGACACATGCTTCCTCCACCGTCTAAGATGTATCATCTTCACTTGCAACACTTGTCTTAAAAGCATTTTTCATCGAGTCATCGAACCAATATTGGTTGTGAATTCCGATTAACATCTTATATTGTTTTGGAGGGAGTCGTATCTTGATCTTGATCTCATCTTGATTAATCGTACAAATTGAATTCTGTAAATTGCTTTTAATTTCGCTGTACTGTTATTTTCGCTTATTTTGCTGATGACACAAAATGGTGAAAATAGATGAAAGCACACTGAAATAGTAATTTAACATTGTTTGAATTGGAATTATGTCCAAAACAATAAAATCAAAACTACAGTGAAATGTCAAAAATACAAAAACCGTGATAATTTATACATGCATGTGAAAATAAAGCAATTTACAGTCCTGTTTGGGATTACTGTGAGACACATAAAGCATACTGTTTAGGGCTACTGTCAGATAGATGAAGCATTAATACAGTATAGGACTACAGGAGTACTGTGAGACAGATGAAGCATAAATGATGTACAGGACTACAGGGGTACCGTGAGACAGATGAAGCATAAATACAATATAGGACTACAGGGGTACCGTGAGACAGATGAAGCATAAATACAATATAGGACTACAGGAGTACTGTGAGACAGATGAAGCATAAATACTGTTTAGGACTACAGGGGTACTGTGAGACAGATGAAGCATAAATGATGTACAGGACTACAGGGGTACCGTGAGACAGATGAAGCATAAATACAATATAGGACTACAGGGGTACTGTGAGACAGATGAAGCATAAATACAATATAGGACTACAGGGGTACTGTGAGACAGATGAAGCATAAATACAATATAGGACTACAGGGATACTGTGAGACAGATGAAGCATAATGTACAGGACTACAGGGGTACCGTGAGACAGATGAAGCATAAATACAATATAGGACTACAGGGGTACTGTGAGACAGATGAAGCATAAATGATGTACAGGACTACAGGGGTACCGTGAGACAGATGAAGCATAAATACAATATAGGACTACAGGGGTACTGTGAGACAGATGCAGCATAAATACAGTATAGGACTACAGGAGTACTGTGAGACAGACGAAGCAGTCTGTGTCAGGCTACTTTGAGACAGATGGAATGTAAGAACAAGGCAACATGATGCAAATGGCCTGTTGTAAAATGTGCATGTGTGCAATATTGCAGACCTTATTGTGAAATTATAAGGAAAAAAAAGAAAAGGAGAGGCAGAAGTAGAGCAGCATGTAGGCAGGATGCCATTATCTTGAAAGGTCAGACGAACAGATTGGCTTATATCTTAGTAATGGTGGATCCTGTCAGTTTCCATTTTAAAAACGATGACTTCAGTACTGCTTGAGTGAAAATTGACACTGCAAACAGGGAAGGTCCTCCAGAAGGGCCAGCCTGAGAGAGCACATGGGTGACATTGATGTCGTATATTCGAGGTCACAAAATATTGTAATTACTTGCACTGTTCTTCGTATTCTCTTGATATCAGGAGAATGTTTCAACTACATTCTTAATGTTGCACATGCTGGTGGTCCTGTGTTTGGGGCTAAAGTGAGGTGCGCATGGCTGACCTTGACCCTATTTCTAAGGTCAAATGACTGCTTTAGTGAATTTAGTGAACTGTTGAGTCATTGTTTTGAGTGGTCATTTGAGAAATATTGAGACAGCACTTAAAAATGCTGGCACACAAGTATGGTTGTAAAGGAGTGTGAGTGATTGAATTCCAAGCATCACAGGACCACTTCAGTCTGTGCATCCAAGGCCAGCAAAGCAGAGGACTGTAACAGTCCTCGTGTTTAAAATTCAGCCAAAATGGATGAAAAAAAATAAAAAACATAAAAAAATTGTAGAAAGCGCTTGAGCATGTCCATTTGCTCAAACTTGGTAGAGACTTGGCCACGTTAGATGCTCACCATTGAAGTACATCCAGCCGATGATTCTGGAGAAGTTGCAAACATTGGGAATTGTTGATAGATGGATGATGGACAGACAGGCAGACTATGGTCACACCATGACAGATGGAGGACTGTAAGATCAGCTCAGCTGACTGACAAGTCTGCCTTGTTTTATTATTTTTTATTTTTGTTTCAGTTTGGGAACTTGTTAGCCCTGCTGACCAAAGGTCGCAGAGCTTGTGCGACAGCTCATGTCTGTCCATCCATCCATCTGTCTGTAAAATTTTGCTCATTAGAGCAATACTGTCCACAGTTTTCAAATTAGCCCAATATACCCTTCAGGACTTATAGGGTGTATGAAAATGTAGATCCCTTTTGATATTGGTGGCACCACCTAAATATTATGTGATATAGGGGTAAAAATGTGAAAATCTTGTGAACACTCTAGCAAAGAGAATTGAGCCTCCAGATCAGAATTGCACTTGATTACATTGTGCATAAAACTGTACTTGGTGACATAACTTTTAGGTCACTGTGACCCATTAATTATGGAGTTTGGCACTTGTTCAAATTTGTTGTTTTTCTTCAATAACTTGAAAAGTGATTACCTGATTTGAGCAAACAGACCATGTCTGGAAAGTTGAATGTCAGGCAGATATTTTGGACATAACATTAGACCCAAGTTGAAGGTCAAGGTCAAATGGCTGGTTTGAATATAGGGGTCATCTCATGAATGCTCTGTACCCCACAATTTTTTAGTTGGGCCCATATGTTGTTCAGAAGTTATAAAGTATATGAAAATCTTCATCGACATCAATGTTGGTGGCACCACCTGTAGTATCATGTGATATATATAGGACAAAATGTAAAAATCTTGTGACAGGGATACCATCCACAACTTTCAAGTTAGCCAAATATAACTTTCAGGACTTATAGGGCATATGTAAATCTAGGTCTCTTTCAGTATAAGTGTTGCTACCTACAATATTATGCAATTTATAGGGGTCAAAATGTGAAAATCTTGTGAACACTCTAGTATCTTTAATTTTTGGCAGATCTTCACAGAATTTGGTGGGATTAATGATGCATTGGCGCCACATATAATTTGACGGAAATTATGAGGTGAAATGTAGTTTTAGGTGTAAAATTCCACATCTGGAAAAGTAAACAGATTAGACTTGCCAAATTTATAAATATATAGAGCATGGCCAATGCTAGAATGTTATGTAATATCAGTGACTTTGATATAGTATTTTTGTGAGGTCACCAAGCCTGTAAAGTTGAAAGTGGTGATTTTGTAATGGCAGGGTGTAGTTTGTACATCAACTGCATTGTCAGCACAGCACCAGGCCCATGGGCCTCTTGCATTGCATAATCTGGGTGACCTTGATCTTCTGTCCCAAGGTCACTGAGGACATGAAATGAAGGACTCACACATTGCTGCTGTCTTGGTACATGCAACAAATCCATCACAGGAATTGCATCAATAAGCTATGGTTACATGTGGGGCAAAGTGCCATCTGGTGGACAAGTTATACACTAAAATCACATAAGCTTTATATGTTCAGAAGCCACTTGAGTACTTGCAACTTTGAAATGAAGATGTAGGTGCAATATAGCCATGGTACCAGCAGAGCATTAGGTCAATAGGCCTCTTGTTAGGTAATGCAATCCTATTCCTCACCACATAAGTCAATGGGGATTCCAACCGTAATGCACAGTTTTGACTACTTTCCCAAAACCAAGCCAGGTTCACTTCAAAGGTTGTGGAGGTGTACCTTAGGTGGGTTTCTGCTGAGTTGATTCAAATGGCCATACTCCATTAATTATTTTATTGGGTAGGGGTGAAGGTAGGGGGACAAATGCTTAGTCTTGTGTGCCAGGTAGATGTTTAGCCTTTCTGGCAGGTTGATATTCCGCTTGTGTACCAGGTAAGTTTCTGATCAATGTTGTGGCGTAATTCCAAACAGCAGTGCTTTTTTTTTGTTTTGTTTTTTGTTTTTTTGTTTTTACACGAGACTTGCACCGATTGACATCTTGTTGTTTGAACCTGTGCGGTGACACAGGTGTGACCTGGTGTAATCACTGCGTGTCTTCATGGACTCGCACAATGACCCGGTGCCATCAACTCTTATCTCTTGACACAGGTTGTAAACAGGTGAACATGGCACAAGCCCAGTGTGTGTGTATGTCGCACCTCCTCGGGCATTCCTGTCGTGTTTACCTTGGCAACTCGCACAAAGATTCAGTGGAGCCGTGTTGGATGTTGTAGCCGACAGGCGGATGTCCCACACTGTGTTATTGCTGCCATCAGGAGGACCGGGCAAGCCACCATCACTTACAAGTAGACCGGTTCTTTGAGCCACAAGGAAGTTATCAGTTGATACATTAGTACTAAATAGGCTGGGCTGCATTGACACACACGTTTAAACAGACTTTCATGGTTTAGAGGGAGAAGGATGCAACCATACCTGGTGTACTCAAAAGAGTTCACATGGCATTTGTCATGGCGATATATTTATATACCCATCCCACTGGAGATGAGACTTGCCTACAATAATAGCACACACTTTCTGTGCACGTGTCTGTCTATTTTTACACCCGTTGGTTTGCCCTTCTGTCACACATTCATGTCCAGGTCAGAACTTTTTTGGTCTTTGACTTGCGTTCACGAGACCTGAAACGCTCATGTATTGACACCCAGGAATGTTTCATATGAAAAACTAGGTAATCAGGTCAAATAATTGGGTCACACTGAATGTGATTGGAGGGGGCTCATTTCCAATACTCTCTGATTATACCTTATTTTCAATGTAAAATTTGTATTCCTTATGAATTTGTAAATCTGCAGGCCTTGAAAAAAAGTTCTGTACTGCAAATTGCTGTAATTTGGCTGCATTCTGATTTTCATTGATGGCACCCAAACCATGAAAATAAAAACACAGTGAAATAGTATTTCAGTATTGTTTGTATAGGAATTATGTCAAACATATTGAAAACCACAGTGAAGTGGCAAAAGTACAAAAATTTGTGAAAATTCAAACATGTGAAAATAACACAATTTGCAGTAGCTGATAATCTGTGGAGAGCTTAAAGAAAAAAACTACATGTATGTAACCTGTGATCTATTGAAAGGTTATGCACTTTTTAAGAGTTAACTCTTATGGTCACAGGGTGTCAAGGTGTAACAGAAAAAATATAATGGTGTCTAGTGTTAACCGAATTGGCCCTTGACATCTTTTAAGTGCAGGGGGAAAAAAAGGTGGTTCCTGGTAACATAACCCACCCTAATGAATTCCATGCATTTTTTCACAAATGAAACTGGCGATATTTTGTTTTAGAAATATATAAGACAAATAAACAGCAACACATGAAGAAAATAATCGCAGAAAATGGCAACTAATCCTGAGTATAGTATTTAATGAAACAGAGAGGTTTAATTTTGGTTGGTGACCTTTGGTCATATTCACAAATAAGTTTAATCTGATCCAGATTTTAGGATCAAAATTAAAATCAATTTGTTTGATTCCAAATTACTTAATCCTGGATCAAATAGCATATTAACAATTCTCGTGTTCAAACAAATCTTTTGGTATGGCTATTACGCGAAACAGAGGATTAACATTTCAGGATTTTGGCTTAATCTTAATTTGATCGAGATTTTGATCCAGATTTAAAGATAAATCACTGGATCCAAATGTGATTACTGCTATAAAATGTAAATGCTCTACACAAAAATCATATTATATTGTTGGAGAATAGTTCAATATTGATGTGAAGAAGCATATAATTTCATGATAATGATGTTTATACACTGGTACCTGCTGTATGCAACCACTGCCGTGAGCAGCCGCATCACTTTTTGTGGTCACTAGGCTCAGACATAGAAGTGAATTTCTTTGTAAAAGTTACCTGTGGTGACAGCTCACGTGCTGTATGTGGCCACTTTTTCTTTGCAGAAGGGGTGGCTGCATGAAGCAGGTTTCACTGTATATATGTATAGATATGTATATATAATAATATATATATATATAAATTGCATTGCATCTCAATAACATATAGTGTACATCAAATACAAATTAATTGCTTTTGAACTTCATCAGTTGTGTGCTTTCATTTCAATGCAGCTAGTTCTTTTATACAAAATTCCACAATTACAGGATACTAAAGCTTACATAACGTGACAGTAACAATTACTATCATCTTAAAAAAAAAAAAAGTCAAGAAATTGGGTGTAGCTCACGAGCCATACCACCACTTTAGTAAATGTTTTGATTAAAAAAATGGTGCATGAGCTCAGGGGATTTTGATGCATGCAGGGTGAAAATGTTTGTCATCAGGTTATAGTAAGTACTTTCAGAATGTATATTTCCAGGAAACTCCCCTAGTGAAGCAAGAAACAAAAGAAAAAGTATGAAAGCATGAACATATATATAGGTTACTTTTCAGCACACAATGACAATCAAAAAGGGCACCCAAAAGTAGCAGCCCCCCAAAAACAGGCGTTTGTTGTTGTTTTAGCTCTGCTGACCTAAGGTTGCAGAGCTTACAGGATCACTCATGTCAGTCCGTCATTCTGTCCATCTGTCATTCTGTCCGTCGGTCTGTAAACTTTTGGGTTGTGAGAGTGATACCATCCACAGTTTTCAAATCAGCCCAAAATAACTTTCAGGACTTATATGGTGTATGAAAGTCTAGGTCCCTTTTGATATTGGTGGCGCCACCTACAATATTTTGTAATATAGGGGTCAAAATATGAAAATCTTGTGAACACTCTAGCATCTGTAATTTTTGGCAGATATTCAACGAATTTGGTGGGATTGTGGAGGAGGTCAAAGTCTAAGTTGCTAATGATACTAATGGCACCACCTATAATATGACAGAAATTATGAGCCAAAATTTGTCCAAATTTATTGTTTTTTTTTCTTCTTCAATAACTTGAAAAGTTATTACTCAGTTTGAACAAACAGACCATGCATGGAAAGCTGGATATGGGTTGGATGTTTTGAACGTAACAATTTTTTAATTCAAGTTGGAGGTCAAGGTCAGATTGTCAGTTTGAATATAGTGGTCATCTCATGAATGCTCTGCACCTCACGATTTTTTAGTTAGGCCCATGTAACATTTAGAAGTTGTAAAGTATATGGAAATCTTCATTGACATCAATGTTGGTGGTGCCACCTATAGTATCATGTAATATGCAGGTCAAAATGGTTTATGAAATTATGTGTCATGTTCATAAATTAATGTATGTTTTACCTGAGAAATAATATTAATATCTGATTTGCAGTCTATATCTTTGGCTTTGTTAGGTAGAAAGACAAGTCATGCCTTTTCAATCTACCCGTTCTTATATTGTGTAAGTTATTTTGTTTTGGGTTTTTTTTTGTTTTTTTTTGTATGAAGAATAAAGCATTGATGATCGATGTTGAATTTGTATGGCAAAAAGAGGGTAATTGCCCAAAATAGAGGAAAAAAGGGCAGGGAGCCAAAGAAAAGGGTAGGCAGCGCAGAAGAAGGACAGTGAGCAAAACAAAAGGGCAGAGCACATCTCCCTTCTATTTTAAGCGACAGACACCACTGATAAAAATACCAGCTCATATTGATTTGCGTCTCTCGCTGCTTACTTTCTTTTTGTGGGTAGCACCATAATGAGTTTGTGCATTTTAATGGGATTTTCTTGTGCTGGAACGCAAAAATGGCACTGTGGATGGAACATAGTAATGATTGACAATGATGGCAGAAATGCCGAACCAGAAATGAAACACGGCAAACGTTGTAACTTGATGTTTCCGATTGATGAGGCGCCTTACAGAAGTTTGATTCAGTTACAAGTAAAGAGACCCTGCATTCCGTTACTGTGTGCACATGCCTTGATTATCAAGACAAGGGGCTCAGCTGTGAACAGAATGATACTCCAGTGTGTTTAGCACACAACAGTATGTGGGTGTATGGCTAGATAGTTGAATGCTCTTGCTTCTCTTGTGTGGGATGCCATAATGACATTACTCCAGATGATGTCAGTGTCATAAATTGATTGGGGGCCATAGTTTGTGGGCAGCACAGCATTGGAGGCAGTGTGTTATTGGTGTGGTGGCCCATGCTGTGTACACGTGCTGTAACCACCTGTGTATAGGTGTAGAGTGCCTTGCCCGCCCACTACCTGCTCTTCCTAATTGTTGCTGCTGCTACAAAGAGGGGGGGGGTAAGGGGTTTCCCGTACTGGCGTACTGCAGCTTTACATTTACCATACGGGCGTCCTGGAAGCCCTCTTATTTTACGTACTTCCTACTATCCAAAATCTTGAAAGATTTTTATTTTCCATTGTGCGTACTCTAGAAAAATAATTACCTGTACCAGCGTTGTGAAACCCCCCCTTACCCCCCTTCTACAAAGGTAACAACCGGCTTCCCACACAGTCTTCCCATCAGCTTCTGTGCAGTGACTGCACATATGGATCCACTATGAAGTGTGCACACCAGCAGGTCTACTACGCAGCTCCTCAGTGCCTCAGCCAGCAGGTCTCTGTGCCATGCTGGGCTGGGAATCTACGCAGTTTCTATATCTTCTCCCCACAGTTTTTTCTGAGTTCACTGCAGGTCACCTACAGGTACCCTGCCCGCGGTGGTGCCACATACCTCCAAACAATGTGATTTCAGTCATGTTTTTTTTTTGTATGTTTTGTCTGATTGATTGCAAAATGGCTTCTTTTGTGGCCCATCGCTTCAGGATTTGACAGTGAATTGGCCTATCTGAGCACCATTGTTCAATTAACCCTTAAAGTGCTGATTTAAGACCGAGTCAACAGCTTTCCACTGCTGCTAATCACTGCTATAGCCGTGATTAGCACTTTAAGGGCTAACCTTGTTCCACACATCTTTAATCCTTTCCCCCTCAAACCAGCCAAAACCAGCTGGTGGTCAAATGTCATCTGCTTCAGTGTTTTCAACTAATATCAACAGTAATGAAAAACAGTTTGATTCAGCATTGTAGATGAGACCTATCAAGATCATATGCCAAGGAAAGCTGTTGACTCAGTCTTAATTTGGGGGGGAAGGGTTAAAGGTAGCAGTTGTTTATTTTGCAAAATATTGGTTTGCTGGATTGGATCAAAAACAATGAGACTTACCTGTTAAAGTGTTGCATGTACTTGTATGATTCAAGACATCTATGAAAGTGTTATTAGTTTAATGTAACATACATATGAAAGTGTTACTTATTTGAACTATTGGCCAGTCTATCTACCACACCATAACACATGGTCAACCACTCCATACAGTGACCCATGGAACACTGCAAAATTAAATTTTTCTTTGCTGTCTTTGAGATTCATTTCATTTTTATGTATTTCCCCAGCCACAATGGCAGTGTGTTCTCTCTGACATGGCTTCTTCCAAATGTACTGTGTACAGCAGCACTTGTGTTTCGGTAACCAGGTTCTGGTTACTTTAACACTTGACTTCATCATGCTTATGAGAAATGATGATAAACCCATATATTTTGACGGTTTAACTGGTAGACCAAACATGTATTTTGACATGCTTTTTTAGTGACATTCGCATAATGTATGTTAGCAGTGTAACCCCCGCTATATAAGCAGCGGTCAACCGCTTTCCGATTGCCACTGATGAGAATATGTGTAGATTCAAAACTGTTCAGGATGTGTATCTGTTCCCAGGGTTTTCTGTCGTTGGCCTGGCCTGGTTTTCGCAGGTTACTTTTTCAATGCAAGATGCCCATTAAAGTGTTGCTTTTTTAATACAGAGTAAAATGAAATTATTAAGTGCTTTTAAAATGCAACACGCCCATAACTTTATGCATAACTTTTCATTTGACGCACCTGAAAAGTGTTACTTGTTT
Source organism: Hermodice carunculata (assembly GCA_964020975.1). NCBI lineage: Eukaryota > Metazoa > Annelida > Polychaeta > Eunicida > Amphinomidae > Hermodice > Hermodice carunculata. Next base: position 29,033,363 of record OZ026618.1, read on the forward strand.
AACAATGTTTAATGCCACACATACACAAAAGCATTACTTCGTGACACAAAGGATTAATAAATTTAGATGCAGTTCAATTAACTTGTACCTCATATACATCTCCTGTTGTGACTCATAATACTAAATCTATATATTTTCTTCTTTTGTTGTAGGTAAGTCCTGGTTAGCAGTCAAGCATAAGCAAAGGGTGCAGTGATACATACATGTACCAGAACCACACCCTGGCTGACCCCACTTGACCTTGATGATCATACCAGGGTGGAATGGTAAAGTTGGTTTAGTTTGTTGCTCCCCAGACCAAGTGTTATATCACCATCACATGTGCAGCGATCAAAGTGGATCCAAAAAAACGAACCAAAATGTCTGATAGAGTGGCCAGGAACTTGTAACTTCTTGTATGTGCCAGAAGCTGATTACCATGCATGCATCTCCTATCTTTAACTTTTAGTCAACACTCAGCACTATATGTTTGCACCGTGCCTTTCATCGGTCTATCTGTCCTTTCAACAAAGCTTGTCTGGGCCATATTTTCTATACCATATAGCACATACACCTACCAAATTTGGTGTGTGGACACTGCATGATGGGATAGGGGTGTGTTGTGCTCCAGAATTAGCACACCGTGGCCTTGACCTTGACTTTGCCCTTTGACCCTCCATAAACTTTCGCTTGTCTGGGCCATGTGTGACTTATCATCTGTTCACACCTCAGACAATATTGTTTCTCTGTCTTTGTATTTTGCTGTGCCGGGGGGGGGGGGGGGGGGGGGGGTCAAGACCATGTATTGCCAGGCAATACTTGAGCTTGATAGACTGCTCCCTGTATTTGAGGGTTTTGAAAAAATCAGATTCAGAGCACAATTTTCTCTGCAATACTGAGCATTCTCTTCATAAAATTTGTGTATGGCTTTTGCCATCTGAATTGTTAAAAGTTTGATCTTTTGCAAGATGCTAATCAATTGCAAAACTGCCCATAGAGCACTGAATGTGCGTACGGTAGTCTCAGTGGAAGGTATGATTTTAGTTCATTTGGCTTGGAGAGCTCCTCGTTATCCTACTGGACGATGCTATGGGAGGGCAAACCAAAGTCAAGTACCAACCGTAAGACATACTCTCTATTGTGATAAAGCTAAATGTAACAGTATTAAATAGAACCAGATATCTTTCTCTTTTAAAAAGACCTTAATCTCTGGCCATGAGCAGCAAGGTGAACACCACGCAGCTATGCAGAGAATGCTTAGATGCAGAACTTTTTGGTACATCACAGGAGTTTGAGATCAGCCGGGTCTAGCAAGGTCAGCCAAGTATTGGCTGCAAACAGGGCTTACAATTAACCTTCCCCTTCCCCGGATTGAGACTATGAGTCGACAGTGCTCCCTGGTGTGAATGGATCCTCCCAAACCGTGCCAAGGAAAGCAGAGACTCCCGACTCTCCCATTGTGGGTGGGAGATCTCCCGATTTTACATATTTTTAACAATCTTCCTGCACTTGTGCTTGGCGTTCCTTTTGTCCTGCTCGATCCAAACGTAATGCGTCCAAACATTTATCTCACATACTTTCTCAAAATTAACTGTCAATAACTGTCCATACTGGCCTTGAAACTACGCATTGAAGTCCAAATATGCACCAGATAGAGCTATTGCAGCCTCATTTTCCCAACAGTTTCTTACCCGGGAAAGAGTCGCGTCCCATCTGAGATCCTTGCCCGGCTCAGTTGCTTCTCTCCCTCGCACCCTCCCTCTTAATACACCTGCTGACATGGAGAATCTCCCACCCACTACCCCTCTGTGAGGTTGGAGTCTCTGGGAAAGCTGTGGAATAATATCCAGACAGACCTTGCCTACAGTTTTTTGCATCACAAATATTGAAATTGGTCAAGAACTTTGAAACAATTTGTTGACTATGCACTTGTAGGTGATGTAAGATATGGAGGGGAACAAGTGCAGAAATACAAACAGCAAAACAAGTGAAACGTACATTCTGATACTTCCGTAGTCATTTTTTTTTATCCCAGTCTGGATAATGATTAAAACAAGAAACTTCCTCTAAGAAAAAAACACCCATCATGACCTCTTGGCCACCCTATGTCTCCACCCAAAACTTCTGGCACCAAAATGTACAGCAAGTAAAACTCTGATCATACATCTTACAGTACAATTTGAGATAATGGGAACTTTGAAACGTGTGGCACAATCTGTGTAACATGTCTTGACCAAATTCTGAGGTTGTTCACAGTAACCTATGCCAAACTGCAGACAATAGGATGTGGGTGGAACTTGCTTTGGCTCCTATGTTTTTTTAAAACTTTCCGTAAAGAATTTGTATATATTACAAAAATGATTCTTATTACAGAGAACTGATAATGGCAGTTTGTTTCTCGGTGATATTAGGTAGAAACTAGAAAAGAAGATTTGCTTCGGAGCAAATCTGTCAGTGTGCCTTCAAAAGTTGTAAATATTAAATGCTACCACTTTTGTCCTTTGGTACTTCACATTCCATTAAGCTTATGGCTGGGTGAAAATTTCAAAGTCCAGATGACCTTGATCTTTTGAACTTTAAAGGTCACATGAAAATCACAAAAATAAACATTGTTTCAATTCCTACAATTTAAGCACAACATGAACCAAATCAGATGAAAATTGACCAAGTTATGGCCAGATGAAGCTTTCAAAGGGCCTAATGACCTTGACCTTTAGAGGTTACATGCTCCTTACAAAAATGTGCATTATTGCAATAGCTACCATTTGAGTAACTGATTAGATTTGGATGAAAATTGGCTGAGTCATGACTGCATGAAAATTTCAAAGGTCCAAGTGACCTTGACCTTTGACCTTTAGATGTCACATGTAAATTACCAAAATGTGGTGCAGTGTTACAATAGCTACATTTTGGGCCCAACATGATCAAAAGTGGATAAAAATTGACAAAGTTATGGCTAGATGACAATTTCAAAGGTCAAAATGACCCCACCATGAAAGTGGCCTTTGAAAAATTCTCCAAAGAAACCACTTAACCAATTGCTTTGAAATTATATGATTTCCTTGCTTTCAACACACCTGGTGGTCAAATATCTGCTTTAATGTTTTGAACAAATTCCAACAGTAATGTAAAACAGTTGAATGAGAATTATGGATTAGGCTTATCAGATAACATGCCCCAGGTCAACAGCTTTCCCAGGGGTACAAGTTTATAAAGACTCTTAAGCTCTCATTTTTGAGGATCACAGTAAAATACCACTTGTTTCATTGGTTGAATTGCAGTCATACACTTTCAGATACCTGGTCATAACCCCATATTTCCATAGGTGTGCTCTGCCAGATGACACCACAGTTCATAAATACCCTGGTGGCTAATACTTACAGGTGGAGACACCTAGGGGATAAACAAACTGGACTCGCCCCTTATTGGCCAATGGTTGTTAAGAGGAAGTGGTGTGTCATGAAAATATGATAGCCTCCAAACCAGTACTGTCACCTGTGAGAATGTCCTTCGCTGCAGCAAGATGTGAAGGGAGATCAAAACGATCATAGTCCTGCACCGCTGTATCCTGCCAAACACTCCACTTGTGCGTCAGATGTTCCCTCTATTAACCCTTTCCCCCCTTAAACCGGCCCAAAACCGGCTGGTGGTCAAATGTCGTCTGCTTCAGTGTTTTCAACTAATTTCAACAGTGATGAAAAACAATTTTGACTGAGAATTGTAGATGAGACCTATCAAGATCACATGCCCCAGGTCAACAACTTTCCTTGGCATGGGTTGGGCACTATGCCAAGGAAAGTTGTTGACTCAAGTGTCAATTCAAGGGGAAAGGGTTAATCTCTTAACCCTTAAAGTGCTGCTTTAAGATTAAATCAACAGCTTTCCTCAGAACACTTTGCGCGCATTGCACGCAAAGTGTCCTGAGGAAAGCTGTTGACTGAGACTACTATTTGCTTTAGATTAGGCTTGCTGGTATTTGAATGAAAGGTATCTTCATGAGGAATTTGAATCTTTTAACCATTATATGGTTAATGGTAATGAGAAAACAACTTTAGCAGTGATTAGCACTTTAAGGGTTAAGGATACACAGTAGAAACTTTTGCTTGTCCTATCAATAAAACTATCCCTACCCCTTGCACCTAGACAAATGTCATTCTGGGTCTGACTCTTTATTCTCGAGATTATGTGAACTTTACGTTTTCAGCTCTCTGTACCTTTCAAAACAAAACAAACAAAATCCACCAAGGTGAACAAATATCAAATATTGGCACTTGTTAACAATGCAAAGACAAATGGATACAATCACCCTCCATGCAATAGAAATCAGTTTGAGGATAAACATGTGGAGAATAATAAATGCCTTCAAACTTCACAAGAACAGTGTGCCATGCAGTCTTGATTTAAAGTATGAAGATATCAGACTGGTAAATTGGCAGTCAGTAGTTTTGAGGTGTTTTTCATGCTAAGATCCTACTTCTCGAGACAATGTCTGACGTCTTGATTCCAATCCACAGTTTGAACACTGTTGACATGCAAGCAGATAGGCTGTGATACGAATAATTTTCAGTTCACGTGCATGATTTTACCACAAACTTCTATCTTTTATACTGTGTGTTGTCTTGATCATTAATGCTGCATATGTCCTTGTACTCCATATATTACGTAGACAATAAAGTGATTTTAAATGCAAACTTGAGAGAAGGTATCTGAGAGACGTTGGGTGTTAACCCTTAAAGTGTTGATCACTGCTATAGTTGCTTTCTCAGTACCATTAACCATATAATGGTTAAAAGAGTCAAATTCCTCATGAAGATACCTTTCATTCAAATACCAGCAAGCCTTGTCTGAAGCAAAAAGTAGTCTTAGTCAACAGCTTTCCTCGGGACACTTTGCGCGCATGGCGCTCAAAGTGTCCCGAAGAAAGCTGTCGACGCAATCTTAAATCAGCACTTTAAGGGTTAAGTCAATACCAAGCCAAACCAGTGGTTAGGAACGTCCAGAGGCAAGACTGGTTTCCTTCTGGTGCGAACTGATTAGGAAACATTTGAAAACATTGCTATGTATCTTGCTTAGATAGCAAGGGGTAACATCACCATGGAATGCAGGGCAACAACATTATAACTGCACCTACAGTCGGTTCATTCCCAGTTCACAAGGGCATGAATCTGTAAGTAGTTCCGGGCTGTGGTAAAGAGGCCCGGAAGTAGTGGCTGATTGTAACGAATCACACAGCACGTGTGTACATGTACCTACACATTACAGAAACCTACAGTTACATGCAAAATAATCTAATACTTCTCAAGCATAATGTATTAAGGGTCACAACCTGCATTGGCAAACACTTATTTTGTACAGCTGGTCCTACAGAATGAACAGTGTAACACGTTGTCCAAATTTCCATTTTGGGGGGGCGGGGGGTGGGGGGGTGGGGGGGGAGGGAGAAAGGGACCTTATCGGGAGCACTGAGATCACTCTTTTCCCATTCACATGAGATTGAAGTTACAAAGTGCAGCATGTTGAGCTTTGCTTCTGAAAGTTGACTTTGTTACCTTTGGAAAGGTCCCCCAGTAGCAGGTGTGACAGTTGACTATGAACAAAAGGACTTTGAACATACACTGTGGTAGAGTTGTCCAGAGAAGGTGGGGAAAACCAAGTTGCAACTGAAAATTCCCAAAAATTTACTAAACTCTTTCGGTGCCAATTTTGGACTGAGTCAACAGTTTTTGTTGGCGTGCATTGTGCCCAGTGCACGCTGAGAAAAGCTGTTGACCTGCGGTATTGTCTCTGGAACTATAGTCATACTGGTACTTGAATGAAAGGTCTTTTTAGGAGGAATACGAATCTGGGATCATAATGATAATTCAGATTAATCTGACTTAAGTAGATCAACTTTAGTCGTGATTGGCACTGAAAGAGTTAAAATGACACATGACAGTCATTATGTGGTAAATAATGGGCACTGGATCAAATTGCTAAGATTTATTGAAGAAGGTCCCCCTTTCAGCAGTAGTGATCACTGTCAATTAAAAACATAAACAAACCATTCAAAGTCGCCTTGTGATTGCATAGTCAGTTGCCTTGCCAAATCAGAGTGAATAAACTGGCAGTGTAAAAAGATGATCTACCAATCTACCAGTCTAACTGCCTCACTGGGAATTTAGTGTGATGTACAGTAGTCCATTGACACATCACAAGAGATCTCACGTACCCACTCTGGATGAAAAATAGTTGTTCACTCTAAATCAACCTTGAAACATCAATATCAGCTCTGCTTGTGCGCTGGTATCATTCACAGACTCCCAACCAATGGGCAGGGTCAAGTGGCAGAATCTCATGCAAAATAACCGAGACAACAATGTGGGAGGGGGGTGTATCCATTCCAATAGGATGTTTTTTCATGGAGAGTTAATAAGCAAGAGATCTTAGTTTATACGCAGGAGAATGGGAGAATTCACATTTTTGTCAGTGAACTGGTAAAGTTGAAGCCTCAGGTCACTAGATGGGTAAATAAGGAAAGGAGGGAAAAAAGTGGGGGGTTAAGGCTATTAGTGTGTAGAGACCCCGCAAGAGGCTTATAGTTGATGTGAGTGGCTTATGGGTGCTCAATAGAGGTGTATGCTTTAAGGATTGTCAATAATGAGGCAGGCAGTCAGCTGGAAGACACAGGCATAGAGCACTAGTGTTGCCCTCAGCCCTGTTACTACACACAATTCACTACCATCAAAGGTCTAATGGGATTTCGGACAGCAACGATTCCATTATGCTCTTGATATGGGCACGAGATTTCTGGCATCTCACTCCGCATAAAAACATCACTCAAATTTTACTGTCTTCCTATTGCCTGAAAGTGATCCCTACGGTGAACGACTGGAGAAACCACTTTTTAGACCAATTTTCATTGAACACTCTTTTGGTTTCCAGTCATTTGTCACTGAGGCTGCATAACCCCATATGTCAACTTCAGATTTTCCAGTAAACTGCTCACCTGAAATTTGGTTCGGGGGTGTGGATTTGTTACTTAGGAAAAGGTACAATAAATACAGGCAAACACCAAAAGTAGCCACACAGGAAAACTAGGACCCTCAAGGAGAAGGTTACAGGCTAACTAACATAAAGGGTGAAAGAGAGCCCTGTCTAGAGAGACCACTCCAATGAGAGACCATCTGTCTTGAAAGACCACCTCTGTGTGCTACTTTTCACCTTATTTATAACTCCCATGAAAAACCACCTGTGTTGAGAGACCGTTTAGTCATCCCTATACAGGGACAAATCTAGTCTTCAAAAATTTGAAGGCAAAATACAAAATATAAGTGTAATTGACAGTAATTTTGTCACAGCCATTTAAATGATCCATTTTGAAATATTTTAGTCATTTGCAGCTCTCATTAGCCAAATTCAAGAAACATTAGCATTTGACTAATTGTCTAATGGTCAATGCTGTCCCTGCTATGTGATGTAACTTTCACCTTTGCTGAATTCGTGGAGTAGAAGGTGAAGTTTTCTCAGGGTACCAGGTGGTGGTGTTTTTCTGATGGCAGTATCATATGCTGTGTTCACACTACTTTGATTTTATTTTCGGAATTAACATTTGCATTTTTGCGCATCCAAAAACATCTGAAATGTGCATTCAAACTGTTTACCTGACTTCCGAAATAAATGTGGATGGATCGTTCACACTGTAAGGTTTAACTTTTGGATTTAACCTACCTAATTGGCATGCTTGCACATGTTAGATATTCAGCAAATGTGCATTTTGTGTTCACACACACAACAGAACTTGTGCAGGTAGGCGCTACTGGTTAACATCCGCAAAAACACCACTTCCATCAGTAGGTTTTGCTTTCAGAAGGGGCCTAACGGATTGCGGAAGAATTTTAGCAAGTCTGAATGCTGCTTTCCCAAGTGTTAAGAATGAAATGTGGTAAATTTAAGCAGTGTGAACGGGGCCTAAGAAAAGTATCCAAGGCTAAAGGGAAAAGTATCTCAGGCTGGAGGAGGCAGGGGGAATCATTGGGTTGGTTTTCCATCAATTTTAAGTCAGCTTAAGTAACAGTTAATAACTGAATATTTATATGTGCAAAGATTTTTACTTTCCACATTTTATGCATTGCACTGAATTTTTTAATTCACTGTTCTGCAAATAAATTAAGTAGCACTGGGGCAACGTGAGGCTGATGATATGTAGTTTGCATTGCCGCGAGAGTGCTGCCCAGGCAGTACCCTGGTCAAGGCTGCCTCCCCTCATATGAGTTCTATAACAGTGGGTAGGCATGCATCATTGCTGGTCCCATGGGCCCGGGGCAGATGTGACCTATTGCCAGGAGTCTGGGCCTCTGCTCTCTATCGTCTGTTCACCAAGCTGTGTGAGCCAATGACCTGTGTTAAATGTGCTTACTTTACACTAATTGGTCCATAATCATCATTATTTAGCAAGATTGAGAACGACTTCATGGAGATTACTGTGTTTCTTGCTTGCATCTGCTCAATTGAGCCTCCTACTTTCAGATCCCCCCCCCTTCCCCCAATGTGATACTTGAATATACAACCTGACATTTTAATAGTGTAAACTAAACCCCACCCCCAGGGACTCATTACCACAACTAATTACTTCATGTCCAGTAAGTCTACATAGACCACAGGCATTTACCTATTGACATCAGGTTCTGCCAGAGATGGGGCTCCAGGGGGTAACTGTAGACAAGTGTATGGTTAACAAGCCAGTGCTGCGTACATGATATGGGACCAGCAGGCTATATCAAGCTACCTCCACGGGACGATACTCAACTGTCCGCAAATTTGAATTGTGTGAAAAGAGGCATTTATAAAGATATCTGTGCATAGCAGAAAATGATAGATTTCTTGTATGGGTGCACCCAAGTGTCATTTCTCCTGGGTTACTGGCCAGTTATCTTTCCCTGCTTCAAAGATTTCTTTGACGATCTTTGAGGGATGGGCCATTGTGCCTTTGTATCATTGCCCGGTTTCATAATACATATGTGAACTATGCAAAGCAATAATTATATGTGGGGCCATATGACAATAATGTGGGTGAATTGTGGCTATTTGTAATTGATTAGATTGAGACCACAAACAGCTGGATGATAACCTCCTGCCTTATCTTTACAAGGGGGTCAGGGGGGTCCCCCTCCCGTAATTTTGTACAAGTAATAATTTCCACCCACCCACCCCCCAGTACAAAGTATGGAAAATAAGAAAAATTTAGAAAATACATGTAATGTTGACAGCACTAAGTATGGAAAATAAAGAGGCTTCCAATATGGAAGTACTGTCAATAAAAATGCCCAGTTCCCCAGTACGGAAAATCCCTTTGCTGCCCTCTTAACAACAACTCTCTCTTTCTTTCTGCCACTAAATGTCCAAATGTAATTTCCCATTCTCTTCACACTATGTACCAATTTTCTAAATATAGTTGTTGAAGAGAGATTATCAAGATTGGCAATGGCAGTGAATATTATTATATTGCCACTCGGGTATGGTGCCACGGAGAGAGGTACAATGAGTTGCACTTTACTAGGATAGGAGGTTGCTTGGAGAACTTGCTGATGCTCTCTGTGCCTCAGTCAATAATGCAGGGGGTGGGGGGAAGGGAGGAAGGGTCCTGGAAAGGTGGTAGAGTTAATAATTTTGTGCCAGTATAATGGGTAGGAAAATAAAATTCTGAAGTAATGGCTAGTATGGGGTGTGGAAAATCCTTTACCCAAATACAAAAAATACTGGGGACACACCTACTCCTTAATTTGTTCAACAAGTAGCGCTGTGATTTCAATTTTTTTTTTAAATTTTTTTTTGGGGGGGGGGGATTTCTGTGTGTTAAAACCACTTTCAACTTCTCTGAAAGTATTACTGAGACTCTGCTGAAACATGGTAGGAGTGTGTCTTATTAAAGGAGCAATCAAAGTGTGTCACTTTAATTGGTAGTGAAGCTCCGGAATGCCAAGCTTTAGTGATTTTGTAGGTTTCAGTACTTGTTGGTCAATGCAGACATTTCTGTTGACCACTATGTTGAGTCAATGGGGATTGCAATTGTAGTGCACATTTTGGACTTCTCCAAAACTGTCCGCTTGATTGACTTGAAACTTGATGGCGATATGCCGTGAGTGAGTTTCCAGTAAGTTCCCTCAAGTAGTCATGCACCACTGTTTATTACCTTTTCTTTTGGGGGGGGGGGGAATCTTAGAAATTTTCATCTATAAAGCCACATGACCAATGGGTTTCAAATAGCACACAAATGGCACTGGCTGCCCATGGAACAGGCCGATACTTGATTTTGGTTGAAAGTAACACGGTCAGCTGAAGACGAGCTGTTGAGATAGCCCTCTTGTTTCTCAATATATGGGATTCATTCGATTACATTAGTTCTCGGGATATTATCGATGGAGACCTTTAGAGGACTAAGTTGAGCGTTCGTACCAGTTCTGTTGTGCAAATGTAGACGTGTCGAGGGTGTAATTGATTTTGTGTTAGCAAGGCGACTGGTAGGATCACGATGGATTTGTAGCCGAAAGCACCGAGCTGTGGCCCCCATCAGCGCAACTTTGTGGTGTCTGGGCCAGGGACCCACAGCAACCAGGTTGGTCCTGTAAAGCCAACGCAAGGTTGGGGTTGAACACGGAGGGGTCTGGCTCTGTGGCCATTGGTGTCCTTATCCTCACTTCCGGTCCTGTCAACAGTGAGGTAGGCTAATGGGCATCATAGATGAAATACAATTTGCTTCAGAACAAGATTTCTGTGAAGAGCTGGCCTCATCTGGCAGCCAAACATGCCTGAGGAGGACCAGATGTAATTTGGCAGTTGCACAATAGTTCTAATTTTAAGCTAATGCCTGTGAAATTGCTGTAAGCCTAACATTTTCTGCATAGTTGAGTCCGTGAGGAAGAAGATGGGGGGGGGGGGTGCAGTATGCTGGTACATGTAGTAATTTTGCTCCAGTACACGATAAAGAAAGTAAGAAAATTAAGAAATGATTGCTGTTTCAGGTACAGCAAGAAAAGATCGAGACTTCCAGTAGGCAAGAAAGGTAAATAAAAACACCCAGTGTGCCATAAATGGTAGATGAGCATTGTACAAGTCTTTTCAAGGTCCCCAAGCACTCGACATGAAGGAGGGGGTGTCCAGGAACATGTCTCCCTGTCAAAAATTTTTTGTAAACGTGTACTTCAAAATGTTGTATCTTGGCTGTTATCATGATTATAGGACACAGTAAAGAAATAGAATGCTTTACTAATGACAGCCCTATACTTTACTGCAAGTATTGCTGAAATTGCTTGTGTATGAATAAAGTGTACAATTAAAATGTCAGCTTGTATAATCATCATTAAAGATCTTAACAGCATGTAATACAAATTGATTATGTGCCCCATTCATCAAGGTGCATGCCCTTGTAATGGAAACGTAATTAAGTAGAAGCACTTCAATGCAAAGCAGTGACTGATGGGTCCACCATTGCACTACATTGGTCCGGTGAACTTGAAAATGAAGTTAGGCTCACCAAAATATGTTCAAGTCAAGAAATGACGTCAAGGCATAAATGAGGTAAATTTGAGTGTCAGATGGCTAGTAAGTCTTTAGATAGCGTGTTCACAAACAACTGATGGATGGATGGATCGATCGATGGACATCATTTGTGTGCATTTTCTTCCTTCACTTTACTCATATATATAACTTAGTCTTTTTACAGAACTTGCAACATGGTTTTCTGAGATATTCCCTTTGATGTCCAGATAATGAGACAGTGCCAAAGTGCAAAGATTCCCTTTTGTTATGTGTACTTGTGGTAAAGATGTTTTCTTTAACTTAAATGTGATTGTATTTAGGACAGCCACATTGCAAAAAAGCCAATGCCTTTATAGATCTTTATATGCATATGTAACCAGCCCCCTACATTAACTAACACGCTCTACTGGACAGACCTGGCCGTGAAATCATGTCAATTTTGATGCTACATGGCCATTTCATCATTGTGTCCATGACGTTCCATAACGTACACATTTATGCCCCAGTATAAGACATGCCAGTGGCTTTTCAATCAGTCCTCAAGAATTGCATTAGCGACGAAACCGCTCAACTATTTCTCTGCATTGGCGATTTTGGAAACTAACGGGGTACCGCATACCAGTCTTGTCCAGTTTTATTTGCATTGTTTCAACATAGGCCTAGAATGGGGCAGGGGGGTGGGTGGTGGGAGATGCACTCAAGACCAGAACCGGTTACAATGTGCAGTGTATATACACTGGTTTGATGTGAAGCCCCGGACAGTTTACAACCTGACAGTAGTGTGTTTGGACCGGATCACTCCGGCATCCATCATATGTAACAGTAAAAGCCTGCATCTGGCCACTCAGTACCACACGTTTATTTACATTGTCCTTTCGGGAGTAATTTGTGCTCACAACTCCTAAAATATTTACATCCAAGTGTAACCCAGTGCAGAAAGCAGGCAGGCCAGTCCTGCAGGCAGCCGGTGCAAGTGAGCACAGTTCTCTGAAGCTGGGTCTGTCTCCATGTGTGGGTATTGCATAGCTGTGTTGTGTGCAGCATTATGGACAGATCTATATACAACAATGCGTATGTAGTGATTGAAACAGATACACAGAAACCACTACTAGACGCAATATACGCAGTGCAGATCCATAAAAAACTACAGGGAAACTCACTTATATGGGCACAAGTACTCTGCGCATTTGAGCGCTCATGACAGGATAAAGGGCAGGCTTGTAGCACTTTACTCCGTTGTGCAACTTCCTTTGGCATCATCGTGCCTGTAGAACAGACTAGTGCCAAAACTACAAGACTGTTCCATACAAAATGTTGTTTACGCATTATGCATGATGCAATATGCAGTAGGGGTGGGAGGTGAAAAGGTGCAGGAAGGGTGGCCTGGGAGGTGGGGGTGGGAGAGAGTTTCAGTGCACTGGTAGGGGAAATAATTTTGCCCCAGTATGGTGTACAGACAATAAGAATGTTCCAAAATAATGACCAGTGTGGAGTGTAGAAAATAAGAGAGCTTTCAGTATGCTGGTATGGAAAATGAACTGCCCCAGTGTGCCATTATGGCAACAACCCTGTACCTCCTGTATTCATGTGTTGATGTGTAGCCTCTACTACCCCCATGTGGGCCTACATTGTAGTAGGCTTGTCTTTGGCCTACAACACAGGCATCCAGCCCCATTGAACCATGATTCAACCTCTCCCAACCTATCATGTCTGTTCACAGCTCTCTAACACAGATCTATGATGTCATTGCTACAACATGAATCAGGACTCTGACTGTTTTTTTTTTTTTTTTTTTTTTTTATTTTTAATTTTCAAGAAAAAGACTTACAGCATTGAAGGACAGAAATGCACTGACAGTGTGGCGGTTAAAAATAGCTGTTTATTTTGTGGACCAAGGGAAGCGATCTATAGTGAGAAAAGTGGAGGACTGAAGATCGTACTGTAGGACAGGGTAAACATATTGATCAAAGACGCGTGCAGGATGTACTCTCTGTTGACTGCTGCCTGTCAGCTGGGTGCAGTCTGTGTATGGTCAAGTGACCTGTTTACCAAACTATGGCTTCACTTCTGACTACAACGCAGTACAGTGAAACCTGTTTTGTAAGACCACCCCTTGGGATGACAAATCTGGTCTCAAGACGGGTGGCTTCTCGTTGGAGATATAAATAAGACGAAAAGCGCTAAGCAAAGTATCCTGAAAAGGTGGTCTGTCAAGAAATGTGGTCTCATTGAAGTGGGCTGTCAAAACAGGTTTCACCAAATGCAAGAACAGTAACAGTTATGCTTTATTTGTAAACACAAGTGTCTGTGCAAGGGACCAAGGCAGAACAGATACATACATGTAGCACCCTCTGGGGCCAAAACACAGACATACAGACCAAACAAAAATTAGCTGTACCCATAACTTTGATATACGTGTACACCATTAGGGCTGTTAATGATACAGGACACACATGAACATCAATGAGTCTCAGGATATACCCAACACAGATTACCCCACTGCGTACCAGCCAGGCAAGGCGTAATATATGAAACGTTCAGGGGGATAAAGGGTATTTCTGTAATGGGGTGCTGGGGCATTATATTTTCCAGACCAGTGTTCTGGAAGCCCTCTTATTTTCTATACTTCATAGCAATCATTAGTGTGTAAAGTTCTTATTTTCTTTCTGCTGTACCAGGGCAAAATTGTTTCCTGCTCCAACATACCGGAACTCCTTAACCCTCCCCACCCCTTACAGGGTTTCCGCCAGAGGGTAAAATAGCATACCCTAAAAAATCTCAAGGGTACTTTTGCTTTCCCTAAGATTTTAGCAGAAAAGAACAATTTTAGCATATATTACTCTGAAATACCCCATAAACGCTTCATTATTAGAATTTTTACTTCAGAATATGAAAATTTGAGTACCCTAAAATTTCACTCTGGCAGAAACCCTGCCTTAGTTTGTAGCTCACTCACCAGAGGACAGTCATCCTTTGGCCAGTATGTATGTATGTATATATATATATATATATATATATATATATATATATATATATATATATATATATATATATATATATATATATATATATATATATATATATATATATATATATATATATATATATATATATATATATATATATATATATATATATATATATATATATATATATGTTTTCATGGACCCAAGAGGGTATTATATGCTATTAAATGGAATTAAAAAGAATGACTTGTATCCAATTGTAACTGTGCATTTGCGAGACAAGACCTATACAGTGGTTCCTGTCTTGAGAGACCAGAAGTTCTCATCTCAGGAATGATCTTTGAAGCTAGGTTTCACTGCAGCCAGTTTCTGATTCTGTGTATCAGTCAGGCTGGACTTTTTCCTAACACTGGCTTCAAATGAATGCATCTTTTATCAAATGCAACATTCATAGTTTATTTTGGCACGTATTGCAGACAGACAATGCACCAAATTTGTCTGAAGTTGTAGGCCATGTCAACTGCCAGCGAATGTTCTGAAGATAGTTTCATAATTGTACACAATTTTTATTTTATAATGATCTCATAATGCTGAGTCATATACTTCACGCAGAAAGGTGTCGGGTAAAACCTACACTGTTAGATCATCAACTGACACGAGTAAATGTCTTGCATCGATATTTTAGAACACCTCATGTAGAGACTTTTTTTTTTTTGTGAGGACTGTAGATAAGAAACATTATGATGGCATGGTCCAAGTCAATAGCTTTCCTTGGTCTGAATTGGGTGCCATGTGCCATGCCAAAAAGAGCTGTTGACTTAGTCCTGTTTGGACCAGGAAAGGGTTAAACTGTTTTTTTTTTCTTCAAAGAGAACTTAATTTGTAAATTTGGCAAGACTGCGGGAGTAGAGACAGTAGGTGTCGATACCCACATACAGTGTATACCACGAGTATACCTGTACCACACAGGTGAGCGAGTACAGCAGATACATAGAGACAGGCACTGATGGTGCTGTCTGTGCCTGGTGACCATGGTGACATGGCTCGACACACTGCCTTCATAGGGGCCCCTAAGGGGGTAAGGGTTCCATGTTCAGGCTTCTCAGAAATAGCTTGAGGTGTCGTCTTCCCAACAAAGCTCAATTCAGTTTACCCTGCACAGGCTTGTGTTCTGTGTTCCAAAGGTTTCTCTCCTGTTGCCTGAATTGAAACAATAAATGTCCATGGCTGTAGAAATGAAAGGCTGTAGTTCCCAGTTTCCAAAACTGCCCGTAAGGGCTCCCTCACTGCTTGTGGCAACAACACACAGCCAAGACTTACCTGCATGAATAACACATTGACATGTTAGCGAGGGGGGGGGGGGGGGGAGGCGAGGAGGTCGCAGGAGGTGAAGCTACTGGTATACAGCATTTATAGAGACAGGTGGATGTCATGAAAATAGGTTGAAGGAAATAGCTGATACTCAGGTAACACAGCGCTGCCATGAAAATACAAGTGCAGTGTCTTTTTGATGACTTTTAAAAAGCTACTCTTTTTAAGTACAGACAGAGTCCTACTTGCATCTAGATGGACATAAAGTGGTGATGGGATTACCTGTATCAATTGGGTGGGAACCAGCATGCTCCAGACATACAGTGGTGATGAGATTACCTGCATCAGTTGGGTGGGAACCAGTATGCTCTTTGATAACATAAGATGCACCCCAGACTCAGTGAATTGATCTACTGTTGCAGGTGAAGAGCTATTCCTTCCATGTGCAGGTGTCAGCATGCCGGAGCCCAAGATCACTTGTAGATGAGGTTCGTCACTTGATGAATCAGTCCACTGTTCACTTTTGCACATACTTCTATCAATTGTAGTTTTGGAATTGTCAATACATCCAGATAGTCACTATGTAAATAGTTTTTATAAATGCAGAGTTTTGTGAAAAAGTTAAATAGAAAAAAATCCAAAACATGTGGATTTATCAGTGATAAATAAAGAGAAGAGGACTGTAACAGTGTTGTGCTCAGCTGACATTGGATGCACACCGAAGTGGTCCTGTGACCTTCAGAGTAGCGTCAAGGTCACCTTTCTTTTTGACCGTCATCACTGTTTGCAATATCAGGCATCACTTGCACAGTTCTTGAGTCATCATTTTTTAAAATGAAAAAGTGGCAAGATCCACTATTACCAGGATGTAAGGCAATTGTTCGAGATGTGTTACCTCTAGTGGGGCATCATCAGGAACAGGTCATGACAGGGGCTTGGTTGTTATATATGAGTGCAACATTGGATGTTGCTAACGTTGTTTGGCCAATGTCACATGCAGAGAGTGGTTCCACTTAAACAGTCCACCCGTCTAATGACATAGCTCTGTGTCTATAAGCAAAGCTTCACTTTTTTAGATAATGCGTTGACAGGTTCATGTATTTTTTCATTATTATGTGGGTTGTCTTTGCTGAATATTTAGCTGAGACAAGGAGCCGCTACTCAAAGAGACCGGTACAGGCTCCGAAACATGTTCTGAGTAGTTACCCGCTGAAGACCCTTTAATTTATTTGGGCTAATACAGCCTATGTCTAAAATTCTACAGAAAAAGGTGACAATAGTACTTTCATATATATGTAGGTTAGACAGTGACAGGTTAGCTTAAATGGAGTGCAGAGAGTTCATACTACCGAATAATGTAATGACTACCAGGAAAGTGGTTCTGGATGAAAAGACACAAATACAGTAGTGTAAGATGTCATGTAAAGATTGCACATGCTCTTTATGGTGGGCCTGTGGCGTGACAGACTCGATGAATATGAAATAAAAAATAAAAAAAATACTTTCCTTTCAGTGTTTAATAATAGTAACTGTGGGCCTAGGATCTACCATTATTGAGGTATTTAAACCAATATCTCAGATTTCCTGCTGTCCCTATTGTGACAATGCTATCATAGCTTTACTGATAATTCCTAATTTTGATAATTCATTTAAAATCAGGAAATGCCAGCAGCACCATGTAGTAAACAAACTTGGCAGAGATCAAGTCTAGGTATATTGCCACCAGTTTTAAAGAGAATCCAAAGGGAGAAAACGTCAAAAATTACCCCCCAAAAAACCCACAAAAAATATAAAAAAACAAGAACTTTGGAAGCCATTCCAAGCCAAGCAGATTTACAGAAGATCGTAACATTCCCAAGTTACTGGAGTAAGGCTATTTGAACAATCTGAATAGCTACTCATCCAGGATACATCCCCATGATGTTTGATTGGAAGTAGAGTGGTTCCCTTATAAACCACCCAAGGGCCACCAGAAATGTGGCCTTATAAAATGGCGTGCCTTCGCTCGAGGTGGAAAGTAAAATTAAAATACTGTAAAATGCTTTAATTTCTTCTTTTCGCTGATTTCGCTGATGGCACAAAACCGTGAAAATAAAAGCACAGTGAAATAGTATTTTTACATTGTTTGAATTGGCATTATGTCCAAAACAGTGAAAATTAAAACTACAGTGAAATGTCAAACATACAAAAAACCGTGAAAATTTATACATGCAAAAATAAAGCAATTTACAGTACCCTACATGATGCATGGAGAAGCGGCCTCAGTAGAGGGAGTGGTCTCTCATCAGGAGGAGCCTTACAAGAGGGTCCACACCACAATACTTGATAGGAAAACCAGCTGAAAGGCCAACTCAAAATAGCAACCAGCTTGTTAGGAGAATGACATAAAAATATTAGCTCAAGACAGCACCTAGCCTGTTGGGAGAATGACATAAAAATATTAGCTCAAGACAGCACCTGGCCTGTTAGAAGAATGACATAAAAATATTAGCTCAAGACAGCACCTGGCTTGTTAGGAGAATGACATAAAAATATTAGCTCAAGACAGCACCTGGCTTGTTAGGAGAATGACATAAAAATATTAGCTCAAGACAGCACCTGGCTTGTTAGGAGGATGACATAAAAATATTAGCTCAAGACAGCACCTGGCTTGTTAGAAGAATGACATAAAAATATTAGCTCAAGACAGCACCTGGCTTGTTAGGAGAATGACATAAAAATATTAGCTCAAGACAGCACCTGGCTTGTTAGGAGAATGACATAAAAATATTAGCTCAAGACAGCACCTGGCTTGTTAGGAGAATGACATAAAAATATTAGCTCAAGACAGCACCTGGCCTGTTAGGAGAATGACATAAAAAGCCAGGTACTGTTAGGTGAATGACATAAAAATATCAGCTGAAAACAGCACCTGGCTTGTTGGGAGAATGACGTAAAGATATTAGCTCAAGACATCACCTGGCCTGTTAGGAGAATGACATAAAAATATTAGCTCAAGACAGCACCTGGCTTGTTAGGAGAATGACATAAAAATATTAGCTCAAGACAGCACCTGGCCTGTTAGGAGAATGACATAAAATATTAGCTCAAGACAGCACCTGGCTTGTTAGGAGAATGAGATAAAAATATTAGCTCAAGACAGCACCTGGCCTGTTAGGAGAATGACATAAAATTATTAGCTCAAAACAACACCTGGCTTATTAGGAGAATGACATAAAAATGTCATGTTTGCTTCTTGTGGCAATGGAAGGATCCATACCTTAAGATATGATGGTTATTTAATTCTCTTAGTGCCTATCATGTTTACAGTCAATCTACTAAAGTGAACCTAGTCTGAATTATCATTAGGATCTCGGTTTCGTATTTCTCGTAAAAATATCTTTCATTCAAGTACCACCATGCCTCTAGTTCCGGAGAAAAGCTGTTGACTCAGTGCAAAATTTAGCACTTTAAGAGTTAAGAAACAATAATCACATTCTACTGCGCCTTGCAAGCCTCTATACAAGCATTGATTGAAATCCAACTCTAAAATTGGCTGGTGCTCTTGCAGTATGTGTACCTGAATGGGCAGTTTGTGTGGTTAAGTACTTGTTGTGCATAACAAACCTAACAGTATTGTGCGGGAATCCTCCAGTCCTCTGTCACTCATCTAATCCCAGTCCCCCATCTCTGTTACCAGCATTCAGCACAGGTTAACTCAGAATATAATTGTCCAGGTCAACAGCTTTCTTTGGCCCCTTTGGGTACTCTACACCCGAAGCATGACGAGGAAAGCTGGTGACTCAGTCTGAAATGTGGCACTGAAGGAGTTAACATACACCCCGCAGCAAAGTGGTGTTCAGGGGGGGGAATTGTTATGGGAATTTATATGTGGAGATTGTTTATCAGAAGAGCTGCGGAACAAGTGGGGTCATGGCTGGTCAAGAGGGGACGGTTTAGCATTGCCTGGCAAGTCCTTGTTCGTGCACTGCCAGGGCATGCAACTTCGGCAGAATGACTTTGCAGGCAAAGCCGAGGACACAGTGCCTTTACCAAGTTTGTGCACAGTGGGTTAAGTGAGATTAAATAGAAACAGGCTAAGTGACACAATAGCTGGTCAGTTGGTAAGAAAGAAAGGAGAGTTAAAAGAGACGCGTGTATACACAGGAAATACGTGTTACACACCGCATGATACCACGCCAATAATTTATCCTCTGATGAAAATTTGTGTTATGCCAACACAACAGTGGTGTATAGGTGCAGCCAGGGAGGACTGAGATACTGCATTGTGTAGGCAGCATGCTGGGTGCTGAGTGAATTCAACAATATTGCATGCCACAGAGACATGAGGCCGGCTATTTGTGTATCATGCAAACCAATTATGTGAGTGTCTGCTGTACATTGTGCCAGCCACACTGCATGAGAGCCAGCCATCATTGGTATGACTGCAGCTCACTGGCACAAGCCTACAGGCCACCTACTGGCACAGGCAGCCTGCCATTAACTACAGGCCTATCTACTTGTTCCATAATGCAAATCAATCAAGGTTTATTTTTCTTACACCGAACAGACAGTAGGTTTCACTTTCCTTTTGCAGCCAAAGTGAATTTTCACTGGTAATTATGCCTCTTACGGGAATCAGTTTTTACAATGACATCTTAATTTTTGCCAACAGAGCTACATCAGAAAGTATCAATTTCACATTCAGAGACTCCAACCTGGCACATGTCAAAAGAAGAAGATTCTGCTGATCAATCCATGTATAGGAGAGAGATAGGAAGTCATTGTGCTGTAGGAGAGAGATAGGAAGTCATTGTGCTGTAGGAGAGAGATAGGAAGTCACTGGGCTGCAGGTCAGATATATAGGGTGTCACAGGGCTGTAGGAGAGAGATAGGAAGTCACTGTGCTGTAGGAGAGAGATAGGAAGTCACTGGGCTATAGGAGCGAGATAAGAAGTCACTGTGCTGCAGGAGAGAGATAAGAAGTCACTGTGCTGTAGGAGAGAGATAGGAAGTCACTGTGCTGTAGGAGAGAGATAGGAAGTCACTGTGCTGTAGGAGAGAGATAGGAAGTCACTGTGCTGTAGGAGAGAGATAAGAAGTCACTGTGCTGTAGGAGAGAGATAGGAAGTCACTGTGCTGTAGGAGAGAGATAGGAAGTCACTGTGCTGTAGGAGAGAGATAAGAAGTCACTGTACTGTAGGAGAGAGATAAGAAGTCACTGTGCTGTAGGAGAGAGATAAGAAGAGTCACTGTGCTGTAGGAGAGAGATAGGAAGTCAGTGTTCTGTGAAGCCAATTGGGTTTCCTCTTTAAGTATGGACCTTGCCGCACATTTGAACAATTTTTTTTTTCGATGGGTCAAAAGGTGCACTCTGTTGTATTTTCAAGTTAAAAATGGAAAAAAAAAAAAAAAAAAAGTTAAAAATGACCTTAAAGATAAAATGGTGGATTTTGGAAGTAAAAATGTAAAAATTAAGTTTTGAATACTTTTTTAACTCATAGCTGAGCAGGAGAAATGCCTTTAGACAAGAGAACAGGTTGCTTAAGAATCCCTCCTTAGAGACTAGAATTCTCCCTTCAAAAGCAAGAGAGTTTGAGCCTCTTTATTGTGAGTGAATTAGTAAAATGGGAGGGGGATACTTGGTGGCCCTTCATACTCATTTGTTGGCTTTGGCTGACTTGGTATTAAAGTATATCCATTCATTGTCTTCTACCCTCATTGACAGTGAAAGTGTATTAAACATTGCAATTACTTCAGACAGTCCATGATTCACTACTAGTTCGCAATGATAGATGGCGCCACTGGCTAGATTCAGCTATGGGGGAAAGTGTGAGTGATCCTAGCAAATGTAGAATCCTCAAGAGTTACAATCAGTTGTTGGGAAATTTTTGGGCAAATATACTTTTGATGTAATTGATAACATGAACTGAAAATTCTGTATCTCATATTGTCGTAAATTGTGGATTATGTGGCACAGTGTTAAGGGTAGTGAAATTAACTGTATCAGAAAATGAAACTGTTCCTCGACCAGGCCTTGTGCGCAGTCTTGACCGTGTCTTTTATCCCATGGTGTTTTGGGGTGAGTAGGTATCTACCCAGCTCACATTGAAGTCGATGAGCACTGATTCTCAATTTGGGGTAAAGTATTTTCTTTTGTGTGTAGCAGGAATGCTTAAAATGTTAACTCTTCATACAGAATTGCTTCTTAAATTGACAACATGTTCGTAATTTATATCCAGATGCATTAATTGAGTTTATGCATTCTTCCCATTGATTTTCATCTTTTCTGCACATTAGAAAAGGACAAGAGGGAGGACTGGAACCACCTGTGGAGTATTTTGGTAATAAGGTCGCCACATAATTTTAATTGAATGGCAGTGATGCCGTCACAGCATGAACCCAGGCAGTTAGGCCTTGCTCTTGGTGTGTCAAATCTATACATTTTAAATAGATTTCCATATTTTTGAAGGGTGTGGAGTGTAGAAAAATGTATGCAACATTTTCTTGATTGAGTTTGGAAAATAAAATGTATACAGCTCTTTCAGTGTTTATTATTTCCCCATCATTTTGCTCAAGGTATGTGGGCAGAGTGACTGTTCCTGGTCCATATCGGTAATTGCTGCGTTGTAGGGATTAGGATTTGGTTTCAACATATTTTATTTGTAAAATTTACAAAGATGATACAAAAGCAATAACTACATGCAATTGGGAAGCAGGGCAAAGCCCTTTATACAAGGTTCATACAGGTCCTTGAAATCCTTGAAAGTACATGTACTTGAATTTGCTGCATCCTTTTTCCAGGCCTTGAAAACCTTGAAAATCAATGTTTCTGAAGTAAAGTCCTTGGAAAGTCTTGAATTTTAAATGTCCACTAATACACCTTCCTCCAGCGGTTAGGTTAGCTCGATCACAAACTCCCCTCCCATTGTAGAAACCCAAAACAAAAGACAACAAGACACAAAAAAAGAAAAATCGATGAAGTTGGAAAGTCCTTGAATTTTGGTAAAAAGGTTGTGGAAAGTCCTGGAAAAGTCCTTGAATTTGAAAGCTGCTAGGCTGTATGAACCCTGTTTGTAAATCCCTTCACAAAACAGGACAAGTATCACAGGACAGCACGAGACACACAAAAGCAAAGAGAAGAGGACAAAAACACTGACAAGACAGACAGGGGGCAGGTATATTATTCACTATGACGATAGTATTAATTGTATATGTTTACATATGTTACTGATTTTGGTAAGTTACTTGTACCATATCGAGACAATAAAGTAATACATGTATGAATACCTGTACAGATGATCACCAATCAACCAACCCCTGATTTGAAACATTCAGTTACAGAGATGTAATTACATGCCGCTGAAAATATCTCAATATTTTCTGAGAAGTCCAGGGATTGGGATTTCTTGGCAAGTGCCAGAAACCTACATGTTCTTTGAAAATTCCAGCCAGTTTTGCTAACCAGGCAAGTCATCAGGGAATGGAGATAATGCCCTTTACTTAGGGGTAACACATTTATGATAGCAATGTAATGCACTGTGTTAACACCTGCAAGGTGTAATTCCGTGTAATGCATGTTGCGACAGCATTTGCTGCTGACATGTTCCTCATGAACCCACTTAAAAGTACATTGACCCTGCATGCCAGACTGGAGTCTACCTTAACTTGATGCTAATTAGCCTGACGTGGATTTCTACGTCAGAGTCCCATTCCAGCATTACACAAGAGGAGCTTTGCCAGTCTCCAGAGTCACTGTAAATTCACTTCGTGATGCTGCATTTTCATGGCTGTCTATTGCACTTGTTTTACATGTTACAAGACTACAGAAATAAAAAGATGATGAAATGGTATTTTAACACAGGTTAAATAAGAACTATGTGCAAAATAGTGAAATTAAATCTTCATTCTGAAATGAGAAATGTGAAAATTTGTAGATGTGAAAATAGAAAGAGCAAGAGTAAGTCAACGAGCTGGGTACCAGAGTAAGTCAATGAGCTGGGTACCAGGTGGAGTTGTGGGTTACAGAAGTCGAGAAGTTTAGGGGATACGTCAGTTGCCAGACAAATTACTATGAATTTGCAGACACAGTCAGTCAGATGGGAAACCAGATTTTAGCAATTTCAGCAAGCTGTTGCAATGTTCATTTTTAGCTGGTTTTAACAACAAGAATAAACTGTTGAAACGACTTTTACTTTGCAAATCCCAAACTCTTTTTGGTAATTTTTCAGTAAACTGACTGTTGTACTTAGTACTTCTGTTCACTAGATTGAATGCACTAGAAAGAAAGAAATGAAAAAAATAAATTTGAAACTATGTCAAAAAATAAATTTGCAAGCATTTAAAAAATAAGTGCAAAGTAAGTTGCATATTTCCAGCAGAATTAGAGGGATTTTTGTATCAGGCTGGCATCCACAAGGTGACAGGATTGAAGAGATTTAAGTGTCAGACTGTCATCCACAGGATTATAGCATTGATGGGATTCAGGCTACCACCCACAAAATAATAGGATTGAAGGGACTTTTT
Organism: Hermodice carunculata; assembly: GCA_964020975.1. Taxonomy (NCBI): domain Eukaryota; kingdom Metazoa; phylum Annelida; class Polychaeta; order Eunicida; family Amphinomidae; genus Hermodice; species Hermodice carunculata. Next base: position 29,057,638 of record OZ026618.1, read on the forward strand.
TGTCACATGGCTGTCCACAGGCCAATAGGATTGAAGGGACTTTTTTGTCACACTGCTGTCCACAGGCTAATAGAATTGGAGGGACTTTTTTGTCACACTGCTGTCCACAGGCTAATAGAATTGGAGGGGATTTGGGGTCACACTGCCATGCACAGGCCAATAGGATTGAAAGGATTCTTGTGTCACACTGCTATCCACAGGCCAATAGGATTGAAGGGATTTTAATGTCACACTGCTGTCCAAAGGCTAATAGGATTGACGGGATTTGAGTGTCACACTGCCTTTAACAGGCCAATTCAATAAAGGGGTTTATGTGTCACACCGTCATCCTGAGGCTAATAAGATTGAAGGGATTTTAGTTTCAGACTATGTAGGCCCAGTGGAACTGGAGGAAACGACATGAAAAAACAGCGATCCCAGTCATTTCAGTGGTTGGCAATATTTTTATTGCTGGCCATAGAAGTACAAGGGAGACGCTTAATTGACTGTCAAATAGGCCACAGAATTATTGGCTGTGTGTGAAATATGCATAGCAAGATTATGAATGTCGCTTTGTTCTGGTTACAATGGGACAGCATATCACATTGGCTTGCAATGTTACTGCGTTATCAGCATAGAACAAATAGATTTATCTCACAAATGGGATGATTGGTAAGGATTGCATGCTATCATAAAGTGCACAAATTAGGGTACTTATGCAGAATAAGTGTCCCAATTTGTCATACCAAGCCGTACCTCAAAGTTAATATTTCAGGGAGGGTTTGCCGTGTTCTCTCTTTAAGGTTGACTCTCAGCTGCTAATAGAGATTAATTAGACAGTTTATATATCTGTGTGCAATAAAGCTGAGAAGAGGAGAAAATTGGGCAAATTACTCAAACTTGCGCAAGTGGATTGAGAGTTAAGGCAAGACGGGGTACGTGTGTTTACAAAAGTCAGAAATAAGACTAGTTTTATGGGGGTTTGGGGTATGTTTTGTAATTGATAGTGTAGTGCTAGTGGGGGTTCTAAGCCACCACATTGTGTCTGAGATGAAGTCGGTTCAGCAGTAATGAAACATTTCCATATGACAATACATTACGGTGTATTTATCAATGTAAAGCTGGCCAGGTCAAGTTCCTGGTCCCCTTTTTTACCAAGGGTGTACCCTTACTTTTACAAAACATTAGTTGAGCTCCCAGTAGTATTGTCTGCAATGTGACAGGGCCATTAACGCTTTCAGTGCCAAGTGAGACTAACTAAAGCCGAACTACTTAGAACAAACTGCTGTGAATAATAATCATGATAATGAGGGTGATAGATTCATGGTCCTGGTAGAAACAATGCTCACTCAAGTACCACTGTGTGTGTAGTAACACAGAATATAAAAGTCCAGGTCAACAGCTTTCCATAACAAGCTTTTCAGTGCGTTGTGCCCAAAGTGTGCCAAGGAAAGGTGCTGACTCAGTCCAAAATGTGGCACTTAAGAGTTACGGAAAGGTCAGACTGAGAAGTGCATGAACTGTGTTAAATACACATTAGCCAGCAACCTCATTTATCGTAGCCTTTTAATAGGACACAGATAACAGTGGAGGGGTCGTTTCAGTTGCTTTAATGAGATTATCGGCCATAAATAAACATAGATGGCTTTGCACATGTATAACTATGAAAAGAGTGACTGGTGAGATTACCACAACTCTATTGCTGACTGCTACAAGTACCACAACCCAAAGATTGATTGAAAAACTAAGTGCCATGGTCCTGGGACTGCTGAGAGTACCAGAGCCAGAATATTGACTGCTGAGAATACCAGAGCGCTAAGATTGACTACTCAGAGTACCAAAGTCCTAAGATTGACTGATGAGAGTACCACAGCTTTGCGACTGACTGCTGACAGTTCCACAACTCTATGACTACTGAAAGTACCATAGGCTTATGACAAACTGCTTTAAGTACCACAGTCCCAAGACTGACTGCTTAAAGTATTAGAGTCCCAAGACTGACTGCTTGAAATACCACAGTCCCAAGGCTGACTGCTAAAAGTACCACAGCCCCGAGACTGACTGCTTAGAGTACCACAGTCCCAAGACTGACTGCTTAGAGTACCACAGTCCCAAGACTGACTGCTTAGAGTACCACAGTCCCAAGACTGACTGCTTAAAGTGCCACAGTCCCAAGACTGACTGCTTAAAGTACCACAGCCCAGAGACTGACTTCTGAGAGTACCTTGTGCTAAGAGTGACCACTGTGAGTACCACAGCCATAAGAATTCTAAGATTACCACAGTCCTACAGCTGACTGATAAGAGTACCAGTCCTAGGATTGACTCCTTAGAGTATCGAAGTCCTATGAATGTCTACTGAGAGTACCACATCCCTATGACTGAATGCAGAGAGTACTACAGACTTAAGACTGACTGCTGAGAATAAGACAGATTTTAGTCTGACTGCTGAGAGTATTACAGACTGAAGACTTACTGCTGAGAGTACAGCAGTCCCAAGACTGACTGCTTGGACTACCACAGCCCCAAGGCTGACAGCTCAGGGTGTAGGCAGCCCTACTCACTAGTGCTAGCATCTGTACAGCAAGCTAGGATACAGCTCTGCCCTGACTGGCCACTCCCACCTTATGGCAAGATAGATGTGAGGTCAACATGTGTTACTTACCCAAGTCAGGCTAACATCCCTGTTCAATATTTCTTAATCCTGATTCTGCTAAATTGAAATGTGGGTGTCCAACTGGGAATGGCTGCAGGTAAAGCGGTCATGGAGGCTGGGGTTGCATATCATGAATAGAACAGATAGCAGTTGCAGTGACCGCGAAAGGTGGCCGTGTATCTTGGGCAGACAGACCATGAGGCACACATCAACGGTTATTCTGGCTTTAGGAGGTGGCAGGGGACCCAGTCATGATTGAGGAGGGAAAATTTAGTGCTTTCACCATTCAGTATTTTTGTTTATTTTCAACTTTGTGTGGGGAATGCCACCGGCCCTTTTTCTTAGAAGACGACTTTCACATCACATGGGAATTTTCAAACCAATTTTCACATTTATGCTAAAAAAGTGAGATTCACGTTTCATGAGTACTGGGCTGTCAACAGCTCATCAGAAAGATTTTAATAAACTCACAGCTTATGAAAGGTGTGGAAAATAAAAAACATGTCATATTAGAATATCTTTGGTTGAACCCTTGCCCTCCCTCCAAACTCTGTGGCTTGTCTATTATGCTTGAAGGGCAGTAAAGGTCATCTTTCTTGACCTGACAGATCAGATGTATACTGATTACTGTACCACAAATAAACTCTAGTGGGCACCAGGATGTGGTTCTTTGACCTTTGGAATAATATCGAGAACAAATTGCGTCAAAAACCAGCATTGTTTGCAGTATTTAACTTTGAATTCACACAGTTCTGAAGTCGACCATTTGAAATTAAAAGTGACAGGACCCACGTTACTAGGATACATATCAATATGTCAGTTTGATCTTTTCAAGGTCACTCAAGATCAAAATTAACAACATCGAAACAAACCCCATAGGCACTCTCCTGTTAGTGTTTTTAAAATGGAACCATAGGCCTTGGATCCACTGTTACTGAGACCATAAGCTGCACGTCAGATTTACGGTTACATGTAGTCCTATGTTAACAATGTAACATATTAGCAAGGAAAATACAGAAAATAAAGCCTGGTTTCAAATGACCTATGACACAGCATTGCCCAGTTGACATCATTTGTATGAGATTTACATTATTTTCGATCTGTCTGTGTCTAACACTATTATTTTCTAGAAAGTCCAAGATCAATGTTATTTCATCCATGTGCACAAAGGAACACTTTGTTACAAATTTGAATACATCATGACTTATGAGGTAATTTTTTTTATCTCAGATTGCACCAGGTTGCATCATTGGAAACATCCAATATTTCAAGTTTTCTATTGTAGAGGGGTTGCTTATGACGTGGATCTTAAATTATTTTGAATCAGTTGTATATTGGGATCAGGTACATATGCCATGAGCCAGGCTACCAAATGAACAACATCATAATGTTGAGAAGTCTTCAAGTTATGGATGAATACATCATTATTTTATATATAAGTTGGTCAGGACAGAACAAAACCAAAAACTAGTCGTCAATTATGAGCTGCGGCTCTTCCATATCATGAAAATTCCACAAAAGAGTTCTACACTTTCCATGCCCGTTCTGTCACTTTCTGCCTAAAAATATAAATACAGAAACAATGAAGAATTTAATATCTATTTATTTGTTTTAAATTTTGTTTTTACCAAAACACATCGAACAGATTTTTTTAAAGGCTGAGTCAGAATAAGTGTTGGGCAAAGCATCAGTCAGCCTTCAGCACGAATCACAATATTCAGACATGCAAATTTTATGAGACATACGCAGTGGTTGACTGAGTAAAGTTTAGTTTTTGTGCATGCAGTACTTTTGAAGTTGATCATTTGCAAATTAAAATTGCCAGTAATGGAAATAAATAGCCAAAGGCTACAATGGGTCACAGTGCCCTCTTCAGAAACCCACCAGAACTAACTGATCTTGATGTCCCCAATTGAAAATGCTGTCAATTGAGGGAACTTGCTGGTTGCACGCAGGGCTCGGTGGTTAAGGATACAGCAGTGATTTATATGACAACATGTGGTTGGCTGCTAATATAATTGTTTGCAGACAATTACCCTTTGATTCCGTATGCCATAATTGAGATAACATTCGTAAACATGCTGAATCAAACCACAGCACAGCAAACAATGGTGTTGTCAGCCCCATGTGGCTATATCCTGGTCCTTGGGCCATGAGCCTGTGTTGTTACACAGGCCAGATTATCATCACAGAGTAAACATGGTAAACAAGTGCTGGTTGGAGGTGTCATTGTGGCTGAAATATTGTAGGGTAAGGTAAAGCATCGAGCAGAACAGTATAACATATATGAGTAATAAACAGATGTATAAACGTGCCCCAAAAAAATCAGTGAAATCTAAGTGTCCCTGTGGAGCCTATATGGACATGCACACACACACACACAAATAACCTGTAAAGCCTATACTGGAAAATCTGTCCCCTATAAGCTTACAAATAGCCTATATTATCTGTAAAAATTTATTTTTTTGCTGGAAAAATGTTTTCTTTGGGAAAGTTGTGTAGTTACTTAACTGTAAACCTCTCCAAAGTATGCCATTTCAAACTTGAATTTCTGAACACTTGGTACTGCAGGACGGAAGCTTTCCCCTTGCCAGGGCCAGTTCTTTCATTTGCTTTCATCCCTTGCGTCCTTAACAGTGGTGGTTTTTTGTTTGTTTTCTTTTTTTTTATTGTTTTGATGTCAGTAGTACTTTCATGGGATGGATGGCATGTGAAAGCCTAAATTTTGAATATGATTCAAAGTCTTTGGAACTGTACATCTTTATTTGAGAACTTATTGAACAACCAATTATATTATTCAAAATCTTCATTGGGAGGCCCACTAATGTCTTGAGAGGCATTAGTAGGCTGGACGCGGGGCGCATGTTTTGAACGCAAACAATTTTTAAATCCAAGTCGAAGGTTAAGATCAAATGGCATGTTAGAGTATCGAGGTCATCTTGTGAATGGTCTGCACCCCACAGTTTTTTAGTTAGGCCCAAATAATTTTAGGGCTTATCAAGTATGTGAAAATGTATATCGATGGTAATGTTGCTGGCACTACCTATAGTATTATGTAACATATGGGTCAAAATGTGATAATCTGACCAGTCCTGCATGTTTATTTTTCTATGGGTATTCAATAAGTTAAGTAGGATTGTAGAAGAGGTCAAAATCTTGGTTGCATGTGATACTGGTAGTGCCACCTTTAATTTGATAGAAATTATGAGTTAAAATGTCTTGGGGGGAAAAAAAAAGCATATCATGAAAAACAATTAAATTTTATGTCCAATGCTAATATGTTATGTAACATCAGTGACTGGGACCTATTTCTGTGAGGTCACCAGACCTGTTAAGTTGGAAGAGGTGACTTTGTAATGGAGGGTGTAGTTTGGACATCAATGGCAGAGAGAATTGAGGCTCCAGTCAAAATTGCACTTGAGTATGTCGTATATAAATGTCTACTTGGTGACCTACTTTTGGGGTCACCATGACCCAATGACTGTGTGACCTTGACATATTTTCACGGTCATTAAGCACTTAAAAAGAGGACATTTAATTTAATATCAAAAGAATAAGGCAAATGATACCAAATACACCACAAATGTGTATCATGTGGAAGTTTGATATTGCATAATATGGATGAGGTTGTGGAGGGAATACATTTCATGCAATGATTTTTTGATGATGGGGGTCAGCAGAGCATTAGGCCCTTGGGCCTCTTGTCATTTGACAGAATGGACTAAAGATCACATAGAGCAGGGACGTGTTATAGATGGACTACCAACGGCGGGGCCCCCTTTGTACCATCTGTGTTGCCGCTGCTCAAGTGATCAGGTGTTTGAGCGAGCACCTTCAGTGCTGAACAAACACAACTCCACGGTCCGCGCTGGCCGCTGGCAGTCTCGTGGGCCAGGTCACGCGATGAAAGGCAAGAATAATCGCGTCACCGACTGAAATGTGCAAAATTTTTCACCGTGTTCCACATTTTAAAGTCAAAATTTAGCGTTACGCCGGACTCAGCTACAAGAAATGAAACCACCATCATGATCCTACCGGCATACACTATCCATCTAAAACTACATTTTTTATTGCTAATTACGGCGTAAGGAGTTATTACACACGCAAGTTGTCTAACTTTGCATCATTTTGGACAGAAAAAATGCAAAAACTAGCCCTTTTATCGGCCGATTTCAACAAAAAACACATCAATGGACTCGCACGGTTCTGATTCAAACGATGAGACTGGTTGCGCACGCATAAAACTCGCCATTTTTGAACTCGGTACAATAGCACACCCGATGTAAGCCTGATGTATGTAACGCGATACAACCAAACGCGGAAACATAGATGGAACAACAAACGGACTGAGCAGGGGGGATTAACTTGAGCGGCGCTAGTGAACACGCTTTGTAGTCGTCGCGCCCAGTTGACCACTAAAGGGATTGGCGCTCCCGTTGGTAGTCCATCTATAACACGTCCCTGCATAGAGTGATCTAGTGATATGACAGAGTGCATTGAAAATAGTCCTGAGAGTGAAGTATAATATCAAGAGAGCGAACCAGAGGTAGTCCACAAAATGGTCTGTATGCATGCAGTGGTAACAGCCACCCGAACACAGCAGCCAGTCAATACTTGTAGGTGTATGGACCACCACTGCCTGAAGCTTAGCCAGGCCTGAAGACCCCGCAGTACAAGCAGACTGATTCTTGGAGATTCCTGAGTGGCATAAGTACAGTGGAGCTCAGTGCTGAATTTGTATGCTCCATACAAAGCACCCAAACACTTGACATGCAGGAAAATCAAGGGGGGGGGGGGATGGGTTTTCCCTACTGGGATACAGGACATTTTTATTTTTTTATTTGCGGTACTTGTGTGCTTGAAGTCCCTTTAGTTTCTGTGCTAGTCATGACTTCTTTTATTTTTTTTTCTATTACTATTTTCTGTACCTTGTAGTAGGGTGCACAATAATTATTACCTGCACCAGCATCCCCCCCCCCCCCCATTGCCCTTCGTCTATGTGTTTTCCGTCATGATGTCACCAGAGGTGACACAACAGGTGACTGTGGTTTCATCTCTGTGCTACCAGGTGGCACTTCTTGTGCTGTGAGCTGATCTTTGTGCTTCCAAATGGAGCACTTATCCTGCATTGACGTGCTCTGTTTTCTAGCATATAGCTCTTATCACACCAATGGATAGTGATGAGTCTTTATTGCTCTGCTACCAAAGGATAGTGTGTATGCATGCATACACATTGACCGTGTTGACATAGACCAACCTAGACTTGAACAAAGCCTCAGCCAAATTAAACAAATAAGGATATGTTTGAAAAATTCAGCTGTAGTTTTTAGTTTTTTCATATTAAAAGAAATTAATTTTGAATTTCTGAAGCTATACTTAATCCTTTCCCCCTTGAATTAACCCTTTCCCTTTCAAATCACCAGAAAGTACTCGGATGTAAGTTGTCATCTGCCTTCAAGTTTTCATTTCATTAGGTTACAAGAAACATTTTTGGTGAGATTCATATGTAGGACCATTCATGATGGTATGCCGTTGGTCAAGAGCTTTTCGGGGGGGGGGGGGGGGGGGGGGGGGGGGCAGGTTAGGCACAATGTGGCCAACCTTGGAAAGCTATTGACTCAGTCATGCTCTAACCAGGAATAAGTGAAAAACTGAGTCAACAGCATTCCTGGCATGAGTTGGATGGTTTGCTTGCACCCAATCCATTCCAAAGAAAGCTGTTGACCTGGGGTTTCACAGACAGACTAGCGCTATGTCTATCTACCATACGGACAGGGTGGTACTGTGCTTACCAGGATACTAAGGGAGGAGTGCTGACTGGACACAGGTGCATGATTATGACAGTGACAATAAGACAGAAGTAATACCAGGGCCAGAATTTCGCAAAATTTTGCGAGAATCTATTTGGATTTTTGTCAATTAGTTTTCTTTTTAAAGAAAGACAAGTTGAGGAGAATCTTTACAAGAATGGATTTTCGGATTCTGGCCGAAATTCTGGCCCTGAATACCAAATGTGATACGTGTCCTTGTCATCATCTGATCACCAAATTACCATGTTCTACAGTATGTAAACTTGTGGTATTTGTATATGTCACATGATGATGATATAATGGTTGTTTATGAGAATAAATCCAGGAAAGTGTACTGACGTTGCGACATGTCTTGAAGGAGTGTCTGTTGTCAAGCCATGTACATGCATGTAGACACACAAGGTCACTTGTAAGACAGGCCACTATTGGGGTTGGAATGTCCAGTCAGAGCACAAAGTGTCACACTTCCGTTGTTGACATGAAGGACACAACTTGGGAAAAGCCCTCATTGTAAGCAGATAAATACAGTAAAACCTGTTTTGAGAGACTGCCCTTAGGGCAGGCCAAAAAGTGGTCACAAAAGGCAGGTGGTTTCTCAATGGAGGTGCAATAACATGTGAAAGCAAAAGGGACTTTGAAAATATGGTCTAAAAGGCAGGTGGTCTTTCAGTACAGTGGTCTCTCAAAACAGGTTCCACTGTACTTCTCTTTTTTTTTTTTGATAATGAAATAGTAGCATTTTACTCACAACAATCATTTTAATGCTTATGCAAGGTGAAACCATAGTGTTGCAAACTTGCCGTTTTGAGGTCTTTGCAGCTAGCATCCTATGCTTGATGATCAAGCAGGCCAGGAGACTGGTGAGAGTTTTATCAGTTAACTACTCCTTGCCCTCTGCTACTGCTCAAACTGAAAACCGCAGCCAAATGAGCTTGGTCACTGCCAATTATAATCGTGAAAGAGAATATTTGTCATCATTCTTTAGATATTTGTTTGTTTATTTTGTTGAGAATATAGGTTATTTAATTATTTGTACACATTTTATAAAGGATGTTCATTGGATGGATGCCAATGGATGATGACAATAACATTTGGGCTTAAGCTATGCAGTTCCCTACATATTACATTCATGGGCTATTGTAATGTAGAAAAGCACAGCACAAACATTTCAAAAAGTACATATTTCCCAAGATAAAAGGAAAAAAAATATAAGTACATACACAAAATGTGGAGGATTTCTTCCTTACATAAGATTGTTGTCTTTCTTTTAAGACCAAAAGCAAAAAAATCATTCCAGGAATTTTGAAAAATGGATTTCAAGATTAATTTCTCACACACATTTCCATTTCATTAAATAGGACACATGTGATAAGTCATATCTGTCTGTGTTCCCAGCCATCCATCCATCATTTCATCCATCTGTCTGTTCATTAACTTGTTGCTTGTGAATGCGATGCAGTCCACAGTTTTGGAATTAGCCCCATATAATATTTAGGACTTGCAAAGTGTATGAAAATCTAGGTTGAGTTCAACATTGGTGGCACAACTTGCAGCATTATGTAGCATATGGATCAAAATGTAAAAATCTTGACCAGTGTAGCATCCTTAACTTGTATTAGATCGTCATATACACTGGGATCACAGAGGAGGCCCAAGTCTCAGTTGTGTATGATACTAGTGGTGCCACCTACACATTGATGGAAATTACAAGCCAAAATGTTTTGAAACATAGCAAGTTCCATATCTTGAATTAGATGTGCCAGATTTATAGGATATGTAACTCATGTCCAATGCTAATATGTTGTATAATATCAATTACCTTGACCTATTTTGTTAGGTCACCAGTTCTATAAAGTTGAAGATGATGGCAAAGAGAAGTGAGCTCCAGATCAAAATTGCACTTCAGTACATTGTACTGAAAACTGCTTGGTGACCAACTTTTTGCGTCAGCGTGAATTAATGACTCTGACCTTTCAAGATCATTAAGCGCTTGAGAAAAGAACATATAATTCAATATGCTGATAAAGCTTAAGGCAAATGATACCAAATGTACCACAATTCTATTTTTTTTTTTTTCTTGTAGAAGTTTGATATTGCACATTAATATGGATGATCTTGATTAGTTTCTAATGGTAATGGAGGGGAATGCTTTTCAGAAAATTATATTTTGGTGATGGTCATCAGATTATATGTCAGTAAAGCATTAGGCCCATGGGCCTGTCGTTGAAGTGTAAGATGCCAAAACCTGTGAAATACAAACCATTAAAGATCAGTATCAGATCCACTGTGAGCCTTTTAAATGAAAAAATATAGAACTTTGCATGTCCATTGTGTACACGAAGAAGGTATTTTGGGATCTGTTAAAAATGTATGCAATGATTTGACGATAGAGGGACAATTATACAATTAGCCCCCCCCCCCCCCCCCCCCCCGAAAAAATGAAAGAAATGTATGCCAGAAAAACATTACTGTGTAGGTCAGGGGTTGGGGTTGGGTAAGCTATGCATGTTTTTTTTTTTTGTTTTTTTTTTGTTTTGAAAGGTGTCAAAAAGTTGATTAACATCAGCGTGAAGTCTTGTAAATGAAAACATGTTTGTCCTGCGTGTGTTGTCAGTGCAGATAATACAAAGGATCTAAATTAATTTAAAATACATACATGTGTAAGGGCATTAGGTCAGACTTTTTTGGTCCTAGGATCAATAAAAGCGTAACATGGAAGTGTGCGGAGTAGTTAAATCCAGGGCAGAGAAGCCTAATGCACGTCATTTTTGGCCCTGTATATTCACTGAAAAGGTGGCCTGGTACACAAACATTGATTGTATGTGCACACTATCACACAGCTATAGTTCTTATCTCAGATAAGCGGCAAAAATAACTCTTTTTCTGGTATCACTTGAGTGGAGAGTTGTGCAATGTGATGCATACTACAGTGCAATCTCGCGGGTCTTTATACATGTATCTTTGGCAAATGGGGGGGGGGGGGGGGACACAAGACCTCGGGTCACACCATACTACTTCTATATCTGAGTTATTTATTGGCAAATATAAAACAATTGACTTAGCCCAGAGACACGTCAGGCTGATATGTGCCCTATTGTTTGGCAGATTCCATTCAATTTCCTCCATCAAAGTTGAATGTATTTTGATGATGAGTTTCTGTCAAACATTACACACAAGTACATTATCTCAGTCACAGCAGATGATTAAATCTTTCAATTATAGACCCAATGAGATAAACAGAAAATTCAATTACCTAGTGGTAGATCAGATGACATAACACAGCATAACTCTGCATGGCACAACTCAGATGAATATTGATTTGACTGCAACCAATAAGCAAGAGCAAGAATGGAAGGTTCCTATGTCCCGCCTGTAGAGGGCACCTCAGTCAAGAGGGCTACAGTTGTGTGTTCCCATTACTTTCTGTTGTAATTTGCGACTTAACTTAAAAACCCAGTGTTGCCAACCCTCCCGAATCGCTGGTCTCCTGAAAATTCAGCCATGTGCTGTCTGCCCACTTGGCTCCCGAATTACCCCAATAATCTCAAGGAAATTACCACAAATGTCATTCTGAAAAAATGATGTGGTCAATTTTAAGAAATCCGCTTTTCACAGAGATACTTTCAAGGCAAATCAAGCTGATGTGCTTCTCGCTGTGTGTTTAAGACTCATGCCACCACTCAAACTTGAATCAAAGTACCGTCAAATACCATGAAAATGGATGTTCTGATGTCTATTTTTGAAAATTTTTCCAGGGGAGCATGCCCCCGGACCCCCTTATGAGGGCTTCGCGGCTTACACTGCTCAGCGTTTCATAATCTCAAAAAAACATCCGCCCACCAGGTTGGCAACACTCAAAAACACTGCGTGCAGCCCCAAATTTTCATTGAAAATCTAGGTGTAGAACTTCAGTGATTCTGAATTTATTAGCCTCAAATGTAACCATTAATTCAACTGCTGCTTTAACGTACAATCCAACAGGAATACACTTCTCTGGCCAGCAGGAATTTTTACTGCAATAAACCCTGGCTTGAAGAGAGGTGGCCTCTCATTTGAAAAAAAAAGTCTGTCATTAGAGGTGTAAATAACAGGAAAAGTACTATATATATGCAGATAAAGATCTTGAGAAGGTGGTCCATAGAGGTAGGTGATCAGTGGAGTGGTCACTCAAGACAGGGACCACTGTATTGGTTTGCACATTCAGCTGATTATAAATTTTAATGGTGAACTCTCCTATTGTGTGAGTATTATGAGCAGATGGTAAGCTTATTGACAGAAAATGTTGGCGGCATGACATTATTGCTTGCTATGGATCCCGTCTTTTGCCCTCAAACTGTACTTCACTTAATGAAGTATCAACCCCAGATAATTCATGCACTATTTTGCACTGATAAATAATCCCAGGCACCCCAGCAGTAGTATTCAGCTATCAACTCAAGATATCAACCCATGATGAACATGTATATATCATCCAGTCTCAACTTGACAGCCAGTCATGAGGATCGATGAACAGTAAAACCTCATTATAATGACTGACAAATATGTGACATATTCAGTCAATGACACATAGCTTTGAGTTGTTTAAAGTCAAAATCCTTAGCTGTTTGACTCATTTATCTGATATACTCAGATACTTGACTCATTTTGCAAGGAATGGATGATGCCATTATCTCAAGGTTTCACTGTATATATGTATAGATTAGGGCATGATTGTGCCTGCGTTTTGATTTGTATGCCACCTGGTGAACTGATATGCACGAGTAAATGGGAGTGCAGTAAAGTGAATGAATGATAGCAGATTACCGTCAGTGTTCAGTAAATATTCATGATCATAAAAGAAACACATTTATTAGGTATGGACATGAAAATGTTGTCATCAGGTGCGACATTCTGAAGCACATGCAGCGCATTACCCAAAACAAAAAACAAAAAAAAACAACTGATAACATTACCGTCCAGAACAGACCAAGCCTTGTGTTCCGTTTCAGGTTCCATGGCTATTGAGCTGACCACAGAATACAGTGATACATCTTTTATATCAGATTTGTTCACCTGTGTCAACATTCACACATATTAAGCCAGAATAGGGAATCTGGATGGCGTAAGATCACCTGTACACTTGTTCATGCTTCAGGACTAGGCTGGCCAAGCAAGGTCCCAGCTGGAGTTCAACCTAACAATTTTTTCTGGGTCTGTGGCAGCATACAGTTGGCCTTTGTCAGGGTTTATTGTGCATGTTTAGAAGCAAGGATATGGAGTGAGCATACATTAAATGTGTAGGGATAACTCTATGGCTGTTCCATGCATAAATATTTCAGAGTAGGGGAGTTATACAAAAGTATTTATTATTTGCACAGCCTCGGGTATGTCCTGATTCCACACAAGTACCCAAGTGTGCTGAGCCCCCATACATGGAGGTTATTACAATGTTATGACATGCAGGAAGAAGGCTCTTCAGCTAAAGTAGCAGGAAGCAGAGTACCAAAGAAAAGGGGTGAAAATCTTCTTCAAATACTGTCGATTGCTTGTATTTTGCTGTCTTGTTATTTTCACTTATTTCACTGATGACACAAAGCTGTGAAAATAAAAACACAGTGAAAATAGTATTCCAGCAGTGTTTCAATAGGAATTATATATCCAAAATAGTGAAATTAAGACTACAGTGAAATGTCAAAAATACAAAATGATTGAAAATCCATGAAAATTTAAACCCACAAAAATAAAGCAATTTACAGTATGCATGACCAAGAAGTGCAAGCTCTTGTGTGTTTGGTGTGGCGGCAAAGATTTTGATGCTTGGAAGCTGTGGGTCAGGACACTGCTGACAATCTTACATAAGTGCACTTTTTTTAAGGATAAGGAGCCACACAGCTTCAGGACACTGCTGACAATCTTACATAATTGTACTTGTTTAAGGATAAGGAGCCAGTTCCAGGACGGTTAGTGGCCACCTACAGCAATATCCAAGCAGGGTTCTGGGTTATTCCCTTGGCACAGACCCTAAATTTGTACATACTCAAAATGTTTCAATAGAAAGACCTGTCAGCAATTGCCTCCAAAGCAGACCCAAGTGGCCTGTTATGCCGGCTTGGCTGGGTGTAGGAGAGATAGCAGGGAACTTGGTCTGCTTTGGAGACGATGTCGGCAAGATCCTGTAACCAAATTTGGATTTGATCATTGTCCCGATGGTCATGTGAAGTCACCTTTCAAAGAGAAAGCCCAAGGAGGTAGCCGCCTTACCGGATTGTCCTTCTACTGGGGCGAGCCTGAGTTGTCATAAGGTGTGAAACCATGCCTTGGGCCACTGCGAGATTTCTTGGTCAGAAAACAATACCATTGTAATGCTGCGGCCCAACATGCAGTTTTATGGCCAAAGAGCACATTACAGGGCATCTGAACAGCCTTCGCTGGCTTTTCCGTCAAGGCACAATGGGTCATTTTGAAAGAGACAGCTCTAGCTTCTATGGACAGTGCATGTGAGCATTGAAATGTTACATTAGCTCTTTCAGTGCCGCATTTTTGACTGAGTCAACAGCTTTCCTTGATGCGCTTTGAGCATATTCTGCCCAAAGTGCACTGAAGAAAGCTGTTGACCTGGAGTATTATAGTCTATGTTACTAGGCATGCTGGTACTTGAATGAATGGTCTTGGTACAGGGAACATGAATCCCGCACCCGTATAATTCAGAGCAGTTGGTTCAGATAGTTTGACTTTGATCACAGTTGGCAATAAAAGAGTTCAAAAACAATGATGTCAGGATGGTGTTCTCTTTATTCTCCACTCAAAGCTGTACAATCAGGTCTTAACTGCGCCAACATGAAAGACATCTGCTTTTTATGTTATTTATACCTCTCATGAGAGACTACCTGTCTTGGGGGACCACAGTTTTGCTTATCCCTGGGGTGGTCTTGCAAGACAGGTTTCTCTGTAGATGATATGAGTGCCTTCTCGGCATCATGGTCACTTATCAGAGACATTTCGTAGCAGAGATAATGACAGCATGCAGGTGGAAATCGCACAATGCTTTCATGTCCCACTTGCATGACCTGTGATTGTTCATGATGATCTGGCCTGTAATTAGCACCAGCAGTCCCAATCTAGAGTAATTAAGGCATCAAATTGTCTGGCATGACAACTACCGAGCAGCGTATGATGTCAGAGAATTATTGTACACTGGTGACATTCCTTTGTTATTTGTTTCTCCAGCAGGTCTGCTGATACTATGGTTAATGAGATCGACATGTCCTCTGACCAGCACTTACCTAACATTTCCCTGTCAGTTTCGCAAGAATTATTAGACTGCCCGATCCATGAATAGAGACTTGACTTTTGACATTATTATGTTGGTTCTGTGAGGTGTATCTTACTGGGTGGGAGGGGGGAAGTGAAAATTTTCAGTTTATTCACATGAGTACAAAGATTATATACTCTTTATCACACTCTGCAATTTAGTTCGTCATTTAAAAATGCTGGAAGGGAAGGGGGGGGGGGGTTAGGCAGTGGCAGGGGAACCTGTGTTCACAGAATTTTCAAAGATAAAATCTAGAGTTCTCATTTTTATTTCTTGAAACACCTCAATTTATTTTCTTGACGTTCTTCAGGTCAAGCTATTTAATTTTACACACAGCTTTTTTTTCTGTTTTATTGTATTTTACAAATCAGTTTAAAATTTCATAACAGAAGATCGTGCATTTCAAGGCTGACGCCATCGGGGACACGATATAGTGTGTCACCTGGTGGCAACTGGAACAACTGCAAGTGAATGTGCACATATCTACTGTTGAGATTATAAAGAGTTCAATCCACACACTTTTGGAGCTTTATGTTCACATATGTGGAAGGATTTCATGAAGATCGGTCCCGGGAACATAGAAACTCGATTACTGTACAGTGAATCTGACAGTTTGAAGCTCCGATCATGCTTTCAAATATTCGCTGCAGAGGAACCTCTGTTATTACATATTGCGATACTTCTCGTTTGTATTCTTTATAAAATTATGCCTATAAAATCACCGCGGAATTTATGCATGCAACATTTCTGTCAACTGGATTGATAAATCTACACTTTATATGATATTCATCTGTGTCAAGGTAGTTATTTAAAGAGAAAAGGTATGATTTGAAGTCCTAAACAGTTCTACTGTATGAAACATAAAAAATCAGCATATTTGCACATCACAAAAAAGCATATATATATAGGGTCTTCCATACCCCCTCCACCCAGCGAACCTTGCGTACGGTTGCAAAAATGCTGAACAGTTTGACTGGTCCCTAATATCCCATTTGGTAAGAGTCCCTCCGTCTGCTCACTGCTATTATATGAACATACGGCACAGCAGAGACAGAGTCTCAGGCCACAGATACGAGAAAGCTAAACATTGCTGTCTTTTTCTTGAAATGGAACTCATCTCTATACAACTTGAAGGCAGAGCCAGACCTTCCCACAGTTCATAGAGTAGGATTTAAACTGGCATGCACGGCCAGCTGTTCCATAGAGCATACATGCATTAAGACCTGACAGTGGGCAATTACTGCATGCTAACACAGAACCAGAAAAACTTAGGGGATGAACACCAGGTGGACGCCTGGACGGCCAGAAGGGGAAGCTTGTAGTGGTCAATGTCAGAAATTACATAATGAAAACCGCAGACAGCTTTAGTAAAATGAGTCCTATTTATGTTTGCTTATCAAATCTGGGCAAAACCAGTGGCAAGGTGACTTGTTCATCAGATACTTCACTTTTGTTGGACAAGCTAAATGGCCGAGTTTGAAAGCTGCTAATTTAACACAGAGATAAATTGTATGCCCAACTGATAGATTAAAAAAAGAATTGTAGCTTTTGTGCATAATTTAGAGTGTTATGTCATCAAAATGACTATAATCGTATAGTAAGTTGGCATGGGTGTCCTAAAACATCACTGATTACCTGCATTGTTTTGTCATTCTTACATATGTTTGTTTTTGTACGGTCCATTTATTTCATGTGAATGTCATAAACTTATTTCACTCTGCTTTTTTTTTATTATTGCATGTTTTGCTGATGATATGAAACTCAATGAATTAATATTTGAATATGGGTTTAATAGGAACTACATGAATATGCCCAAAAAGGTGAAATAAAAACGGAAGTTCAACACTGAAATGATTTAAAAAAAAAAAAAAAAAAAAAAACACCTTTAAATTTAGATATATGACAGTAAGTACATTTACAGCAGATATTGGAAGAGTGCAAAATTACTTGGAATTCCTGCTGTGTGGGCATAAATGGAAGGATATTTTTGCTTTCAATAGGCGTTCAGCAGAACATGTCAAGTTCACTCACTGGTTCTAACTATATGACAGCAGTGTCTGAGCTGGGATATCCTCCATAGGACCACCATTAAGACAGTTACAGTAACTATTGGTACATTCATAGCACTACGGGCCTAATGTAATGGGTACATGTGGGGATTGTGTTTGGTATGTGATGCCATTTGACTTTGCTTGAAGGCCTTTCTAGGTGGAGCAGTAGCAATTGTACCCTGCTTGACTCGCCTGGGCCTAACGCGATCGTCAATGGCAGACACAATTAATGATCAACAGATTCTGAACTTATGTCTTTTTTAGGAAGTTAACCACATTGCGTAGAACTATAACGGTGCATCCAATTCCATATAAAACATCATACTTATCGTATTCCATGTGTAACCAATGGAAAATTCCAAAGTGTTCTTTCTTTTTTTAAGCAGGAGTGTGTGTATATATATATATATATATATATATATAGTCACTATAATAAGTATATATACATACATTTATCTATTTATGATTGCTGTTTGCTTGCAGTATGTCTGGGTACCTCAACAGGGATAAGTCACACCATAGCCATGCAAAACCATGCCTTCTACAAACTCAGGTACGAGAACTGTACGATTGTCAATGGTAACCTGGAGCTGGTGTGGCTACTGGACCAGAACTATAATTTGGGCTTCCTTCGACATATCCAGGAGGTGACCGGCTATGTTATAATCTTTGGAGTCGCTTCTCGCAAAGTGCCACTGTCCAGTCTACGCATCATCCGTGGCAAGGATCAGTTTAAGCATCATGGGAAGTATTACAGTCTATATGTGGGCCTGAACTACAAGAAAGGAACAACTCGCGGGTTAACGGAGCTACAGCTTACGTCATTGCATGGTCAGTGAAAAATGGCATCCATCTTTTGCCCCCTCTTCTGTCATACAGGTCCTCCTTCACATCACAGCGGGAAAAAAAATTGTAGAAGTAGATGACAGGAAATGTATTACTCTAGTTCTAGAAATTTTGGCGCGTGTCAAATTTCGCACAAACTCATTTTTTCTCAAATTTTTGCACATTTTAATTTTGTGCAATCCAATGCTATACAATGCAACTTATATTTTCGGGCATTTTAATTTCATGCTTTGAGTGGCAGCACAAAAAGGGCGAAATTAAATCAAGCACAAAAATTTCTAGAACTACAGTATATCATGTTTGATAGCATGATTAGGGAAGACACTTGAAATTGATATGTGATATTATGATTAAATAAGACTGGAAATCAATATTGTGATACCATGATTATGATATATTTATTGCAAATATGTGTGTTATGACAAATAAGAAACACAAAATAGATATCACCAATATATCAGTATCAACATACATAGATTTGGTCGAGTGGATATGTGTATTTCCCATTTCAGATAGGCGATTGGTGCGAAAGGTTGCAGGTTCGAGTCCTGCTCATTCCAAACATAAAATGTACATACAAACACACACACAGCACACATATTTATACATTGGTAGTTTATCACTGGTTTAGTGTGGAATTTCAGTGAGTATCTACCACAGAGACGTTGGTATTATTGGATATAAATCCAAGGTTAGTACAGCTCTCTGCATGGGAGATACTTATATATTCCACACTAAACACAGTGGATGATGATTTTACCACTTTTGAGTCATCAGATCTATACATAAATGTTCACAGTATAGGTGTATGTGTGATTGGTTCGTAGTAAGGTGGTGACAATGCTAGAATGGTAGTGACAATTGTCACTTTGATAACCAAATACCATCATGTCCGGATATGATTCACAGGCATATCTCTCTGTGGGATTAAAAACGGAGCATATTATGTTGCCATGAGAGAATCGGGAGTGTGACTGCGTGCCTTTTCTCGGGCAATGCAGGATGTGAGTGTGAATGCAGCATTCTGCACAAGTCTGGGTTCACTTAGTTCCTTGAGGAGCCGTCCACTACCCTCATTAGCTTTCATTGTGTTTTGAAGTAAGAACGTGAAGCTGGTGTCTTTGGTGTACAGAGACCTCTAGCAGAATGGTACGAGCTACAGAGAAACCTCATGATGACACTGTGATGTCACTACAATTAAACCTCATAAAGACACTGATGTCTGACATGTTCACTTAAATGATACAAGTTTTGAGGGACTTAGTCAAATTCCTTTGCTGTTTGACTCATTTACATCCGACTCACTCAGAAATCAACACATTTTGCATGAAACTAGTCTGTGTCAGATTAATGAATCACTTTAAGCACTGACCTGCTATTGCGTATATTTTATTGACAGAAATACTCTCTGGCGACGTTTTCTTCTATGACAACCCATATCTGTGCCATGTGAACAGAGACGTGAACTGGGACGACATCCTTGCAGGCGAAGGGGCCCAGGTGTACAGTGAGAAAACACCAGCAAAAGATGTGCCATGTTAGTTGAACATTTTGTCGCCTTTGTGTCAAGTGTCCCGTATTACGGTAGGCCACTGTATTGGCATTTGTCACTTTGCAGTGGGGTACTGTCTTGGCATCTGACTGCTGTACGAGGACCAAGTAATCCATGAACACTGCCCTCTCAGATCTGACGCATGAAAAATCAATTTCAGAATGGTCATTGGATAAAGAGGGCTACATGCTTATGATATTGAACATGGACCAGGTTCACCTGTATGGTATATGCTCAGTACCGCGGAGAAATCTTTTGTCCGTTGAATTATTACAAATCTGTAAATTTGAGATGTGCTTTTTGCATAATGATGATCAAATGAGCACTGAGGACCTCAGCAAAATATTTA
Source organism: Hermodice carunculata (assembly GCA_964020975.1). Taxonomy (NCBI): domain Eukaryota; kingdom Metazoa; phylum Annelida; class Polychaeta; order Eunicida; family Amphinomidae; genus Hermodice; species Hermodice carunculata. The sequence goes on from OZ026618.1 coordinate 29,078,171, forward strand.
CCATGAAATTATGCCTTCCAAACTTGACCATCTTGAAATTTAGTTGAAGATTGATAAAACAAGGAACATTAGTTTTGAATAAAATTTTTGAGCTGCTGCAACAGAGCATTCATAAATATTTATATATGTTACATATTTGTAATATAAATTTTTTTTTTAAAAATAAAGATTTCATGTAATTTAGAGAAATGTTTACTCTCCAGGTGGCGTATGTTATGCGACCTGCAACGGTACCAAAGACAGTTTCGGAAACTATCGTCGACACTGCTGGGGAACCAAACGCAAATCGTGCCAAAGATGTACGTATCAGCTTTACCATATTATTACCCTCTTGGCCGTATTGGGTGACCAGCTGACAGGGTGTTGTCATTGTCATGTCTGTGCATGCCTGCTTCCTTCTGTCTGTCTCTTGTCCTTGTGGACACAGTAACTTATGCAAAAATTTAGGCTATTGTCATGAAACTTGACCTGTGGAAGCATTGGTTGATTTTATTTTATTCACCGATGCATGGTATACAGAAATATAGATACAAATACAGAAAAAGACAGTAGTGTTCATAAAATACAGATAAAACACATATCGCAAGTTGATCACATTGATGGGACTATTAAGTCCAGACTGTCATGAGCCATGTACCCATGAAATGGGAGCACTAAAAAGCCAGAATCTATAGATTCTAGCTTATTTCCATAGTGGACCACTCCATGATTACTAATCCAAGACAATGGAAAAATATCACCCAAAGTGAGAATTCAATAACTTGATATATAATGACTGCAAATAAATATGAAAGTCATATAGACATAAAGTTGTTCAGAAACATAGGAAATTTAGAAAAGTAGAAATATCACAATTTGTATTAAAAAACAAAAAAAGCACCAAGAATATAGGGGATCTTGTGGGGTACTTGGCTGAGTTTGATATTCAGTGACCCTGACCTATTTTCAAGGGCACCTGGGGTCATCAGAAATTGATCATTGGGGATGAAGTAAGATTTGAACAAATTAAGCTGCTTCCATAAAACTTTCACTGCTGAAGCATCTCGTTCCAAGTTTGGTGCCAGTTGACAATCAGCAACCTTGACTTAAGTAGGCAACAGGATATCGTCATCATTGTGTCTGTGTGCGTGGCCATTCATTTGTCTGTCCTTCACTCTTGCAGACGCAATAGTTTTTGTAGCATGAAGTTTGTATTGCAGAAGCATCTCTTTGTTGCTTAGCTGAGTGTGACATTCAGCAAGCTTGACTGGCAAAGGTCACCAGTGGCCATCTCAAAGGGGTCTAAAAGGTCATTCGGCCCATTGTATTATTTCCATTGTTGCAGACAAGTTCAGATATTCCTGCCAATAAATGATCATGGTATCATTCCTGTGAACACTCAATTATTTGTGTTGGTTTTGGCCAGCCACATTTACATCGGATTGGTCTGCTGAACAATAATTTAGGCGGAAAATCAGCTGCAAGATTTACACATTCACAGTGTGAGGGCATGTTGGATGCTTCTCCTGTGAAACGTGGGAAACTGTGGCTTAATTGTTGCACAATAGTATGCATTGTAAGAACTCCTGCTGGTCTTTACATGCAGTTTGAGCCCTATTGATAGTACTAAATGGGGCACTCATGACCTTGGGAAGTGGGTATAGAAACCAAATTCACTAATGTGGCCTTGTGACCAAGGAAATTAGGTCAAGGTCACTTTTCTTTGAAGCAGATGTATCCCTTATAGAAGGCTATAAACATCTACAAGTAAAAGCTCTGACTCAAAAAATTCTGCAGTCATTAAGCAGAAACCAAATTCAGTAATGTGGCTATGTGACCTTGGGAATTGACTCAAAGTCACCCATTTCAAAGTCGATCTGGCTCTTACAGAAGGCTATATTCCTGTGCAATATGAGAGCCCTAGGTGAAAAACGTCTTTAGTTCTCATGCAGAAACCATGTACTAGTCAAACTGTAGGTGGTTACCTTGAGAATTTGGTCTAGGTCATCCATCTTCGAAGCTGACCAAGCCCTAATTGAGGACTGTTACCATGAGCAATATTGAAGTCATAACTTAAACTTCGAGTTACAATGTAGAAACCTAGTTCACTAAAGTGCCCTTGTGACCTTTGAATTTAGGTCAAGGTCACCCATCTTCAAACTTGACCTAACCCTGGATGAGGACTATATTCCTGTGCAACATACAAGTACTATCATTAAAACTTTTCTTGCTAGTTATCGTGCGGAAACCAAAGCTCACTAAAGTACCTCCATGACCTTGGAAATAGGGTTAAGGTCAACCACCTTCATACTTAACACAGCTCTATATAGGAGTATATACCTGGGCAGTATCAAAGTCCTGTCTCAAAAAATTCTTGAGTTATGGTGCAGAAAGGACAGTCTCTCTACCAACTGACCCACCCACCGACCTACCAAACAACCTGGTGACCTTGGGAATTTGGTCAAGGTCATCCATCTTTTAAGCTGACCAAGCCCGAATTGAGGACTGTTACCATGTGCAATATTGAAGTCATAACTTTCATTTTGAGTTACAATGCAGAAATCAAGTTCACTAAGTGATCTTTTGACCTTTGAATTTAGGTCAAGGTCACCCATCTTCAAACTTGACTTAGCCCTGGATAAGGACTTTAATCCTGTGCAATATACAGGTCATATCCTAATTTCATAGCCTTTGTAGTTATCGTGCAGAAACCAAAACTTACTACAGTACCTGTGTGACCTTGGAAATAAGCTCAAAGTCAACCACCTTGATACTTCACCTAACCCTTATACTGGAGTATATATCTGGGCAGTATCAAAGTCCTGTCTCAAAAACATCTTTGAGTTACGGTGCAGAAACCAAAGTCTCTCTACTGACCGACCAACATGAGCAAAGCTGCATGCCCTGCCTTCTTCGGTGGGGGTGGGGGTGGGGGTGGGGCATAGTAAAGAATACCTGTCAAACCAAACATAATTACTCAACTTGTATAGCGCAAGTGCAGATAAGAATAATTTGACATACCCCTTTGCCAGTATGTACCCTTGCTTCTTAATAATAGATTTACTGTTGCAAAACTTCATATTAATTTCCCGCCACATAGCACAGGGCTCACACTTGTCAATAATGGAGGACACACAGGCATATTGCTGTCATAGACAGGGCTGGATACCCCTTTCTCACAAACTAAGCATCTATTAGGGAAGTTTAAATTTACAAATAGCAAAGTCATATCCATTTAAGGCCTTCCTAAATTGGTTATAGGAATAAATTTCCATCTGCCTGTACGAAGTGTCCTTTCTCTTTCCGAAATAGTGGTAATATCCCACTTTCCCACGCAGACAGCGAGCTATATCTTGCCAGGTGAGACTATGGTTACTAAGACAACCCAGTATGTAGTTGTGGCGGGAAATTAATATGCATGCCTCATATTGGCTAATTTTGTGTTGAATGTATCTAGATCAGGATGGGCTGTTCACACAGTGTTTGTACTTTATTTTATTTATCAATTATACTATTTTTTATTTATTGTTAGTTATTTATTTATTTTCATTAATTTTTTAGCTGGTTTTAGCCTTGGGAGCCTTACCTTGCATCTCAAACGTACTTTAAAATGCTTCACTATACAGTAGTCCCTCATTTGAAAGACCACTCCTTTGGGAGACCACAGTTGTCAGGTCTTTCTGTAGTACTTTTCATGTTATTTATACCTCCTTTCAGGGACCACCTGATTTTTGTGACCACCTTTTGCGTGGCATTAGGGGTGGTCTCTCAAAGGAGGGACTACTGTACAAGATTGTACGGCATATTTTGTGTAAAAGCTACCATTTTCAGATGTTTAACTCTTTCAGTGCCGTATTTTGGACTGAGTCAACAGCTTTCCTTGGCACGCTTATTGCTCTCAAAGTGCACCAAGGAAAGCTCTAGACCTGGACTATAATATTTTATGGAAGTAAAGGCATGTCGCTACTTCGATGAAAGGTCTTTTTATACAGAACATGAATCTAGTGGCCTTAGTATAATTCAGAGCAGTACGTGTAAAGTATAGTTTGACTCCAGTTGTAGTCGGCACCCAAAGAGTTAACAGATGATCTTTGTGATTGCAGTGACCAAACTGCCATGCAGTCCACAATGTGACAGTCGATGTTACGGATTAACCCCGCGAGAATGTTGTCATCCCGAGTGTGCAGGTGGCTGTACGGGCCCAAGCAAGAAGGAATGCTGGGTAATAACTTGATCCTTGTTTATGGCATTGGGATAATCACATCTTTGATTGAGTAATGTTTTATATATATATATATATATATATATATATATATATATATATATATATATATATATATATCTGCTGGCCTAAGGTCACAGAGCTCATACTGTCAACCATGTTCAGCCATCTGGCTGTGGGGGGGGGGGTCCATCCGTATACAATTGTTTGTTGGGATCATAGTATCATTTTCTCAGGTAACCCCGTGAAACCCCCATGAAATTATGTGGACCTATTCTATGGATGCGCCAGCAATTCTCTGTGGTAAGCATGCAGCGGTGCATGACATGAAGGTATGATTTTGGGCAGTCAAAGCTGTGGAAATGTTTATACCTGTATATAATGTGCAGGTAAAAAAATGCACAAGACCAAGAGGCCAAACTCATCCAAAGCATCAACAACACATCAGCCAAAACTGCCTGAAAACCAGCCATTTGAAAGCATGTGGCACATTAATCAATAAAATCATCAATGTTTTCCCCAAATACCAACTCTTTATTAGTTCACAACAAAGCTGTACAAGGGAAATGCGCGGGGAAACTGAATGGTTCTTTGTCGTGTTGTGTGTTGTCATGAGACATTGACGTCATTGGCACTTTCAGTTTCACACCACCACACACGGACTTCCATTCAATACCTATTTTAATTACCAGATTCTGTTCATGTAAGCTCATTTCATTCTGTAAGACAGGATGTCACTGTTAATTCATCAATGTTAAACGCAAGACCAGCCGCCATTGCGACTTGGCCAGACAGAAAGTTTGCGTAAATTGTGCTTAATTTTTTTTTCTTCGAAGTTTTGATACATCATGGTGTCACCATGTGGTGATCAAAACGCAAAAATGTTGCTTAGGTCACAATGGAGCCCTGAATCACCTGAGTTTGAAGTTTTAAAACAAAGAAACGATCAGAGAAAATTTGTTTATAAGCCATGATTCGTTTGAAAAGAGCATAAGAACTCAGAACTCAGAACTCAGAACAGTTTATTCAATATGATATGAAATGGGTTACATGAATTTCAACGTTTGTAGTGACAAAGTGGTAATTAAGCAATAACCAAGAACTCATAATTGAACTAAATGATATTAGGATGACCTTGGCTAAGGATTCTATGATCCGCTATCGCCTAGGCCACCTTTCGGTAAAATTGTAATTAGCAAACAACTGGCAAAAATATTAAGAACAGAGATTAGAAGCTTAAATATACAGGGTAAATATAAAGTCACTTAATTACCACAAACATAACAGTGTGCAACTGTACAAGTGTCTTTATATTGCTTCACGAAGAAAAGCTTTATGTAGGTTGCAAAACCATTATAAGAATGTGTGAAAAATTTATCTTTGATACAGGGTTGTGTGTTTTTTAAGAGGGTTGGAAGGTAATACCTAATACAATATTTTGTCGAATTTCTAGAAGGAATAGGAACCTGGCTGTCATTTCTATGTCGAGTGAAATATCGGTGAGAAGGTATTGTAGCTGCAAATATGTTGTTAAAGTAATCAGGGGTTTTATTTTCTAAATATCTATAGTAAAATTTTAAGGATCTTAACTTAAGAATATCTGGTACTTGTAAAAGGTTTAACGTTTTAAATAAAGGATCCGTGTGGGCATTATATCTTGCCAAGCAAACAAGACGAACAGCCTTCTTTTGAAGTTTGAAAATACGGTCACACGAGAAACCCCACAGAAGAATGCAATAATTTAGATGAGGAAGAAAAAGAGAATTGTAGATTTGTAATAGAATATCCTGCGGAAAATAATTTTGTGTTCTTTTCATAACACCAATAATTTTTGAGAGCTTATTTCCAATTTTGTTAACGTGTGAGTGCCAATTTAAGTTTTCGTTAATTCGTAAACCTAGGAAATCAAAATCACTGGTTTTGTAGATGGGCACATTCTTTATTTTAAGATTTAAGGTGAAATTTATTTTTCGTTGAGGGAAATGAAACACCATATATTTAGTTTTAGCAATATTTATAGATAATTTGTTGGCTGACAGCCAATCACAAACCTTGTTTAATTCGATTTCTATGCTATTTGATACAGAGTCAGTGTCCTTGAGAGGAAAATTAAAAGAACTAAGTGAATTGATAAGAGTCGTGTCGTCTGCATAGAAAATCGATTCAAATTTTGAAGATGCCAAATACATGTCATTTGTGTAAATTATAAAAAGAAGAGGACCCAAAATAGAGCCCTGTGGCACTCCAGTTGTAATGGATAGGCACTTTGAAGAAACATCGTCGAATTTGACGTATTGTTTTCTGTTTGTGAAGTAATTTCTAAACCAATTTAAAGGGGTTCCTTTGATACCGTAATAATTCAGCTTATGGAATAGAATTTCGTGGTTCAGAGTATCAAAGGCCTTTGATAAATCTAAAAATATTGTGACAGGTAGGTCTCCAGTATCAAGAATCTGAAGAAGACGATCTGTTAATTCCATAGCAGCAGTTTCGGTGGAGTGCAATTTTCTAAAACCATGCTGGCTTGCGTAGAAAAGCTTTTTTGATATAAAAAATTCATACAACTGATTATACACCACTTTTTCAAAAACTTTGGAAATAGCTGGCAGGAGAGAAATTGGTCTATAGTTATCCAATAAAGAGTTATCGTCTTTTTTATAAAGAGGTAATACTTTTGCTATTTTTAATTTATCCGGAAAGATACCTGTGGTGAGAGACTGATTGACAATTAAAGCTAGAGGTACAGAAAGAGAAGTTACTAAACCTTTCAATAAATACATAGATATCCCGTCCTGTCCGGAGCTAGTCTTGGGTTTAAAATTTTTGAAAATCATAGAAATATCATCTGGAGATACATGTGAGAAAGCAAAATTACAATCGTTTGGAGTTGATAGATAAGAGGTAAAAGGTATGGAATTACCATTATTAACCTGTGCAGCTAAATTGGGACCAATATTGGTGAAAAACTGATTAAAACATTCGGCAATTTGGTGCTTGTCATTTATAATTTTGCCGTTAATTTTGAAAGCCAAAGGAAATCTATTTTTGAATCTATTACCATCCATGACAGAGCGAATTGTGTCCCAAGTCTTTTTTACATCATTTCTATATTTTGCAAATTTTGAATAATAGTAATTCCCTTTCTGTTCACGGATACATTTGTTGAGGATTTGATTGTAGGTTTTGAGATTAATTTTCGTAGGGCCATACAAAGGTGACTCGTGTGACGTGCATTTTAATTTCTTGTATAGATTATCACGAAATTTGATAGATCTAAGAATGCCGTTGGATATCCAGTTATTTTTTTTATGCTTATATTTGTTGAATTTAATTTTTCTTATGGGCATATGTTTTTCTTTGGCCTTGGTCAAAATAGTTTCTAACGTGGAGTAATTAATATTTGGGTCATGATGTGAATTTGTATCAAGTAATTGCATAATATTACAATTATTGATCTCATCATAAAAATTATGTACAGAATTAGAGTCTAATTTTTCAGCTAGAATATATTTGGGAGGGTTTTCTATATTTAGAGCTTGGTCAATGAATGTAAAACAGGGCATGTGATCTGATATATCCGTAAGGACAATGCCAGAGAGACAAGACTTTTTACAATGCGAAGTATTACAGAAAATGTTGTCTATCATAGTGGCATTCCTTTCAGAAAATCGGGTAGGAAAAATAATTTGGGGCACAAAACCACTATTGAAAATCATGTCTAGGAAATCAGCATATTTTGCACGTGTGTTCATTTTTAATAAATTTATGTTAAAATCACCGACTATCATTTTGTCACCTGGTTCACGGGATATAGTTTCAATGATTGGGAAAATATCATTCATAAAATTTTCAATGTCAGCATTCCTGTCCCTGGGTGGCCTATATACATTACAGAGGGCAATTTTTTGCGTCAAACCGTTACCATATACATCTAAGAATTGACCTTCCCATTTGTCGTTAGGATTGTAGAAGTCTTTTACGTTGTACTGAAAATCTTTATGGAGATAAATCATGAGACCACCGTGAGAACTACAAGTGGCCCTTAATGGAATGGATACATAATCTGGAATATTTAGATCTGATACGTCCGGCGAGAAATCTCCTAACCATGTTTCCTGAAGGCAAATTGCACTAAAGGTGAAATTACATTTTGCGAGTTCATCGAGAAAAATGGTCAACTTTTCAAATTTGGCGTTCAAACTTTGAATGTTTAGGTTTAAAACGGAAAAATTCTTTATAGCAGATCCAAAATAATCCATGAGATTTTTTGCCTCAACGTATGGTGAGTTCGATTCAAAAGAAATTGTATTTTCATTATCATCAGAGTTTTGTAAAACACTATTTAGGCTGTTAAGTGATACACCGCCAAAGTTCCTTAGAATTTCATTGTCAGGAATTAAAGAAGCAATAATTGAAAATTTTGTTATAAGTAATTAAACACTTCAACACTAAACCTGGTGAAACATAAGTAGGTAGCTTACTGTTTGAGCAAATACAAATTATCAAAAAAAGTGGAATTCTGAAACAACAATAGCAAAAAATAAGTGACATATAAAATGTCACAAATATATAAGAAGTTCGTTTCATCTTCGAAACAAAGGTGAATAAAAGGCAATACAGTTAATAAAGTTCGTAGAGTCGCAAACATTCATGTCTTAAAGGCACCTTCTGTGGTGGAAAAAAAAAAGACAAATAAGGAAAAATGTATATTGATGCACAATGAAAATGGTCATGCCTTACCTTTACAAATAAGGGCAAGTAATCAATATAACAATATAATTAAGTGCGCTTCAACATTATTTCATGCTGAGGTATACGAAGTGTAGACAAAGGGATACAGCTAAGGTGAAACACCAGATTTGTCATACAATACAGTGATCGAGAAAAAAGAAAGAATAGTTCAACATATCTGATTGAGGGGAAAGTAAAACAGCTTGGCCCAGGGGGACTATTGTGGACAAAAACGGTGGGGAAAAAGTGTTCATGGGTAAAAGAAAAAGCAATTGTATCTTGCAGAATCGCCTGCGTATCATGGGACAACAGTTCACATTTGCAGTACATTTCACTCAAAAATGAAAGTACTCTTAGGATCAAAACCCAGATAATCTTTGGTAATGGCCTCTTGGCTTGTTTTTGGCATGTACGGATTTTGACCCTGAATAGATAGTTCCACATAGGGCCATGACTTCAAGTATTTGATTTTGGACTTTTTCTTTAAGTCCATAGGTAAGTTTCTCCTGTAATCCATGAGCTCTTTTTTCAGTTTGCGTAAGATAGGTGGTAGATCAGGTGACAGAGAAACTTTGTGTTCATGATTTTTCAAATGTTTGGCACCCGAGAGCCATTTGTTACGGTCGTCCAAGTCCACAAACGTAATGATAATTCCAGCATCACTTTGCTGACTCAGTCGATGACATGCTGCCATCTGAGTCGACTCGGCATCTTCCACACGCAGATGATCCCGTGCAAGGTTAACACATGATTTTTTCGTGTCTCGCTGATCCTCTCCGGCGGCACCTTTTACTCCTTGAATTATGAGAGACCATTTGCGTCTATGTACATCCATGTCTAGGATCCTGGTGGTAAGGGCGGCAGAAATTTCACACATTTTATTACTCAGTCTGGGAAGGAAATCTTGCGTGACGGCATCAATACGATCGCTGGTATCTTGGATGCTTTTTTCAATTGAAATGAACTTTTCAGACAAGTCCGACAGTTTTGACAATGCTTCGCTAACTTTGCACTTTATATCATTTAATTCATCTCTGACCACCACACGGATGGCGTCCAATAACTTTGGATCAATGTCAGGTTGCTTGTCGGATCTTATACGTGAGCGTGTTTTGTCTGTCATGGCTGTTTGAAAACAAGAAAGTCTGTCACGACATGGAATGTGATCAAAGTGTCACATACTTGCGTCCTGTACTGGCTTTTATATGTACCGACTAGCCATTGTATTGTGCCATGACTGGGTCACAAACAATACATGTAAAAAAGGGCAAACAAAAAGTCTTTGTTAGGAGTATGGGCGATATTACATCGAGCGTATGAAAATTGCCCAAAAAGTCCACTTTGTTGACTCAGAAATGCCAAAACCAGTCAACAACCGAGTTCCATGTGCATTCAAAATTTACGAAAACACCATTTGCTGTCAACCAACCTTCGCAAAAACGCACGATCTGTGGAAGCTTCTCATAACGCCTTGGAACCCATGCCGCCAGCCGTGGCGTATCTCCTGGGAGGAGATAAATTAGCCAAGAAAAGTACATATACTAGTTTTAAGGAAATTTGAAGACTCTTTCAATGAACACTTGTATAATGGCCCAACAGCATTTTCACCATAAACAGTGAAAATTGAAAACAGGCAATCATGTAAGCCAGGAAAAAAAAAACGAACCTCTGTAACTTTGAATAACGTGCACCAGGACTTTATAAAAATAAATTTTGCTTAAACATTGTGCGTTCACTGTGGGGAATTTCCGTATATTTCTCCCAGCTGAGAGAATGTTTGACATGATATGCAGACATGAACATAAACTGTAGAAGGTAGATATGAAACAGGTACACATGTAATGTTACAGATCATCTAGTATTGTTTCCTGTGTTTCTGGAACATACATGTATATTAATGAGGGCTCTTGGAGGATAAATGGTTATGCTTTTCTATATAAAGGGTCCATGAAAAATTAATGAAGATTTCCTCAACAGACATAAGCAAACAGGTCAAGTAATAGAAACTTGCCTAGAGAACCATAGGTGATGTTCCAACTAGACTCCCTCCCATAGGATTTTTGAGCAGTTTTGCATCATGCCTGATCACCATCAAATTGATTTTGGAATGGTCCGTATGGTTCACAAGGTAATACATGCCAAGGCGTCAAAGTATCTCTGACATGTTGGAACCAGTCTTTAATGTGAACAGTGGGACTGGACAAGTGTCCAAGGTGACTTGTAGGTTCTACCTGTGAAACCAGCTATTCAGGCAATGTGAACAGGGGGACCACCAGGGCAAGTGTCCCAGGTGCCCTGTATATTCTACCTGTGAAACTAGCTGTGTAGGCAAAACAATGCATTTACCCTTATACCCCCCTTGAACTGGTTAAAACTGGCTGGTAGTCAAATCTTGTCTCCTTCAGTGTTTTCAGCTACTTTCAACAGTAATGAAAAACAATGTGACTAAAAATTGTAAGACATATTAAGATCACATGCAAAGGAAAACTGTTGACTGAGTCAAGGGGGAAAGGATTAATCAGGGGTTACATTGTATAAGGAATGTGACCAAGACCTTAAAAGCACAAGTTCATTGCCAGCTTGTAAAACAGATCATGTAAAACATTTTTTTTTTCAAAAACTTAGAAGCTATATTTGTTTATATCAAGAAGTTTATACGAGTAATCTTACATCTTGTCACAATGTACATTTGTGTGTGTATTTTACATTATCTTATAATCAAATAAAGCAAATAGAGCACACTGATTGGTTAAAAGGCGTGTTCCATATTTCCTATACCAGTGTGTGTCACAACACGTCACACAGTGGTATACTTAAGTTGTATACAACGGTAGCCTCATTTTCATCTTGTAGCAGATGAAAACAATGGCAGTGGAGAACAAGCGACGTTTTGCTATTGAAGGGAATACTTGTTGTTGTTGTTGGATTATTTGGGGGTTTTTTATGCCAACTACTTGCCTTGAATATGCGATATAATCACCATGCCATGCTCTGCTATGGTACACGAGATTTGGCCACCTCAGCAATCTGAGTACCACGAGGCTCTTCAGGCTTCGTGGTACACAGCATACTTCAGTGGCCAAATCTCGTGTACCACAGCAGAGCGTGGCACAACTGATAATATCTCCTTTTAGTCATATAGTCATATTTGTCATGCACCACCATTGGTAATTTTAGACCCCCATTAGGGCAATGTGCAAGATGAGCTGTGCTTAACATGTTTTTACCCGCAGAAAATAAAGATTAAAAAAATACAGTTTTATAGGTGGAACATAAGATTATACACACACATACATATATAATAAATATATATATATATATATATATATATATATATATATATATATATATATATATATATACATATATATATATATACATATATATATATATACATATATATACATATACATATATATATACATATATATACATATATATATATATATATATATATATATATATATATATATATATATATATATATATATATATATATATATATATATATATAAATATATACATATATATATATTTATACGGGCATGTATATCAGTACTTTCAGTGCCACATATTGTATTCAGTCAACAGCTTTCTTTGACATGCTTTGGGTGCTGAGGAAAGCTGTTGACCTGGACTGTTATATTGTAAGTAACCACATGCATGCTGGTACTCGAATGAAAGGTCTTTTTACAAGGAACATGAATCTGGCACCATTATTATAATTCAGAGCAGTTCATTTTAAGCAGTTTGACAGTAAGTCACAGTCGGTATTGAAAGAGTTTAAAGTCAAAGCCTTGAACAGCACAATTAGACCTGATCCATGAAGAGAATGATTTTAACTGTATCACAACCCATTGATTGAGACTTGTGTGTTACAGGCATGTAAGAACTTCAACAACGACGGTGAGTGTGTTCCCTTCTGCCCCCCTCAGAAGATCTATGACCAGAAAATCTTTAAGATGGTGCCCAACCCGAAAGCCAAGTACACCTATGATACACTCTGTGCAACGGAATGTCCAAGTAAGTACTGCATAAATATGAAAGGTCATCGTCATCTCTTGGAAAATAACATTACAGACAAGTCAGCTGCTTTGATGTGTTTTCACAGGGGGGGGGGGGGGGTCATATTTTTACACTGGTGGATAGGGGTTTAAGATGGTTTGGACCATTATATGCTCCTTTTTTTATCTTAGAAAATGGCATGATTGATATTTCTGCTGTTTTCAAATGAACATAGCTTATGACTTCTGCTGGGGTACTACGTATTACTATTGGGTAAAAACAGTGTACACATACATGTATCTTATGAATGAGATATTGAAGTCTTGCTAAACTGCATACAGAGGGGAAAATATTCCTATCATCTCTTGCTCATTGCGCTTCTGCTTCTCCTTCAATAAATTGTCTGTGTGATAACTCAAAAAGCATTGCAGATTGGTGACCTGTACCTCAATCTCAAGGTCACAAGGGCTGAAATGAAATTAAGTCTGATTCGTTGTAGGTCACTTGAGCAGACAGTTGAAAAAAATGATCAGATTATGTATCTTTCTGAGTTGTTATATGGGAATGCTTGTAGATGACCTTAGCCTTTTTTCAAGCTCACAAACCACGTAAAGTAAATCAGTTTCTGTGGAATAATTTGAAAAGGATTGAATGAAAGTTGGACAAACTTGTTTAGCTTGTATCCTAGTGTATGTTTTCACTCAGGACTACAGACGAGTGACCCTGATGTCATTATAAACGTCATAGGGCCATTTAAATGAACTGTTTTCATGTGATCACTTGAGAAGAATTTGATGCACATCACTCCAAGTTGTTATAATTATTCAAGATGGATTCAATGTGTAGCAAAATAAATTCTGAAAGAGTGCATGCAAGCAAGGTATGTTTTTGTCCAGCATTGCCAGCACTGAGTCTGTGGATGATGGTCCTGGTACCCTCTGTTTGTGTATTACAGAGTACCTGGTTCACGACCAGGGAGCGTGTGTTAAGGAGTGCGGAGCAGGCAAGGTATCGCAACCAAATGAGAAGAACCAAATGCACTGCATGAAGTGTGATGGACCGTGTCCTAAAGGTAAGCACCACAGAGGGGGGAAGCCTGCAGTCATACAAGTCGATGTGATGCCCCAGCACACAGTTTTTCTGTGCTGATTTTTATGGGATATATCTAGTGTTTCTTTATTTTCCTTCTGCAAAGAAATGATTATATGGTTTAACCCTTTGCATGCTGGTCACAACCAAAGTGACACTTCTACGGGGCTTGACATTAAGGCAAGCCTGGTTGTCTGCGGACAAGGAAAATTTAACAAAGGGACAAGTTAAAGTTTAGAAGCCAGAATGGACAGCCAATATTTCTTGGTGGACAACCAAACTATTTGGCACTTGCAGGACTTAAAATCAAACATATTTTCTTTTAAAAGACTGTGCAGATTGAGATAAATACATTGCAAAATACAAATCTATCAATCAACCTGACAGAACTGAGATTTTATCAGCAAATTTTTACGAAGACTACATAAGGAAAACATCACGGCGGGTGATAATACAGTTTCCTACTTACCAATTCTTCAAGGCTTTACCAGAGCATCAAAATTTCACATTAGTTCTACAGTAATCCAGATTGTATGTTCCCCGAACAGAAAGTCACTAAACTGTGTGAAATATGTGAAGCTGAAGCTCCAAACATGTAGGACTTTCACAGCAGATACCATCATCAGTTCTCATTCAGTTCTTGTAGATGCCACCAGGTGGCACACTTGTATAGGCATGAAATGCACTATCTGTGCAGTTATAGAAACAAATTGATGAATTTAATATAGATATCAAAACAGCATTGGTTTGTTTTTTGGTTTTCCTCTTTGAAATTAAACAGCTAAATGAGAAGGGAATAAAGTAAATCAAATGAGGTATTGAAGTGGGAAAAACGTGCTGCATTTTATTTTAAAAATTCTGTGATTAAAAACTATAAATCCAACCTTCACCAACATTAAAAAGACATGAAATAGATTTTTAGATCTGTCTGTATTTCAGTTTGTATAATCGTTAGCATGAGTCTGGTAAGAAGTTTAAAAGGGTCAATTCAAATAAGTGTTTTTGTCAATGAAAAAAAGTCCACGATTCATTTAAAACAGATATAGGCCTATTACATAAATGGTAACTTTTACTTGTGTGTGTTTAGTCTTGACGAGGTATAAGATATTAGCCAAATCTTGCTAGTATGCAGATATATATGATTTGTATGCTTGTTGTTTCTTGGAAGGTTTCATCACAACACATGTCACCTTGTTTGTGTGAATTTTTTTCACATCTTACAGATATGTACCCACAGAAGCATGCAATGAAAAAAGAGCAAGCAAATGAATAAAAGTAAAAAAAAAAATTTCCGAGAAAGTATAGCTAGGTCTGATGGAACAAATGGACTTTTAAAAGTCTTCTCAGATTCAGTGGAAAAAGTGACTTTCATGAGGGACAGGTTAACATTTAATCCAAGTTGTCCCAGGACAAGTGGCCAAAATCCTTACATGAAGCTTTGCTTATGAACTATCATAACGATACAATCTTCAAATTTATCGTTCATGTACAAAGAGGCCTCGTTTAAATTGTCTCCAGAAAAAAATAAATGGTGCAGATCAAGAACTGTGCCAGTTGCATTGTGGGTAATATGCACCAAACACAGACTGAGCACAGTGGGAAAAAAAGCTATGACTAAGCGTAGGAATTTGGATTGTGAGGGTTGATCTGTAAAGAAATATGAAAAGTAGGAGGAATCAAGCTGGAAACCAAATGAAATAAAAAAAAAAAAAACTTGGCCCAAAGGTAGAATAATATTAATTCAAATGTTAATCTTGTGTGTATGGTCCTACTTTCAGCATGCAACGGAACTCCACCGGGTAGCTGGGTAAACTCCAACAACGTTCATACTTTTACTAATTGCACTTACATTAAAGGCAACATCCGCATCCTGTCTACTTCATTTTCAGAGTAAGTGAAGTATCCATTGCCTCATTCACATAGTTAGCAGAGTGGCCCACTGTATAACTGAAGTAATTTTGCATGCAGGGGAGGGCAAAGTCATGTTTTAAGTGACGGGATAATCAGAGATTTATTACTGGGCATATTAAAACACTCTATTTATATATAGTATGGAAGGAGCACATTCATGTCAAAAAAAAAATTAAAAATTAAAAAGAAGAAAGGATAAAGCAAAGTTTAAAGTGGGGTTGTGGATGGCAAACATATATATTAATGTTTACATTGTAATCCAACTGTGTAAGGATAGAATATAGGCCTAGGCATGTTTACCACAAGGTGCTTCTGTCTGCACTGGAAGGATGGGAAAACCGCTACATGTAATTGTTTACTTACTAGTGCAAACTGCCATTTGCCTCATTATGACCATGTATTCCCCATTCATAACATTCTATTCTCAAAAATACCTATACCTTGTACTTGACCAGTGCTTTGTTGTTTTCCACCAGGGACAGTTTTAAAAACGTGTCCGCAATGGAGCCTAAAGATTTACAGGCATTTGAGAATGTCAAAGAGATCAGTGGATACCTGCTGATACAGTCAGACCACCCTGGCTTGAAGGATCTCTCCTTCCTAAGGAGCCTGGAAACCGTACATGGAAGAAACCGAGTTGGGTGAGATGTTGCCTTGTCTTGTATACACATACAGATCTACCCGACAGAAGTGAGGAGATATGTTAAGATCGTTTTATTTCAGACCAGCAGGGGCCCATAAAAACAGCCAGCAAATAAAAATGTATGTGAGTAAAAGGATACAGTATTAAGGGTGGAAACCATCATGTTTATCCTCAGGTAGTTGGTCAAGTTGCTGCACTCTTGGCAGTACAGGGGTCCCGGTCATGAGAGACCACTCCAAGGAGAGACCAACTGTCTTGAAAGACCACCTGTTCAGGATACTTCACCACCTACTTTACATCTTATTTACTGTAAATTGCTTTATTTTTCTGTGTATAAATTTTCACGGTTTTTGTATTTTTGGCATTTCACTGCAGTTTTAATTTCAGTTTTGGACATAATTCCCATTCAAACAATGTTAAAATACTATTTCACTGTTTTTATTTTCACGGTTTTGTGCCGTCAGCGAAATAAGTGAAAATAAGAATACAGTGAAATTAAAGCAATTGACAGTATATCCTATGAAAGTCCATGTGTCTGGAGAGACCACCTGTTTAGGATACTTTGCCAACTACTTTACATCTTATTCATATCCTATGAAAGACCACCTGTCTTGAGAGACCATAATTTTGGTCATCCCTAGGGGGTGGTCTTTCAAGACAGTAATTCCAAGAGTACAGTAACATAACCCACCTGGCATAAGTATACACAGTAGCGTGGAACTAAACATTTGATCCGTCAAATCTTCCACTGTAAAATGTATTAAATTCAAAACTGCTCCCAAGAAGTACAAGTCTTTCCTGACAAATCACCAAAGCTATATTCCATTAGAAACAAATATTTCACTGGTACTGCATCATTTCAATAAACTAAATACAATCTGAAAGACATAAATTGAAACAGCTTCAACATGTTCAACTGACACATGACTATGGCTGACTGCAATAAGCATAACCACAACATACCCGAGAATGACACAGATTAACTCCATACTGCCCAGCAACAGTTTTGGAGCCTTAACCAGTACATGTAAGTGGGTATTTGTCAGTCTGACCACCCCTGCAACAGACACCTGTATTTCTGTAACGACCTTGGAACTGTGTAGAAATGAGGTGAAGGCCGGTACATGTACATGATGGAAAGACCCAGGCCACCACTTCATTCCTAACAAACAGCAGACAATTTCAAGTACATTGTAATTGTTCAGGTGGCAGTCACCACTGGAGCATCTGGTTTGTACTTAACATGGGATAGAGTCTGGTTCCCTCAGGCAGATTATATAACACTCCAGTGTTAACATGATAAAACTTGATCTGTTCTCGGCGAGTATGCTTCCGTTTCAACTGCAGTGAAACTAGGTATGTGAAGCCCCAGACAGTGGACGGAGCTCTAACATGTTTCCATTTTTTTACAGTAACCGGTATGGTGCCTTCAGCATTAATGCTACCCCCCTACTGTCCTTGGGTCTCAGCTCGCTGAAGTCAATCAAGAATGGCCCTGTTGTGATTGTGGCTAACAAGTTCCTCTGTTATGCGTACACTATCAACTGGGACCTGCTCATCGAGGATAGGGCAAGCCAACGCATCCGTATCTCAGAGAACAAGGACCCCAAAGTATGCAGTAAGTATTAGTAGGCAGTATCCTTATTGTCTACAGTTGTTGTGACATACCTCATGTGTCTGTAATGGTAGACCATAACAGCAGACGTCCACTGGTACATTTCCACTGAGTGCACGTGGAGCCACCTGGGGGGATAAACAATAAACAAAGCTCACTCCACTGATTGGTCAGTCTTTGCCAACAGGAAGTGGTGTGTTATATAGACGTTCCCATGTGCTGGTGGCTCCATCTATTTTTGACGTCTCACTGAAACTTAAAGTTCACTATTTTTTTTTGTTATAATTCCTATTAATGCCATGTTAAAAATATTTTTCACAGTGTTCTTATTTTCATGGTTTTGAAGCTTCAGCAAAATTAGCGTAAATAAAATCATGGCAAAGTTAAATGAATTCACAGTATTGTAGAATGGATGAAAAGACAAAGTCAAAAACAACAGCTTGCTATTCATGGACAGCTATCTTGGAGCCATGACTATTTTGTGAAAACCCATTCCATATTGTGTCGGTGTAGGCCAGGGTCAAGTGCTCTTGCTTTGCCTGCCTGCTCCAGTTCCCATAATCCTTTCCACCCATAAATGCAGACCAAATTCAAGACTGAGTCAACAGCCTCCTCGGGTGTGGGTTGTGGATGCTAAGTAAAGATGTTGACCAGTGACATGTTAGCTTCCTTGGTCTCATCTACAATTCTCATCGTGTGTGCTAACACAAATATATTGTGTTTCCAAGAGTCAGTCTACCTACCTACCTACCTACCTACCTACCTACCTACCTACCTACCTACCTACCTACCTGTCTGTCTGTCTGTCTGTCTGTCTGTCTGTCTGTCTGTCTGTGTCAATAGTCAACAAGTTGAAAATTACATAAATTAGGGCCACTTTAATATATAATATCTTCAAAGCTATTAAGGATAGAGGAACCGTTTCAACCTGAATTCATAGGGCCATGCAATCAGTGCATCCAATGAACCACAACTAAAAGTTGTAGAATTTTAATTTATGCTAATTAGGGACACTTGAAAAAGTTAAACGCAGTCAATGTTCTGTCATTCCTAAATGCTTAGGTTTGTGCAACAGTAGCATCCAATTAAAAGCACACAGACAAACTTGGTTTTGGAGCAATTCTTTTCTTGCTCAAACTGTTTTTCATCTCTACTCCAAAACATTGTAGCAGGTAACATTGGACCACCAGCTGGTTGTGGCTTGTCTATGGGGAAAGGGCCATTGGAGGCAGGAGAACAGTTTGTCAGGCAATGTGAAAAAAAGAAAAGCCTCATTTCACACCAGGTTTGGTGCCCTGAAGGAAATCTTTGACAAGCAGGAATGTATAATTCCTATAATGATTACCGTTAAACATTTAAGAACCAGTAGTAAGTAAGCATCAAGCGGAGCCTGATTGGATGAGAACTAAGAGTATGGGCCAGTAGGTCACTGTATACATATCACAGAACCTGGAAAACCACTTGCCTGCGAAGCAGACTCTGTTCTTTTTATGTTCTGATGTTTATGTACTTCGTTGGAGATAGAAGGCCTGCTTTGCAGTCAAGAAAACGGCTGGTTCACAACTATTGTGTGTCCTGACTCACTTGGTATATGATTTTCTCTGTTAGATGCCACAGGACAGGTGTGCCACTCGGAGTGTACAAAGGATGGCTGTTGGGGCCCTGGTGACCACGAATGCCTGAGATGCAAGAACTTCCGACTGGGGAAGCGTTGCCTGGGGAAGTGCTCCCAGGAGAGAGGGCTGTATGAAGCCGGCAACAAACAGTGTGCATTTTGTAACAAAGAGTGCCGCCACGAGTGTACCGGTCCAGTAAGTGTATAGTTCATACTACCAGGCATCAGACAGGGCTGGCTGATACTCTGTGTTTTTAACACTGTGTGCCCACCCCTGGAGTGAAGCCCCAGTAACGTATTTATATGAGGCATGGGGATTCTCTTTTTGCAAGGACTCTGGTTTTAATTTTTGATGGGGCATAGGTGTCAACCCTAAATGGTGTAAATTAGGAGATCCAGGTAAAAACTGCATCAAAACAAATATATTGGGTCATTTTCCATCAAAATGCTCTCATGATAACAACTTTTGGAGTCTCAAAATTGGGAGACTCCGACCAGAATTGGGAGAGTGTGCTGTATTAACAGAAGTTCATGCAGAGTCAAACTGAGACGTGCTGTTGTCTGAGCAACAGGCCAGCATTGTTGGAGTAACAGGCCAGCATTGTTGGAGCAACAGGCCAGCATTGTTGGAGTAACAAGCTGGCATATAGACGTATTTTTTAATTGAGCATGTGTGTTGTCATGGTTTAATATTAAGCTCAGACAGAGAGTCGCTATAAGAGATATATACATCGTGATATTCCTAGCTCCGAAACATGTTTTGAGAGTTACGCACTGAAGACCTGATATTATCCTTCAGACTAATGTAGCCTTTGAAAATTACCTGTCAAAAAATGTTTTTTATAAAGAGGAATTTTTTTTTAGATCCTTGATGTTTCTGTATTTATACTTTAGACATAGGTAATGACAAGATGGGCAGGGAGAATATTGATGATGTGGATGTGTTTGCAGTATAATCGACATGTTGAGATAAATGAAAAACAATCTTGTATGAGAGACACTTTATCTCAATTGAGCATTTAGCTGGAAGGCGCAGGTTTTTCAAGATACGAACACTTGCATTGTGTACCTGTCACCATATCTGCTGTTGAGAACAGCACTGACTGTGTTTATGTGATTATCGTATTTCTCCAGGGTAGTGACAAGTGTATAGCTTGTAAGAACGCCAAGGATGGACCATACTGTGTCCACATGTGTCCAAAAACCAAGTATGCTGATGAGAAGGGCATCTGCCAGAGCTGCCACCGGAACTGTGAGAATCATGGGTAAGTGCCAGGTCATGACAGGGTAAGTGACAGGTCATGATAGGGTAAGTGACAGGTCATGATAGTGTAAGTGACAGGTCATGATAGGGTAAGTGACAGGTCATGATAGTGTAAGTGACAGGTCATGATAGGGTAAGTGACAGGTGACGACAGGTTAAGTCAAGTTATGATGGGCTATGTCAGGTCTGTATGGGGTAAATTCTAGGCAGTTAGAGCATATGCCAGAGCTGCCACCAGAACAGAGATTCATGGGTAAGTGACAGGTCATGGTGACCTAAGTGCCAGGTCATGACAGGGTAAGTGTTAAGTTATGATGGGGTAAGTGTCGGGTCAGTATTAGGTAAATTCTACGTAACAATACCGCATAGAGTACTGTTGGTTTCACTGCTAGCTCCATACTGTTACTGATTACTGTGTACTTATGCTATAATTAATACAGTGCTCCCTCTTTATAACACACCTCATTACAAGGTGGATTCTGATATAAGACAGTGGGTACCATGGCTTCCACTGAAGTACTTTTCCCATCACTTTTTGGTTTGAAGTCCATCTGTTATAAGGCGGTTTTGCTATAACACGGTCTACCCTGTGGATCCCAACACCAGCGTTATAAAGAGGGAGCACTGTACATGTATATCACTTTAAAACCAATAATATTAACACTAGTTATACATAAAGTGGTGTTTCCATAGTATCGGTCAGTGGTTTATATAATTGTAACTGATGACTTATTTGTGCTGATGGATCAGCTGAAATACAGTCGAATGCTTTAGTCTGACTCGTGACGTCAGACTGAACTTGTCAGTTGTCGGTAAAAGCCTTTGTCTGGATGTTGTCGTTCAGATCATGCAGAGCCTGGGTGGCTTTGTACACAGCATGCAAATGACATTCTCATTTGAGCGCTTAAAAAGAAACTGATTGTATTTTGTGCATAAACTATGTCATTGGGTACTCAGTTAAATGCAGGAAATGTTTTTGCCAAAAGACAAGTATATCACCAGAGCCAACCACACTACCCAGGCAAAGCTCTGTCAAAACTTACATATAGTTCCAGAGATTCAGATTGCCTCTGATGTGATAGTGTGTAAACCATTGTTTTATAGACAGCCCCGAGTTTGTGTTTTCCTGTGTAGTTGGCTTGTTCACCAGGCCTGATGGGTAGTGCTTTCTTTCAGGTGCTCTGGACCTCTCCAGACTCGTGGTGAAAATGGCTGCAACGGCTGCTCCAAGGCTTTGGTGGACGATGACAACAAGGTGATCAGGTGTCTGCCTCTGAACTCCTCCTGTGGTGACGGATTCTTCAAGTCGCAGTGGAGTGGCATGGAGGTGAGGATGGGGAGGACCAAGCAGAGTGGGCGTTGACGGAGGGAGGGGCTGATTTGGGGTAGAAAAAGGGTGGGCGTGAAAGGTAAGGGCAGTGCTGAGGCAGGGTTGAAGGGGTGGTGGAGCTGAGAGGAAGGGATGTATGGAGTCTCTGACGAGTCCAGTCCAAGAAGGCGAAACCGGTCCATCTGTAAAAATTCAGTCTCTGATGAGTTCCAGTCCAAGCGGGCAAAATCGCTCAGACTTAATAAAAAAATTAACCATTTTGACTGGATAAATTGGCCATCAAGCATACATAGGCACTTTACCACCTGGGCACTTGCCACGTATTGACTTTATTGAAAGTTAAGAGAGTCTAGGAGCTCATCTGGTTCTGTCAAGCCCGTTTGACCAGGAAGTTTTGAACAGGTAGGGCTGAGAGCTACCAACACAGGCAAGAAACCATATGAAACTACTTTTGATAGTAAGCACGAAAAAACATCAAAGCTGACATGCCTTGTTGTAGGAAAAGAAATGTTTTGTGGGCCACTGGCGTAAAAAATTTCTGAGTTCAGCTGACTCTTCAGTCAGTCGAGCTTGTAGGATTGGTCTGGGTTCATTGGCAGCTGTTGTGTATTAGTGATTCATTGATGTTGCCTTTCTGTCTGGTGTCTGAGTGTAAGGTAGTATCTGCCAATGCTATTTCACGTTATATCTTTGGACGAAACACTTCTACCTTTCTTTGTGATCAGTAACAACATCTGACAGGCACCAAGGACTTACAATAACATCTACAAATCGGACTTTCACATCGATCACATTGATATCGGTAGCTTTACTTTCTTGAAGAAAGTGTTTTGCCAGGTGTGTGTCATGGTTGATTACACCGAGGTGTTCCTCATTTTGCCGGGGGCCAAGGTAACCAGGAGGAGGAGCGGGCTCTGGAACACGAGGAGATGGCGACCTACACCTAATTTCCAAAGCTGTGGGGATACATCAGTGATTTCAGTGTTGGTGTCATATCTCCACTACACAAGCTGGGGCTTTCATATTGTGCACAATGGTGGTCCTCTGATGTTGAGGCTTTACCTGGTTGACCTTGACCTAATTGGCAAGGTTGCTGGGCCCCTTCAACCCATGCATGTAAGGTCACCTAAACCAGGGACATGTTATAGACTGGACCTACAATGCTAGCTTGAATGCTAGCTTGAATCCCTTTTGCAAGTAACGAGGGGAGAAAACCCGATCGTGCCTTCACAGGCAATCGCCACACTAATGCCCCCCCCCCACACACACACACACACCCACAAGTCAGTCTGACTTATGTTGGATGTAGGTTGCTAAAACTGGCATCATCAGGTCTGTCATTAGTAGTTAACATTTGGCAGCTACTTTTACTCCAAATAACAAATAAACTTGGGATGCATGCACAATTGATCTCACCATTTGAATGGTGGAAAGAGAAGCTGGGCATCATTTGTTTTGTTGACATGTTACAATGAATAGATAAGTCATAGCAGTATTACATTTTGTTTGACAATGAGATTGATAAAAGTTGAAGAATTTTATATTTTTTTAATATTGGCTTTTGCTCGAGAAGAACACAGAAAGTGTGCATATATATGGAATGTGCAGGGAACAGTCTTTTTTCTGTCGTTGCTAAAACGTCCTGTGGTTGATCCTGGCGATTTGCTGTAATTTGGACTTGAAAATCTTGCAGATTCTGAGCAAAATGGAAAGTTTTAGCAATGTTTATGTTGTTTGATTAAAGACTAAGTGTGAATTTGTTAGCATAATATGTGTGTAACAGCATTTTCCTGTGTCTGACGAGCAGATTCCCATAGACCCCCTGTCTTTATAATGGAAAAGAAATACTGGGACCCATGAGATAAATTTCATATGTCGTATATTTATCTTTACTGCTCACCAAGTTAACCACAATCAGCTGGCAACCTATGACTCTTGCAACATCACTCCAGCTCCGAGATCACTTGCCATCGCCAGTGGCATGTGTAGATGACAATGAGCCTGATGTGTGTGTGTGACACTAATCACATGAGCTGTAGGTAAGCTACATACATCAAACAAGCCACAGCCCATTGGTAGGTCCATCTGAATAGCAGGTCCCTGGCTGAGCACGGTCTTCTTGTTTTATAAAAAAAAAAAAAAAAAGAAAAAAATTATGTTAACCCCTTTGATCCTCAGAGGTGGTTAAAATCACTGTATTTGCATGTGATGCTTGGACTCCAAGGGGTTAATGTATTGCTGTCTTATGTGATGCAGGTGTGCAAGAGGTGCCATGAGCAGTGTCTCACCTGTATAGGAGCCGGGCTACAGTTCTGTGAGAAATGCAAAAACATCCGCCAGGCAGGCCAGTGTGTGCAGAAATGTTATGCCGACTACTACGTGGACCGTGACGGCAAGGAGTGCAAGCCCTGTAGCGCTCTGTGTCGCGGCTGCACCGGACCCACCTCACGTGACTGTCGAGAATGCCGCGTGTTGAAGGTCTACTTGGATCTGCCCAATGAAAATGGAGACAGACATGTGAGTGTTGAAATACTTGAGTTGATGTTTACCGAGCCTGGCAGCAAGTGTTGACAGACTTTATATATTTGTATTGTAACACAGGGCCAGATTCTTTGAGGCTCATAAGAAATTTACTCTTTTGGTGCCAGTCACGTCTAAAGTGTGTCTACTAATATAAAAGTAGTCTGAATTATCATTAGGATCTCAGATTTGTATTCCTCGTAAAAAGACCTTTCATTCAAGTACCATCATGCCTCTAGTTTCACAGAAAATATCCAGGTCAACAGCTTTTTTCGGCACGCATTGGGTGCAATGCGCCCAATATGCACCGTGAAAAACTGTTGATTCAGTCGGAAATTTGGTACTTAAAGAGTTAACTACCAGAATATCTTTGTTAATTTTGTTCACAAGATGGCAGTTCACAGTGTTTTCACTAAAATGTTTTTTTTCTTTTTCGGGGATTCGAATGACCCTTTCATCAACGTTTCAAGAGGTCAACAACATTTTAAGAAAGAAAAAAAATTTAAGAGGGTCAACAAAATTTCAATTGCTTGTTCTTGATTCTTTTCATGTTTAAATTTAATAATAACATGACCACCCAATTTCAGATCATTATTGGATTCTCAGTCTGAGTCAGTGCAATTTAAAAAGTGACCATTAGGTTAGACAGGGACAGGTTACCTTATGGAGAGGAAAGAGTTCGGACTGCGGAATAGGGTAAAGACTACTAGGAGGTGGTTGTGGGCAAAAAGACACAAATACAATATTAGTTACAGTAAATCTCTATGACGATGTCATACATTTAAGTAACAGTCTAGTAACTTAAGTATTGTATGACCTTTCCTTCCGTCTTTTCTTTTTAGTTACAAATTTTTTCAGGGCCCTAACGTACAATAGTTTATCATCAAATTTTCTTGATGGCAATAGTTGGCTAATGGTCATTTTCGTGTTGACTGTCCACTGAAGCCCCTTTCACGTAGAACACTGCTGAGGGGTACTTCATTCAGCAGTACTTCCAGCTTATAAAAGTCTGGGTACATTTCTTTCTCTCTAAATTCTGAAGAACTTGTTTCATTCAATGACTCCATTCGATGCATGGGACTCAGGTTGCAAAGACAGAAGTGTCTCCATCGATGTGAGAAACAAGTCAGAGTTAGTTGATAGCTGGCAACATGGAGTCAATCTTAGTCGATCCATGTGCCCTCACTGGACGAGCCAGCAAACTAATAGTTCCCACACCATCTCTTGGTTTGCGATTTTTTGGGTAACTAGCATGCAACCTGAATCCCAGGTATTGCTACCAGAAGATATTTAAAATGTAAAAAGTCTTTCTTTGCAGTTCTCCTGTCTACCATGGGCGGTACAGTTACCCTACTACTGAGAGTATGAGTAACCCAATACCACTCTAGAATGGTGTCCAGCTCATTGTCAGCGTACTGGCTAAGAGCTGGTGCTGCCTAAGGAAGTAACTTTGGACTGAAAACTGCAGTCAAACAATTCAAAATATCCATATCTTTTGATGGAAACCGTTGATCAACTTCAACCATGATTTTTTCAGTGTACTTCATTTTGAGAGAAATAAACTCTTTTTTTACTTTTTTTCATTGTTGTTTTTTGCTTCCACTCCATGAAAAAAAACCATCTTCTGATTTTGCTAAGTAATCAATAATATCTGTCAGGCTGTCTCCATCCGTTGTTTTCATATTGTCTAAAACAGCGTGTGCTCCTTCCTATGAATGTTTGAATGTTTCGATGTGGGCTGTATCATTTTGAAAGACAGTGCTCGGTTTATTGATGTTCCACAGTATATCTTAAAGGAAAAAATTTGTAGCGGGAAATTTGTATTTGTAACTGTGAACTTCCTTGAGTAAACTTTTGGCGTCTTGGACTTTGTTCAGCTTGCTGTCAAAGTGCCATCACCAGTATGTGTCAACTTTCTAAAAGTACATCAACAGCTCGAAAGGTGGACAATCACCTTACTGTGCTTGGGTTGTTTGAAATTTGTTGTTTTGCTCCTCAAGATTCTTTTCAACTCTCAAATCTTCTCGTATCTAACAGCGCTATGTTGGTCAAAGTTGAAAATTTGGTTTACTTTTGATATATATTGCACAAGGTAAGGACAACATGATGGTACAGTCAGGGCTAACCAATGAGCCACATAGTGTACTGACACCAAAAATGCAGTAGCTTCTTTTAACTATATAGTTACATCATTTTTTTTGTCCCTACCGTGACACTGGCCCTGTCACTGGCAAAGCCGACAATTTTGTTTATAGGTACTAGTATTTTTTTTTTCATCTCCAGAAAATCCACAATAGTCTGGTAAACTGTTTCTGCTTTGCCTTCTTGAATTGCAACATTTAGACCAGACACAATTGTTGGTTGACCATTAACAGACACCTGTAGATAAATTAATCGTTTTTAGCTCAACTGAATGGTAGCTGAGCTTATCTTATGGTCCTTTGTCCGTCATCAGCAATTCACATTTTCAACTTCTCCAAAACCACTTGGCAGATTGACTTCAAATGTTGCAGAAATGTACCTTGAGTGGGTCTCTGCCAAGTTTGTTAAGTGGTCAAGCTCCAGTAATTTTTGGATTTTTTTTACAAAATTTTTTGTTCATTTTTTTGTCAAGTCCTAAAAAATCTTCTTCTCTGAAACCACTGAGCCAACAGCTTTGAAATTGTAGAGGTACACTTCTGGGGACCCATAGACCTTAAGTTGTTCAAGAGGTGGTGCTGTGATTTTTTTCAATTTTTTGTTTAAATTTTTGTGTGTTTTTGCTATTGGGCAATGATCCTTTAGTTGGTCTCTGTGAAGTTTGTTCAAATGATCATGCTCCAATGATTTCTGTACTTTTATGAATTTTTTTGGCAAATCTAAAAAAATCATCTCTGAAACAGTTCACCCAATTACTTTGAAATCACACAGGGACACTCCTTGGGACCCCCAGTTAATTTTTTCACCAGGTGGCACTGCAAAGTTTTATGAATTTTAGTAGGTTTTTTTTTTTTTTTAATCCCTGCTTTCATTAATGAGGTTGTGTGTCCATTTTTGCATCCGCACTAAGACATCAAATATGAACAGTCTTGGGCGAAATGGATGCCAGATGCAAAGATGGCTTCACTTATTGCAGAAATGGTAAGAATGAGTAGTTAAAAACAGCTCTCAGACTGATCATTGTATGACAGATATGGCCTTCAATAGTGGTTTTATGGCTCAGATATAATTTATTTGTGAATTTGTTTGCTGTTTCGGCAACATGCACAAGATTTTGTGTGGCATGAGTATGTGTTGACAGCTGACCTTATTTGTGTACATGGACTACAAGAACATGGTCAGAATCAAATCGCTCACCTCTGCACCATCAAACAATAGCTGGACAAGTATCTCCCCTGTTTCGATTCAAGGCATCGGCTTAATTTTTCACGACAGGTGCTGCACAGTGGCAACAGAAACTGTTCTCGTCAGGGAAGACCCATACCCTTACATGTAAATGGAATGATGAATACCAGACAGACAACAAGTGTGCATGTTCTGACATTTTGTGCACGTCCGTGTAGGCACTGTAGCCCACCATCAAGCATGGCAATGGAAGGTCATGTGGCGTCTTTGACACGCTAATGTATCACTGTATTTTATAAGCCTGAACCAAAATGTAATGAAATTCATACGTTTAGTAATATATAATTAGAGCTTATTTGAGCTCTGCCGTGATGTGTGCAGATCCACATTGCCATTGGCACTTAGTTTCACACCAGCACACACACATTTTCAATTTATCACATTTTGTTCATGTATTGTGATTTCATTGTAATAAGATCGGGTGTCACAGGTAATCCATTAGTTGACACCACAAGACTGGCCAAAGTTGCGACTTTGCTGGACAGAAACTGTGCACACTTGTTTTTATTTCAAGGAAGTTTCGATGTGTCATGTATGGTAGGGCCATCTCAAGGGTAAAATACGAAACTGCCGCTCATGATGGAGACCTCAAACTTTGTTGAACATGCCATTTTGACGCCTTAAAAGAAAGAAACAATTAGAGTCAAGTTGCTCATATACCAGATTTGTTCAAAACGAGCAGAAGAAAAGTAGGTATGAATGTCGTTTGATGAAATATGCTAGTTTTAAGTACCTTTGAGGATTGTTTCGATGAACACGTGTTATCACCGCCCGACAGCAGTGTACCCATTTACCATGCATAGTGAGGATTGAAAACTGGCAATCAACAAGCCGGAAGAAACATATCAAACTCTATACCTCTGAATAATGGACACCATGACTTTATGAAAATAGGCTTTGCTCAAAAAGTGCGGGGGATGATTGTACTGGTTGCCAGGAACATGTTAAACATAACGGGATGCACTGGCTATGAATTACAGCGAGCCATGGTGTCCAAGCCCAGGCCCAGAATGAGCACAAGTATGGATTTTTTTTTATTTATAAAGGCTCCATGATGCAAGTAATGTTCTATCTTTTAACCCTTAAAGAGCTACAGTAATTCTGTTGTGGAGTGCTCTCAGTGCTGAAATAGTTTCCTGTTTGCCTCATTTTGTAATGTTTTGCGGTCCACAAGAAACCTAGTACCTTGAGGAAAAAGGTGTCATTTGGATATAAATGGTTGACAAAATGCTGCACTTTTTAGTCCATACCAATATAATGCCAAGTAAAGATATCACAGCTTGCTTTGAGTGTTAACTGGCTGAAAATCGATGAAACAAAGTAAAAAAATGGAAAAATTGTGCTTGTTTGATTCCGCCATAGACTGTTGTCTCTGAATGGAAACATACCATAATATTATGTGGTACCATCCTGAAGCTCTGGATTCCCCCTACTCAGTTAGGTGATTTCCCTTTTGTCTAAAAGTTCCTTCATTGTTGTTAATTTATGCTAGAAAGGTCATATTTCAAAGCTGTCAATTGCTGTTTTAGACACCCTTTTCTGTTGGTTAATGATGATGCAATGCAGTTCATCACATGACTTTTTTGAATAATCAACTCTTACGTTTCATCACATAGACCAATAGGAAAAGTGGTTTCAACTTCCGGTTTACATTATAATATTATTTTTATTACTACTTCCACCCAGCTCTGTAAGGGAAAGCAAGGTGTCTGTGTAAGCAAAAGGACCACAAAAACTGTTCATTTGTGTGCGATTACGGTGTAAAATTGTGACATTTTTATCAGATCAAGATGCGGAAAGGTCCTATGAAACAATTTGAAACGATGACCACAGTTATGGAATGAAATTAGCCACAGTTTGGGTGCTGGTGATGGCAAGACCATGTTTATATAGTTGATGTGCACAGTGGACGATTGGTTTTTCCCAAATATTCCAGTTTTGACATGACAAATTTTACCGTTATTTGCAAATAACTAGTTAGATCTGTTTGATAATGAAATTAGAAGCACAGGAACTGTATTCCACACAGCAACTATCATTCCTGTCAGTACCGGAACAAAGTAAATTGCCCTCATCCTGGGATGTACGAACTGTGGCAACAGCAGCGATTAGCACTAGGGGGTCGTAATGATCACTGCGCCGATGGCTGTGAATAGTCTTTTAAGGGTTAATGCTATCATTTGGACTTTCAATGTCCAGTTCAGCACAGGACCATCATGGTCTCTTGTGGAATTGATGAATTTTATGGCCGTGTATAGCCTTTTAAGGGTTAATACTCTGCTTTGGACTTTTAATGTCCAGTTCAGCACAGGACTATCATGGTCCTCTTGTGGAATTCATGAATTTTTAGCGGAGCTGTTCAGTTGATAACTTGAGAATTGTATGAGGTAGGACTTTGATATTGAGCTTGAAACAGCCCAAGCCTTTGGTTCTTTGCTGGCGGTCCTGTTTCAGAAGATTTTTCTGGTTCTGTCTCCTTATGTTCCACATGTTTCTTAACTTTTGGTTGCATAGCTGTTTCGTAGTGTTTTATCAGAGTCCCAAATCCAGATTTAAACAGGGATATAATTTTGTTCACTAATCTTGTCAAAGTTGACAATCGATCACCCGTGACAGTCAAAATATGGCCACATGGAACAGCCTTCAAAATATGGCTGCCTTAGTAAGATGCAAGTCTTTATTTGTGGTGCCTCAAATGGGAATCCTGTGCATAATTTACACACATATGTGCATTAATGAAAACACTACTTCAGTCATCATCTAGTTATCATTCTTGAGCAGAGAATATATCTATGGACACATGTAAGAGAGTCCGATGGAAGAGTCCCTTCCTCAAAGGACCAGCTATTCAAGATACTTTGCTTCATGCTTTTAACTCTTTCTACCCAGATCGGCTAAATTTCTAAGCAAATTTTTCAACTATTTTGACTAATTTCATACTACATTTTGTATCTAAAAAGTTGTCACGGTATTTATCTCAACCTGTCAGCACTAGCAATATACATCATGGTTTCTGTTTTGCAAGGTCAGTTTCAAGGTCACAAGGTCACTTTCAAGGTCACAGGTCATAACATTTGGCAGCTATATTGGAATTAAAGATCTAAAATGCACAGAGCAAGAGATTTATCTAATTCCATCTAAAAATTGATCCATTTTTGTTCATTTGAATCAATCATATATACTTATAGTAAATACAATAAATAAAAGTAAACAATATTGTGTAAATATTGTTTTTGTTTGTCTTATATAGGACTTCATGCCAACTTTGTCAGTTTATTTGGGCAAGCTGGAGGTTACAAACCCTTTCCTCTCATACAAACCAACAGTTTTTATCGAAAGATGCTTAAAAACACATTCATTTTAAATCTTATAAAAATTATTTACATACATCATTCACTTTTTAGTAAGGTCAGTTTCACAATCAGAAGTCAGAAGGTCCTTTTACAGGTCAAATGTCACATAATTTGGCAGTCATCTTGGAATTTGACTACAGTTGTGTCCCGCGGCCTGCAGACAATTCGAGTACAGTCGCTTCCCCTGGTGAAAGAGTTAATGTTATTTATATGTCCTGTGAGAGACCACCTGTCTCAATAGAGTGAGTGTAATGTGGTCACTCATCAGAGTGGTCTTTGAAGACAGGTTCTCTACAAATCCACTGCTAAGTTATGTTTTCTCAATTACAGTTCAACTGTACAGAGGACTGCCCCGCTAGCATGGGACACAAAGTGCTGGAGGGAACACAAGAGGTCTGTGCCAATGAGGCACATCCAGAGATTGCAGCCAAGCTTCAATCGTAAGTGTCTAATAGTAATAATAATAATAATAATAATAATAATAATAATAATAATAATAATAATATTGCTATGACTTTCCATTTGTTTGCAGTGGTTTTGTATCATACATGTGGCCCTAAAAAAAAAAAAAAAAAGCAGGGAAACCATGGATCTGCACAATGGTGCGGTGCAACAAAGCTTAAAGACTAAACTCACTAGAGGGCACAGGGGTCAGGAGTGGCATCTGATACCATACCTGATTGGTCAGGAAGAATCGTGATCTCTTATGACCAGTGGCTCCTTCTAGTGTCTCATTATCTGCCAGCCTCAATGAATGTTACTTGTGATTTGTGTTTACAAAGGAAAACTTCACTGCTAGTTACCATGTATTATGTCTGTTTTACTGCCTAGAATCAACTGCTGAATTGAATAGGTCTTGTGTATAACTGTCTTGCCCTTTGATAGTCTCATAGGGGTTAAGCAGAAAGGCGGAGTCTATCTCTTTGACTCCTTCAGTGCCAGATGTAACTAAAGTTGAACAACTTAAAATGACCTGCCCTGAATTTTGGTAAGGGTTCTAGATTCATTTTCCTTGTTAACTCATTCCATACCAGTCCCTGCTTTTTCTCTATATTTACCTAGATGTAAAACGACAATTGCATATTTAAATTCTTCATGAAAAAAGCTTTCATTCAAGTACCAACATGCCTATATTGTGAAGTCAGTGGTTCTGGCACTGCCTGGCAAGTCATGCTGCAGCTGCCGCATGACTTGCCAGGCAGTGCCAGAACCACTGACCAATGCCTGTCACCATAGTATGGAATGAGTTAGAAGGCCTTTCATTCAAGCACCAGCATGCCTAGGTACATAGAATGTAAGAGTCCAGGTGAACAGCTTTCCTTAGCACACTTTGGCTGCATTGTGCCCAAAGCATGTCAAGGAAAGCTCCAAGATGTGGCACTGAAAGAGTTAAATAAAGTTTATATCTGTGTATGTATATGTGTGTGTGTGTGTGTATACACACACACACACACACACACACACACACATATATATGTATATATATATATGTGTGTGTGTGTGTGTGTGTGTGTGCGTGTATATATATATGTATATGTATATAATGTACTTGTATACAATGGTACCTGCTGTATGTGGCCACCCCTTCAGCCAAGAAAAAGTGGCCACATACAGCAGGTGACCTGTCACCACAGGTAAATTTTACAAAGAAATCGACTCCTATATTCCAGGCTAGTGACCACAAAAAGCAATGTGGCTGCTTATGGCAGTGGTTGCATACAGCAGGTACCACTGTATTAGAGAATTAAATTCTGCTCAAGTTTAAATATTGCATTTTATGCAGTAGAAAATCATGTCAAAAGCCATAATGTACCAACAGTGTCCTCTCTGTATTGTGTTTATGTCTGTTGGTGCAGACTGATACAGTCACAGTAACTCAGTACCTACATAAGTTAAGTGACGACGTCGTGTTTTTGCAGACCTACAATAGCAAACTTGTTTAAGCAGACGTTTCAGAGTTGATTGTGTAGATGTGGCAGAGGCTAATGCCCAGTGCATGAACCCTGTCCTCCTTATTGAAGAACTGAATCAACAACTTTCCTTGTGACATATCGTGCTCCTGGACCCAAACACTTGACAAGGAAAGTTGCTGACCTGGGCTATGTTATGTCGATAGGTCTCATGTACAGTTCTCTTTAGATTGGTCTTCATAAGTGTTGAAAGAAGTCAAAGACATTGAAGCAGACAAATTTGGCCACCAGGCAGTTTTTTGCCAGTGTAACCCTTTCCCCTTTAAACCGGCTGGTGGTCAAATGTAGTCTGCTTCAGTGTTTTCGACTAATTTCAACAGTAATGAAAAACAATTTTGAATGAGAATTGTAGATGAGCCCTATCAAGATTACATGCCCCAGGGAAAGTTGTTGACTCAAGTGTCAATTCAAGGGGGAAAGGGTTCAGGAGAAAAGGGTTAAGAGTTGTGTGTGTTTTCAGGAACAACCAACGGAAGATCGGGATGATCATAGGCGTGGTGTTGGGGGTCACCATCATTTTGGGCGTGGCCTTGGCTCTCTTTGGTTACTACTGTCAGCGACGTGCAAAAGCAAAGGAGAACGCCCTTAAACTGACGGCTCGTATGAGTGGACTGGAAGAGAGTGAGGTAGGTCAAAGGTCATTAGAACAGCTCTATTGATTTCATGTACATTGCCATTGTGTATCTTTTTTTCGCCTGTGCTCCCTTTATTTATGCTTTCAATGGAGGTTGAAGAATATCTAAAAGTAGAGATGCTAATCTTGTAGAAAGAGGAAACACTAGGAAGCATTGCAAGATTGTCAAGATGGAAAAAAAAGTTAAAGTAGGATTGCTTAGCAGGCAAAAAAAAAGAAGAAAACCTAAACATAGCATTGCTAAGCAGGCAATGTTCTATTGACAGAGAAATAGATCGGTTCAGCCACAATTGTCTGAAAGTTTTAAGGGTTAGAAGGCATACATCACACAAAATAAACTTGTTTGTTCAGGTGTTGTGGCAGTAACTGCTAGTGGGCCATAGTACCAGTGCTAAGACCAATATCACAAGTGATCTGTGTGCATGTATACAGATAATTTGGCTGGAGCATTCTTGATTTTGTGCATAGGAAATTGGATGATGAACTGTGTCATTATGTTTTCAATAAACTAGTTTATGTGTGAATACATCAGTTTTAAAACCTCACCTCAATCCTTTTTGATCCCCCCCCCCCAAAAGAAAAAAGCTATTTTGTGTAATTTCGCCTCTTTTTGTGTAACTTGTGTCTTATTATGGTCATGTCATATGACAAATAGTAGCAAATATTGAAATAAGGTGTTTGCTGTTACAAATTTTGCTCAAAACATACCCGAGAAACTCGCTATTGTGTGGCTTTATTTGGAGGTACAATTTGTATTTTGAGTGACAAAGTCTAAGCAACACCAGCAGCTTACAGTGACTATTTTGTCAGTTTTACACTTCATACTTTGTCAGTTTTACAGTGTAAATTTTTTTCAGTTTTACAGTGTATATTTTTTCAGTTGTACAGTGTATATTTTTTCAGGTTTACAGTGTATATTTTTCCAGTTTTACAGTGGATATTTTGTCAGTGTTATCTTTCGTGGATGCGCTCTATGGTGCATCTTCAAGGTGTAGCCAAATACGTCGTGTGTGCATTATTTGGTTAGGAGCTATATGCAGTCAGTCCAGGAAAAGAGTGGCGTATGGGGCCAGAGTATGAACATACAGTGAGCCTGGCTCTACAGCTAGTCCAAACATCACTAGTCAATGGCTTCTTTCGCATTCCTTTTCAGCCACTTACGCCAACAGATGCACGTCCCGACATGGCATCACTAAGACTTGTGAAGGAGTCCGAGCTGAGGAGAGGCAATATCATCGGGTCTGGGGCGTTTGGAACTGTATACAAGGTACGGTGGTATATATGTTGATGTGTTGTAAGTCAGAACTTGTCATCATCAGCACATTGAGTTTCGTCTTTAATGCAGAACAGTTGAGCCTGAAAATCACTGTGTGTTGACTGTCCACATGCAGGGCATGGTGTGTTTGATACTCATGATATTTAAGCCTGTGTCCATCTGCATCTGTCTGTATGTATGTGTCCCCAGTCCTTCACCTGGACAGGTAAACCTGCTCATGGCACAGTACGGTGAGAGGTCAGACCTACATGTGGTACAATGTCGTAATGAGTCAGACCTGCTCTTGATGCAATATGCATGTATGTCCGTACAGTCCCCAATCTGGGACAACTCCAAATACAGTACTTGAACTATGATTAAATACAATTGCCTGGACCGTGTCGATTATGGCATTCACTCATACAGGCCTCCATTGAACCATTCTTTGTAGGAATTGGGATTTGGTGAAGTTAGTTTGTGTGTTTTGCATTTTCGGCCAAGTAATTAGTCCCAAAGGTTGCTGGTTGGACACCTGGCTGCCCTAGCTGTGGTCAGAAAACATAAATCAGGATGCATCAGACCTGCTCTTGATGCAATATCATGACGATTCAGACCTGCTCTTGATGGAATGTCATGATGCATCAGACTCGCTCTTGATGCAATATCATGATGGATCAGACCTGCTCTTGATGCAATATCATGATGAGTCAGAGCTGCTCTTGATGCAATATCATGATGCATCAGACCTGCTCTTGATGCAATATCATGATGGATTAGACCTGCTCTTGATGCAATATCATGATGAGTCAGAGCTGCTCTTGATGCAGTATCATGATGCATCAGACCTGCTCTTGATGCAGTATCATGATGCATCAGACCTGCTCTTGATGCACTATCATGATGCATCAGACCTGCTCTTGATGCAGTATCATGATGCATCAGACCTGCTCTTGATGCACTATCATGACGCATCAGACCTGCTCTTGATGCAGTATCATGATGCATCAGACCTGCTCTTGATGCAATATCATGATGCATCAGACCTGCTCTTGATGCAGTATCATGATGAGCCAGAGCTGCTCTTGGCACAAGGTCTTTAAGGAGTCCAGCTTCCTGTTCAAAGTGTGCAGGATATTTAGATGAAAAACTTAATCCATGCTGTGTATCAATAAATAGAGACTTTATCCCAGGCATGTATCAGTAAGTAGAGGCTTGATCCCTGGCATGTATCAGTTAATAGACTTGATCACTGGTATGTATCAGTAAATAGTCTTGATCCCTGTTGCATATCAGTAAGTAGAGACTTGATCCTGTGCATCCATTGGCCAAAATGAATGTAAGGAGACCTATGCGTGTATAGGACTAACAACAGGACAGTTCTAATGAAACTTCAGGATAGGATATAATATCTTAATAGCAACAGAAACCACCCATCTTATGTAACATCAGCAATCATGGAGTACAAATGCAAATGTGACAGACTGACCTGTCAGTTCTATCAATGCAGTCATCCATTATTACCAGTAAATCTGTGTATGCTTAATATTTATGATATGGAGCCTGCAGTACAAGCATCTATTCTCGTACAAAAAAATAAAAGAAATAAAAAAAGGCAGATAGGAATATTACTATTGGCCCAACAGTGCAAACACTGGCACCTTTAGAGATGGACATTCACTACACATCTTGTGTCTAGAAACCCATAGAGCATAATCTATCACACAAATTGCAACGAGAAAACGTGGATGGATGACAGTGAGGTTTGTTGTGTTCATTTTCCGGATGGAGAAGACATAAAGATTCTGCTGGTACAAGTGAAATGAATACGTGAATGACTTCAATATTTGTGCTGTGTTTTTTTAGGGTGTATGGATTCCAGATGGAGAGAATGTGAAGATTCCAGTGGCCATCAAGGTGCTCCAGGAAGGTACCTCACCCAGTCAGAACAAGGAACTGCTGGAGGAGGCGCGGGTGATGGCGTCGGTAGAACACCCATGCTGTGTGCGGATCCTGGCCGTGTGTATGACGGCTCAGATGATGCTGATCACTCAGCTAATGCCGCTCGGCTGTCTGCTCGACTATGTACGCAAGAACAAAAACAACATCGGCTCCAAAGCTTTGCTGAACTGGTGCACACAGATTGCACGGGTATGTATGTACAGCTGAGTGACTGGTACCAAACTCCTCCATGTTTTATTGACACAGGTTTTTATTGCTTTAGTCACTAGAGAGCACCACTGGGCAGAAGGTATTATGATCCCACTTGACAAGTGGTGCCCTCCAGCGATTCCGATCTTCTCGCCACTTGCATAACAAATATCAAAATATGAAAAGTGAAGACTGTTTGTTTAGAAATTATAATGAGACTTCAGGTATCCTTGTAATATAGCCACAAATTGATTTGTTTTTAACTACATTTGTAACCAAAAAATGGAAAAGAAAAAGTAAAAGTGAAATTCTGTGTCACTGGGAATAACACGGCATATGCCACATCAGTAAATTTCTACATGCAAACATACAGCAATGTAATATTTCCCAAAGTTGGATCAGGAAAACTGTGTATTAAACCGTGTTATTTTGAATGCTCTTGCAGTAAAATGTAGATTTGTAACTCTGTCCTATGTAATTAAACTGGAACTGACAAGGGAAATGAAACACGATTAACAAAGAAAGAAGCACATGCATGTACATATACAGTATGTAAATTTGACTGAGAAGACTACATTGATTGGTTGAGGAAAATTATTTCAGTGCCTACTTCTTTGTGTTTATATAATAAGAGAGCTGTTTTGCCCTGCAGGGAATGGGGTATTTGGAGGAGAGGGGCATAGTCCACAGAGACCTGGCGGCCAGGAACGTACTGGGTCAGTTATATCCTTTATTGTAGCTTTACCATTTAAATCAGTTTGTGTTGTAACTTTGTTATTTATATTACTGTAAGCTTGTAACATTGTTCAGGCCATTTTATGTTGTAGCAGTGCTATTTAGATTACCTTTAATTTGTTAAGTTGCTGGTAAGATTATTATACTTAGTAATATTTATACTCATTAGAGTACTGTATACAAAAATGCATTAAGGGTAAGATCTATATATATATATATATAGTAGTAGTAGTAGTAGTAGTAGTAGTAGTAGTAGTAGTAGTTCACGGCTGGTTGACCTATATGTATATATATATTTCATATTACCTTATGTATTATTATATATAATAATGTGCCAGCTGCCAGGTGAGACAGTCATAGCTGGCAGAGGGAGTGATTTCTTATGGTAGATATTACTCTCATTACTTGTGTGGTTCATGCTTTGCTACATTTCGCAAGCTTTCACATTTCCTGATATAAGGATGTAACTTTTGGAAGTACCCAGCATACATTAGAGGTAATTATAAATTACTAGAAGCACTTTAGTGATTATGATTATTTCTATGCTCAGTTCAAAGCCCAGCCCAGGTGAAGATTACAGACTTTGGCTTGGCTAAGCTGCTGGACATCAACGAAGAGGAATACCATGCTTCAGGGGGCAAGGTGAGTCATTACCTGGGTCACAGTGTACCCAGCCTGGAACTGGACACTGCCCACCTCCTGGGCCTGCATAGTGTCCACCATGGACCCGTATAATGCTCACTGTGGACCTATATGGTGTCCATGATGAACCCATATGGTGCTCACTGTAGGCCTGTATTGTATCCACTGTAGACCCATATGGTGCTCACTGTAGGCCTGTATCATGCTCACTGTGGGCTGTATGGTGTCCATGGTGAACCCATATGGTGCTCACTGTGGGCCTTTATGGTGTCCATCATGGACCCATATGGTGCTCACTGTAGGCCTGTATTGTATCCACCGTGGACCCATATGGTGCTCACTGTGGGCCTGTATCGTGTCCACCATGGACCCATATGGTGCTCACTGTAGGCCTGTATTGTATCCACCGTGGACCCATATGGTGCTCACTGCAGGCCTGTATCATGCTCACTGTGGGCTGTATGGTGTCCATGGTGAACCCATATGGTGCTCACTGTGGGCCTATATGGTGTCCATCATGGACCCATATGGTGCTCACTGTAGGCCTGTATTGTATCCACCGTGGACCCATATGGTGCTCACTGCAGGCCTGTATCATGCTCACTGTGGGCTGTATGGTGTCCATGGTGAACCCATATGGTGCTCACTGTGGGCCTATATGGTGTCCATCATGGACCCATATGGTGCTCACTGTAGGCCTGGACAATGTGCATCATGGACCCATAAGGTTCACACTGTGGGCTCATATGGTGTGTCTATGGCCTCATATGGGCCTCACAGTGGGCATTGGCTGTAGAGTGTTCACCATGGACCCATATATTACGTACTATGTGCTTGAACAGAGTTCACCATACGGCTGTGTGGCGTCCACTAGGGGCCCATGTGATACTCAGTGGACCTGTATCATGTGTTCACCTCATCAGACCATTAGTAGATTAGGTGGAGGACTTCAGATTAGTCATGACAAATCTGATGAGTCAACAGTTTGATTAACGGATAGCATGTCTGATACTCACAATATCGTTTGAATGCTTTGTTGGCATATTCTCAAACTATGAACACTATATCTGTCTGTTGCAAAGACCAATAGTAGAATGGATAAAGTGCAGTAGATATGTGCATTGTGAGTAGATACATGATAATTATATGCATATAATGTATGTTTTAGATGCCTATCAAATGGCTGGCACTCGAGTGTATTCAACACAGAATCTTCACACACAAGAGTGACGTCTGGAGTTACGGTGAGCAGCACTTTACAAGATACTCCTCTGGTCTCAGCTCAGTTTACTAGATACTCCTCTGGTCTCAGCTCAGTTTACTGGATACAACTCTAGTCTCATCCATTTACTAGCTAGTCCACTGGTCTCAGCTCAGTTTATTGGATACTCCACTGGTCTCGGCTCAGTTTATTAGATTAACCTCTGATCTCCTCTCAGTTTACTAGATACTCCACTGGTCTCAGCTCAGTTTATTGGATACTCCACTGGTCTCAGCTCAGTTTATTAGATTAACCTCTGATCTCCTCTCAGTTTACTAGATACTCCACTGGTTTCAGCTCAGTTTACTAGATACTCCACTGGTCTCAGCACAGTTTACTAGATACTCTTCTGGTCTCAGCTCAGGTTCCAAAGCTGTGGAGTCAGAATTTGTCTGCAAGAATATAACCTCTGCATACATACAAGTGGTCATTTGTGGCAGAAGTTAACCATCCAGATGTCTGTTTTTGCAGCGGGAAATGGTTCATTTGTTACGCACATACAAAAGAGATTGGAAGTGTTTGGTCCATGAGAATTGATGTGTATGTCAAGGGCAGTTTAAGCAATAGCAGTGAATGTTTTCAACTTGTAACTATATTTTTGGTATATTTGTATTGTGAATCAAATATCCAAGGATATTTTAGTACATGTGAAAGGATTTGAGGTGGGTCATTGTGTTAAAGTGCTCTTTTCTAGTGAGAGTATCTTATTGATAGCATATCTGAACTTTGCATGATATATCTTTGCAAAAAAAATGGGCATGATGTGTGCTGTCCTTTCTGTTTAATGTTGAAGATAAGAATAATTTTCCTTGCAGGAGTTACAATTTGGGAGCTGTTTACGTACGGTCAGAGACCATATGAGAATGTGCGAGCACGTGACGTTCCAGATATTCTGGAGAAAGGGGAGCGTTTGTGTCAACCCAGCATGTGTACTATAGACGTATACATGATTATGATCAAATGTAAGTATACTTTTGCCCCCTCCCCCTTTCTCCTTATGTGACCATTCTATCTTCTGTCTAGCATGCAGTGTAGAATACGTGGAATTAACAAAGTGGAAATACATATTTGAGCAAAGTTATGTCACTTCTAGAATGAAAGAAAACACAGGTGATGTATGTCTCAAATCTTTTTTTCTTGAGAACTTTCAAAGCTTTTGAGCTGGGATTTTTTTATTGCAAAGACATCTCTAAATGGTATTTGATGTATTCTGTTGCAGGTTGGATGTTAGATGCAGAAAGCCGTCCATCCTTTTCTGAATTAGCGGAGGAGTTTGCGAAGATGGCACGAGATCCTGGTCGTTATCTTGCCATTGAGGTATGCTGTTTGCAATTGTTAATTGTTGTTCATACTGTCTGCCACAGAGGGCAGCACCAGAGTTCATTCATGCTCTTTGGGTCACTTATGGGTTTGGAGTTTTCTATACATTAACATTCACATGTACTTCAAGGATTAAAAGAAAATTTAAATGTCAAACTTTCGTCCAAGGGGCTATCCAGTTTATATATCAATTTGTAGACGTTTCTTAGCCCTGTGACACTTAAGTTACAGAGCATCACATTTGTACATCACTTGAGTAAAATAATCCATTAATTTACAGAAAATGGAAAATTTGGTACTTGTTCCCAAGGAAACATTTTATAAATGGGAAAAGGTCACTTCCTGTCTGCAATGACCTGTGACCTACTTCCTGCCCTTGGCTTGCTGCCTTGATACCAACGTAGCTTATTGCTATATGTCTTGTTTACCCCTTCATGGCAACAGGGAGACCGGTATTACCGCCGTATGGATTCCAATGACTCTGCGGGATCATCGTTGCGTGTCACTTTCGCGGTGAAAGGGAAAGGGAAAAAGGAGCCCGTTATGAGGGCACACCCAGAAACAGTTGTGTAGACCTTTCTTGCTCTCCCTCACTGCATCCCTGTGTCGCACTCACTGGGGTGTGGCACATTCTGTGTGCGTCACGTGTTCTTGATGTGTCACTCTGTATTTTGAATGTGTTTCCTTGTATTTTTGATGTGTCACCTTGTATCCGTTGTATCACTTTGTATCTCTATCTGGTACCACGTATCACTTTGTATCTCTATCTGGTACTGCGTATCACTTTGTACCTCAGTCCTTTAGAGCTTGCCCTCTAAATGTGTGTCTGGATATTGTTGTAGTAGCAGCTTGACATACAATCAATCTTATCCTCAATTCTCATCCATCTGGTCGAGCTTGTTGTACGTGTAGCGCTTTGGTATCAAGATTTAGTACAACTTGTACAGTTATCATTGATATCTCTCTCTTGCAGCTTACTCTTCGTGTACTTAAATTTCGTATCTGTATCTGTGGAATCGTGTTGACATGGCTGGAAAGTCCATCAGCAGTATGCATGTCCTAGCTCCTGCATTCATCTGTCAGTCAGAGCTTTCATTTACATGTAGCTCTTTGTTATATGGATTATACATCACAGAGTGTCATCTTACAAAGCGTATAGTAGTGTAACTGTAATGGACATGATAAATGGTGTCTCCACGGTTACATTGCAAGTGAAGGATAATATAATTTTAGAGTCATTTATGAAACATTTGATCAAAAATTCTGGGTGCTGAATCCGGAGCTCCATAGGAACGAATTCAAAGCAGTTACCAGCTTTTTTTTTTCTGGAATAAGTTTACTAACACGCAACTGCCACTGCAGAAAGGCAAAAGAAACATATCTTACAATTATGCATGGATATTTAATGGGTGCCAATATACGCAAAACTGCAAAAACAGAATAGTTGAAGTAGACTTTTTAAAAAGCATGGTAAAATTGCATATTTCCGAAATACTGGTGAAAATTCAATTTGAGCACAGACCTCTATCAAACTGTAAATGGTTTCTTGAAGGTTTGGAATGGTTTTATTTATACACTATCCATTATTTTACTTGGGGTGGGGGGGGGGGGGATCCTGTCTTGGATAAGTGATGGTTTTATGATGTAGAAGTACAGCAGAATTTTATGGAATCATCAAATGAAGATGACTATAAGCCCAGTGTGGGCCACTGTTAATAGAAAGTAGAGAACTTGTCTGTGTGCCATGTAAAGGCAAGTGACGCCTGACCTCTGCACACACTTATTAAAACATATTAACCCCTTGTGGTCTGCCTGATGATAGGTTGTACAATACCTGCCGTGCTATACCTGCCGTGCTGAATGATGGGATATTCTATAGTCCATCTCTATGGACTGACTTATTACTAGGGATATGTTAATACACTATTGACTAACTTATTGCAAAGGATATGTTAATCCACTGTGGACTGACTTATTACAAGGGATATGTTAATCCAGTGTGGACTGACTTATTGCAAGGGATATGTTAATCCAGTGTGGACTGACTTATTGCAAAGGATATGTTAATCCACTGTGGACTGACTTATTACAAAGGATATGTTAATCCACTGTGGACTGACTTATTACAAGGGATATGTTAATCCAGTGTGGACTGACTTATTGCAAGGGATATGTTAATCCAGTGTGGACTGACTTATTGCAAGGGATATGTTAATCCAGTGTGGACTGACTTATTGCAAAGGATATGTTAATCCACTGTGGACTGACTTATTACAATGGATATGTTAATCCACTGTGGACTGACATTACAAGGGATATGTTAATCCACTGTGGACTAACTGTAATTTCCTACTAAATGTCAAAGTGACATTTTACTTGCAGATGTGTTATATTGAGCCACTGTCAGAGATTAACATCTGGGTATTTCAGACTCAGAAACCTGTTCTAATAATGCACCTCCCCTATTGATCTGTGATTATCATTTAGGCTGATGCAGTGTATCTTCAAAAATTGAAAATTTGTCAACATTTCTGTATATCTGTGTCCGAAACAGGCCACAACAGGAACAGATAAAGAGACAGTAGATCTTGGGTATTAGATTTCTGATATGATGACAGGGAGGTGTTGCAGGACATTTGGCTCAGTAGAATAAATGGTGAAGTATGTTGTTCATAGGATTGCTGTGGTTGTGGTCCTCCAAGTATAAGATGTCTTGGCCTCCTTGTCCTTTATGTGTGAATTATACACACTGACATGCTGGTTTGTCAGTGTGTGTGGGACAGCTGGTCCCACAGGTACTCCTATGTCAGTGTCCTACATCTTGGTCCTATTGGTACTCTTATGTCAGTATCCTAATCTTGTCCTACAGGTACCCCATGTCAGTATCCTAATCTTGTCCCACATGTACCCCCATGTCAGTATCCTAGTCTTGTTCTAAAAGGTACCCCATGTCAGTATCCTAATCTTGTCCTACAGGTACCCCCATGTCAGTGTCCTAAATCTTTACTTCTATACTGTTACCTGCTGTAATGACCACTTCTAGTGAGTCACTTTTCTGGTT
Source organism: Hermodice carunculata (assembly GCA_964020975.1). NCBI lineage: Eukaryota > Metazoa > Annelida > Polychaeta > Eunicida > Amphinomidae > Hermodice > Hermodice carunculata. The sequence continues at coordinate 29,122,858 of OZ026618.1, forward strand.
AAGACAGCTGTCTGGAGACACTTTGTTAGATTTCACTGATAATTACCTGCATTATGAGAGCACTTTTCTGGCAGCAGAGTGGCCTTATGCAGGTACAACTCGATCCACATGTGCCATATTCTTTTAACTCTGTGGTCATATTTGTCCAGGTGATCCTTTAGAGATCAGGTCTCAAGTTTCTGTCCACGCCCTACTGCCTAACAGTTTGCCCTCTTGTTGCTACAACACTTAGCTGTGTTTATTCGTTCATGATTTGAACTGACATAAACGTACATTTTAATGATTGTTGTGCTTTGTCTACATGTGCCCAGGAACCTGTTGCTCCTGAATATAGACACATTGCATTTTAGGAAATAAATTATCTGTGATTGTCATTCGATTATATGTTAGCAGAACACGAGGCCCACGAACCTCTTGTTAAACTCATGGATTTACTTTAGACAGCACAAAAAAATGGAAATGCTGGAAAAGCAAAGAAGTCACAGCTTATTTTTGACAAGCAAAAAGGAAGCTGTTGTGGTCGCCTCGTGATACACAACAGTGGGCTCTCTGGATGGTCGCACCAGGTATAGACTGGTTCACCAGCGGCCTTGCAGTGTGAGCTGCAGGAGTTCTACAAGTAAATCATGTAAATTGGTGGTGTCAGTTGATATTGTCTTTGGTTGATGCTGTTATATATTGTATGTGTGCGACACTTCAGTTTGCAGATCAGTTTCACCATTATAGTGTATTGTAGTCACAATATTTGTGGAACAACAAAGCATGCAAGTTGTCTATCCTGAGCATGTACATTGTCATTGCCTGCTCTCTGTATGGATTGTATACATTTCTATCTCTTTCAGCTTTTTGCATGGGACAAATATTTGAGCTGGTATAGCTTCTGTAAAATGTAAGGCCAGAAGAAAAATTGTATGAAAACTCTGTAAAAGTTGGGTTTGTAGAATATCTGCTTCAGGTCTGCCAGTTGTTTTATTTTCCAAGTGGAGAGGATTAGTAGAAAACTAACATAAAATTGTGTCAGTCCATGCAGCTATAAGACTACACAATGTGTCTCATCAAACAGTACTGTAGTTTGTACAGGTAAATGAAAATGGAGTTTGAGTTATTGACATTTTGTAAGGCGAATGCCAAGCCTAAAATCAACATAGAGTCGTGCTTTGTATGCCTGAGTAGCCCAGATGTTAAACCATATATTAACCCTTAAAGTGCTAATACGGCTATAGTCATTTTCCCATTACCCTTAAACGTACAATGGTTAAAAAAAAAAAAAAAACAAATTCCTCGTCAGGATACCTTTCATTCAAATACCAGCAAGCCTAGTCTAAAGCAAAAATAATCTTAGTCAACAGCTCTCCTCGGGACACATTGCGCACATTGCATGCAAAGTGCCCCGAGGAAAGCTGTTGACTCAGTCTTAAATCAGCGCTTTATAATGGTTAATCTTTTTTGTATTTATTTATTTTGTTCTGCAAGAGGCAGATTCAGGACCAACTTGTGAGGCATTTCAGAAAGTTCACAGCTTCTTACTGGTGTTTCAGGGTGATAAGTACATGCGTTTACCAAGCCAGAGTTATGAGCCTCATGATCTACTGAGGGGGATCAGTGTTGCAGACACACCCGGCCAGATCGTTGAAGCAGAGGACTATCTACAACCCCAGCCTTCGCCACACCTGCCCCCAGAGTCACCCCCACCCTACTCGCCAGGGGGACCCATGTCTGACAAGGTAAGTATTGCCCCTCTTCCCCCCCCTTAAGATTTCTGCCCCCCCCCCCCCCCCGCTATACTATAACGTTCTGCATTGATGAAAAATGTGCTGATGTTACAGCAATTTCTCTAAAATTTGTCATGGTGCATGTAATGCATGTAATCTATCAGAAATAGGAGTAGGTCCAGAAGTGCATTTTTGCCAGTATTCAGGTTTAGAGTAGTTTCTAAACAGAAGTCGATCACATCAAAGAATTAAGGAAATCATATCTATTGCTTAACCTATCAGAAGTAAGCAGGCTTTGCATATTGTTATTTGTTGGCCTGACTCCCTGGCAGGTACAATACAGAGCAAGTGGTCTGCAATGCCCAAGAGGCCCTTATTAAGTCTGACTGGTCTCATTGCTCCTTGCTACAGTAGAGGGCAGTTGTCTCGTTTCAGTTTTTACAAAAGTCAGTGTAAGAAGCATTGGCCGATTGTACTATTGTGTTGTCAACATGTACAGATGGTGCAGATAACACATAGTACAGTCATATGTACTGTCTGCCACCATGAGTCGTCATACGTGACAGAAATAACTTCAAACGTAACACCATATGAAGGTAAATTGTGCTACAAAAATGTTGCTGCACAGTACATTGTACAAGCACTCTTTGGAGGCACCAAACATGGTGATACATGCTAGATAGATAACACCAGAGCTAATTGCTTCCTGGACATGACCGTAGCTACAGCACTGTGCTGCCGTTGTCACTTACAGAAGCCGCTGATGGTCCGTGAGCCCAGCCAGCCTTACGACGGCCAAGCACAGCATCCAGCCTCCACAGGCAGCAGCAGTCGGGAAGGCTCTCGAGACAAGGACTATTTTACGGGCTACAGAAGGGACAAGAAATACGGGAATCTCGAGGCTGCCGCTGCCAAGTCGCGGCACAATCGCGAAGCGGGTACAGAGAAGAGAGCCCGTGGGGACAGTGTAAACTCTCGTTACTGTCCTGACCCCTGCAAAGTACCTACAGAAGACATGAAGGACAAGGGTAGAGTACTCCACCTTTTTTTTCTGGTTTTAGCAAAGTAGTATTGTGAAGAGAAATAGAAGTACTTTCAAAACGCATTAAAACTTCAGATTTTTGTCCTGCATAAAACATCACATTTAAAATATCTTGTTTTCAATCCAAATATGTAAAAACACAGGTTTTGACTCTGTAAATGGGTAGTTTTTGCACAGTGTATAACCCTTGAGTCGGGTCTTTGTTCTGTTGAAAACATTAAGTTTTCATGCATTGTAAATGTGATGTTTTCAATGCTCCAGGTAGAGGAATTGATTTGCTCCAGAGCTTGATTCACATTTAAAGACAGAGTACTCAATCAGCCTGAGATAAATGTAATGAAATGAAAGTGCTATACATGTACACCAAGGTCATATTAAAACCAGGAACATAGATTGGTTAATATTTATTGTAGAAGTTTTGACGAAATAGTAGGCCAAGGAGAAAGTAGTTTTCCCGACTTAGGCCTTGAGCTGTCCACTTGACACCTCTGCCTATTATTTTTCTATCGATTCCCAACAAATATTTAGGAAATGATATGATTAAATCCTTAGAAAATGATATGATTAAATCATTTGGTGGGAATCAGCTCCCACCTTAGTCAGAAACAGTCAGACCAAGAAATGAGTCTGGATCATGACACCAGTGATGTCATTTGCATGGAAACCATTCCACCTCGCATGCATCTTATTGAGTGAAAATGGCCAAACGTCAACCAGTACCTTACCTCCATTTTCAAGCCCAGTCTAAAGGTAATATAAAATACAGACTATAGATTACATCCCCATTAGAGGCGTTTGGCTCTGACGTCAACCAGCACCTTACCTCCATTTTGATATATAACAGTGACCAGTTGGTGGTTCAAGCATTGACTCACTTTCGACGCATCTATCATAAGTGTACAATGCCACAGATCCAAAAACTGTATTAACAGAATTATAAACCAAAACATTATCTGACTTCAGGACTCTTATTTCAAAAAATTATATATTTTCTTTCTTATAAATTCTCCAAAAGTAGAAACACCATGCTGCACAAACACCTGACTTGCAGTAGATTATGCTTGATCACCCAGCCATCAGCCATGATGTTTGGATAGCAATCATGATTCAGCCAACTCTTGCTCAAGAAATATGTTTTGTTTGACACCTCATGGCATACAAATTACAGTTGCTATAATTTGGAATGTTCATAAAAACACATTATTACATTATTTAAAAAAAATGCCCTGTGGAAACTTCTATCAGTAATTTTTTTTTCTCAGTGAACCCATTTCCAAATTTCAATGAGACTCCTTGACTATAGTGTCACTTGCATGTTTGAAAATCAATAGGACAGAGTGAGAACAGAAGTTTCTACTGCTCTCCTGTAGAGGGCATTTCAGTCATTCAGGGCTAGAGTTGTGTATTCCCGTTGCTGTAGTTTACGGCTTAATAACTTTAAAACCACTCGCTGCAGAAACAGCAAAATTTGTGTGGTAAAATTATATACACAGCTGAAATGTTCACGTAAATTTTATTGTTGCAGCTGTCAAAGTAGTCTTTTAATTTGCGGTTAATTAATGTGCAATCTAATGGGAACACACATCTCTAGCCCTGAAGAATTCTGTGTATTGGATTGTGTATTCAGCTGAATACACAGATAATTGGTTATTGTGACCTCTCCTATTTACAAGCTTTTCTTTTACACCAGAATGAACTACACATGAGAGAGAGAGAGAGAGCGATGAATGCCAAACTGAAAACTGTATGCGCATCAGAACGGTCCAGCTACCTTAAATTATCCAGTTTTAAGTCTTGAAATTGTCAAGCACCTCTGACCCATGTTATCTGATGTACATGTATGAACATCAAAGTACATGTATGCCTGTACTTGCTTAATATTTTACTTAATTTTATTTTGACTGGTGGAATAAAACTGAAAGTGAAGGAATCACAAAGTACATGTATGTGAGCATAAATCTAAGAATAGGAAGATGACATTTTTTCTGGACAGGGTGGTGACCATGGTAACAGTGTTTTGATGACATATGACTCCACTATCACAGTCCGTGCAAAAAGTACCGGTCCGTCAGTTTTTACCGAGAAAAAATTCCCCGGACCAATAGAATTGCTAGCAAGTTACATGTTAAAGTATTGGGAATTTCAAAATTTGAGGGAAATGACCCATAAGGGAAAAAAACTTATCGCACAGACTGCTATCAAGATGACACGCGTGGATCCACTGATTATTTCTCTCACTCAAGACCTTCTTTGTGAGGTAAGAAAGAAAGTCACACAAACCGCTTAAGTGGCCAATAGGCACAGAGGATCCTGACTTACATGTACGCGCATACTTTACTTGCAGTAGATGATGATTTGCCTGATGCGCCTGCCCCTCCCAGACCCTTGGAGGACCCTGCAGGGGGCAGCAAGCCCCGGCCCAGGCGACTGGAGCTGCCAGTGGACGAGGATGACTACCTGCAGCCCAAGTCTTCTAACCCTGCTGCATACATGGACCTGATAGCCGATAAAGGTGGGTAGCTAAAAGGTCATATGGTGAGTTTAGGGGATACAGGCTTGACATAGAGGTCAGGTCCATTTCTGGATGACTGTTGTATCACCTGTACAGATGCTTGGTTGCAAACTTGATGCATCAGGGTTATACCAAAGCCTTACAGCCCTGGTATTGTAGGGCTTTTTAGATCAAAACTTAGGAATTTAAAATTGGTCTCCCCATTATATTGAATAGGAGGTTAGGGTTTTCATTTTTTCCATTGTCACTATTTTTAGCAATCCCACTACTGTTTTAAATTTAAATTTCCTGGGGGGAAATCCTGCAACATTGTGAAAACCTATTTTACGCCAATAAAGGCAACTGTAGACCTGTCCAGACAGTTTTATTGTGCCTGCCTGTGCCACAGTGAGCCTGTATAATTTGTTCCTTGTCTGTATCACTGTGATTTATGACTTGTATATTGTGTTACAGACGAGGGTGAGGAAAATCAAGAGGACAAGTCGGGGTCCCTGCAGCCATACCTGGACGCGGGTTCGGCCCACGCCATCGACAATCCTGAGTACTTTGAGAATGTTGACAACGGTCCAGTCAAACATGAACAGCAGCCACTAAGACTGCGAACAATGAGTACAGAGTCTGAGGGTGGCTCCTCGGAACATGACTATTATAATGAATATGACAGATTGAAACGAGAGAAGCGAAAAAAGCCACAGAAAGCCCAGAATAACTCCAGGACTGAATCAACTGTATGAAGTAGTTTGTGTGTCGAGTACACACTGCCAAGGTCAAATGTTTTTCGTATGTAAATATCAACTTTGTTGAACACAGCAGCAAGTGGATGAGAAGAGCCAAGGTTTGGGATGCAGGTCCTGCATGCGATGTGCCCCTCGCCGACTGCCTGCGTTTTTCTCTCAGGATTTATTCCATTAAAATGAAGGGCATTAATCTCTGCCAGTCTCAGTTGCTGCCAAGGTTTTGTACAGCCTGATAGGTATTATTGGCGGCAGTGTATTGTGGCGGGTGTATTGGAGATGTGGTGCACGTAAAGCCACATCGCCGCGTACGTCCCGGACAGTGTATATAGGATGCTGTGGCTGCCGTTTGTTATGCATTCAGTTAGATGTTAATAGTTTTGTGCTAATGTATGTGCTTTGAATTATTCCCACTAGGGATCGTTACGGTATATGTATAGGTTATGCAGTCAACAAGACATCATGGTTCAACTATTAATAGCAGGGGGCGCTGTCAGTCTATGCATACATGTGTGTTACATGTAACTATAGCTCAGGGTATATGTGTATGCACACATATACCTTACACACATACATCATGTAGTTCAGGGTACCTTCCACGTTTTAAAGATGCCTAAGTTATGCAAATCAGGTATTTACCAAGAATGATGCCGTAGCCAATAGAGTTGTGATGTAGAGCAAACCGTCGACACGTAGTATGTGATAGGATTGTAGTCTCAATGCTCAGTGTCCTGCCACAGCACGCGTGGACATTTATCAGGGCAGTGCCTCGCTCGCGTATTTATTATGGCCACATTTGAAATGACAACGCCATTGTCAAAGTTGTATGAAAGTGGAGATTGTGTGAGGGGGTAAATTTTTGGAATTGTTGTTGCGAGAATTAATATATGTGGCAGGTGAGAGTGCGAGTTGTCTGGTTGATGAGGGGAGAGATTTTGTTAAGTCTGTGGTCTGGGTGAATCGTGTGGAAGGCGACTGTGTGCACAAAAAGCAGTGGAGGGGAGGGGGTAGGGGCATACATTGATACTTGCATCTGCCACGCAGGTGGGTACTGGGTATACAGGGGGCAGGGGCCAAGACAAACACCCTGGTGCTGTCACGGGGGGGGGGGGGGTACCAACACGGAGGAAGCCTCTCCATATAGCAGGTGGCCAGAGGTCACCAGAGGACACCCGAATGAACTATGTAGAAAAACAATTACATATAAATGATGTGATCCTATGGCTACAGTACATTGGCTGTGTTCTGTACGAGAGCCTCGCTGGCTGTAGTCAAAATGGCAGGAGGCTCACTATGTACTACATGTAGTGGTCTCCATAAATTCAAGTCTAGTTTATAGGCATGGGCCTACATGAATTTCATGTAGTAGACTGATTGAGTGGTCGGGAGTCGTTGTGGATGGATGTTGGTACTGCCATTAGAATTTAATTCAGCCCTACTGTCCAATAGAGTGGGAGGAAGTATGCGATTGACATCGTGACAGATCTGTCATGTAACAGCAAAGTTATGTGCTCAGCAACATTATCCTGCCATTTAAAGGGCCAACATATCTAAAGCTACTTTCAGTTTCTGTTGAACTGCAAAGCGGAAAGTAACGACTGGGGACCCACTCCCTGCAGACATAAACCATGAAATGTACCTTTTCTGTGGCATTGAACAGAACTGACGAGGCCCTGATGAGTCCAGCAACGGGTTAACCCAGTGGGGCATGTTGACAAGTTGTGTGTCTATTTTCACCAACGCTTGCCTTCGCGTTGTCTTTCTGTGGCTTTTATGGGGCTGTAATCAGCAACAGAACCTCAGTCCTTAGTGGCCACAAGTCGTATGTGGAGATTTTTTTTATGCTGATAGTCGTGACAGCCGCAGACCTCATTTGCTGTAGGTCATACAAGACCCACAGCCATGTGAAATACCTGCATAGGAATGATGTAGCTTAACCGTTAAAATGCAGAGCGCCACCACAGTGGCTGCCTTGTGAAACACATAGTGCCACATTAAGCCATTTTGTTATTTTATGCCACATTTAGACTGGCTCAAGTTCTTCATGAAGCATTCCACCAGCTGCAGGCTCCCATACAGAGGGTGTTTGGTGGTCTTTGTGTACATGTATACCATTTTGACACACGTCTGTCAACTCGTCCAAATTTTGACAGGATTGTCCTCGTTTGGAGACTCCAAAAGATGTTAAAATGAGGTGATTTTGAGAGCATAAAGCCAGTTTTCTTCTGTTTTCACGTACTTTTTGACTGAAGCCCTGTATTTAAAATTCCTCAGGGATTGACATCTGTGTTGCCAGCATGGAGTTAGAGGTGGATATATCTGTATTGCTGGCATTGTGGGAAGCCCACATTGTACAAACCAAACTAGGGTTCTCCCCAGAGCCCTACAGCCCTACAAATTGTAGGGCTGTGATCCTGAAATTAGGGCTGTGACTTCGGCTTCCCATTGTAAGATATAGGAGGATAGGGCTGTATTTTTTAAAATATGCTCAAATTTGGCCAAAAATGGAAATCCCAGTACACTGCTAGGATTATCTGGGGAAAGTGAGTTGATCAGACCAGTACATAGTTTTCCTGTCCAGGACATTGTAGTTGACTAAGGCAGAGTTGTTGACCTGTAATTAACCCTTAAAGTGCTAATCACGGCTATAGTTGTTTTCTCATTACCACTAAACATATAATGGTTAACAGATTCAAATTTCCTCATGAAGATATTTTTTTATTCAAATACCAGAAAGTCTAGTCTAAAGCAAAAAGTAGTCTTAGTCAACAGCTTTCCTCAGGACACTTTGCCAGCAAAGTGCCGTGAGGAAATCTGTTGAGTCGGTCTTAAATCAACACTTTCAGGGTTAATTATGGTTTTGATATTTAAATTTAAGACTTTTAAAAAAGGTTTATGTAAACATCTAGAAATGCTGTGTGAGATGAAAGTTGTGTTGTTGAGTTCTCATTGGCAATGCAGGGTACAGTCATACATTGCAGTCATAATAGGTGCAGGGTCACAGGTATGATGTATACTGTGACTGGTAAATAAGATGACAGCTGCAGATTCTCTGTTATGAGAGGGTTGTAAGCCATACATTCTATGTTATGAGCTGATTGTAAGATTAAAAAGCCACACCACTATCTGGTATATTATATAGCTTTATATTTTGTATTATATGTGGGTTGTAAGACTACATCCATACATTCTCTGCTCATCAAAAATCTAGGCAAAGTGATTTCATTTTTCATTTTTACCGTTTCTTTAATACAGGTCTTCTGTGATATCAGATATCATGATTAATAGCAACTGGCACTTCTTCAGAAGTATTCCCATCATCGGCAATGGAATCGGGAACCTCCTGTTGAAACAATACAACAAAAAAAAAAGTATAACCAAATAAGCTAATGTTGTTGTTCACAAAATGACATAAGTCACAACGTATGAATTGAGAAAGGACAGGATTTTGAATGGTTTTTACCCCCTCGGACTTACGGGCCATTGGGGTATTGTAGTCATGGTGTCTGTGCATGCATCTGTCCGTCCATCCGTCCATTAGTCATTTACTCTTGTGGACTCTGTAACTTTTGAACCATTTAAGATATTATCGTCAAGTTTGTGCTGTAGAAGCATTTATCGGGCACTTGACTCAGTTTGACATTCAGTGACCTTGACATGTTCAAGGTCATTCATCCTATTCACAGCCCTGTTGTGACGGTTGACCCCATTGCCATGTAGGAATAAAAGTATACCTCGCCAGACACAAGAAATGATGACCATGCCATATTTTATTGGGCCCAATAGTAAATGATAGGCAAACATGTCCACCTGGAGACAACTTATGAACAAAGTGAGTTGTTATCATGAACGTTATGCTGTAGAAGCATCTCATTCAAAACTTTGTAAAGAGTCCGTGATCTTGACCTACTTTCAAGGTCAAGTGGGGGTCATCCCTGGCCGACGGGGTCTTAAGGACCATTATATTCTCTCATTTAAATGCAAACCTGGTATATGATTCAAATACTGTTGAAGAGCCACTGTATTTTATCATTAGGCACCTGGCCCATGTGCTCTGTCCGCTCTCAGATATCTGAGGCGGTTGTTGACAGTTGTTAAGTGTCTTGCCAAGAACTGCCCATAGATGCTCCAAGCAAAGGATGTCAGAGGGTTCCAACTGATCCCATTCTTTATTGTTGATCGTATTGTTTCAAGGAAATGCTACTGTGCACAATGTCATTGATGTTGAAACTGTGTGCATTGCCACAAGTTGCATCATTTGATGTCATTAGAGGCCTGTATTGGAGAAACAGTAAAATGACTCCTTGGGCATACATTTTTTTATTCATGGGTATATCTTGGCGTTATGTGTCAGCTTACAGCCCCAGACAATTTATAAAAAAAACTGTTAGGAGTGGTGTGAAAGGTTACAACATTCTACTAATTCTACATCACAAATAGCGTGCAAGGTCACAGTCATACGTTCTACTTTATGAATGGTGTGCAAGGTCACAACTATATACATGTATTATATGTTATGTGTGGTGTGTAAGGTCCTAGATATTAGTCTATTTTATGAATGGGGTCTAAGGTCACAGCTGTACACTGTTACGAGTGGTGTGTAAGGTCACAACTATACATGTTACAAGTGGTGTGCAAGGTTGCAGTTCTATATTCCGTTATGAGTGGTGTGTAAGGTCAAAGCCATACATGCTAAAAGTGTTGTATAAGATCATAGCTATATATTGTTATGAGTGTTGTGTAAGATCCCAACCATATATTTTATGTTACGAGTTGTGTGTTGGCTCAGAGCTAAACATTATGTTACGAGTGGTGTGTAAGGTCACAGCAGTACATTGGATATGAGTGGTATGAAAGGTCACATTCATACATTTTGTTATGAGTAATATATAAGGTCACTCATACATTGTTATGAGTAGTGTGTAAGGTCACAGTCATGTATTCTGTTATGACTAGGTCACAGTCATGTATTCTGTTATGACTAGGTCACAGTCATACATTCTGTTACAAGTTGTGTGTAAGGTCACAGTCATACATTCTGTTATGACTAGTGTGTAAGGTCACAGTCATACATTCTGTTATGACTAGTGTGTAAGGTCAGTCATACAGTTTGTTATGATTAGTGTGTAAGGTCACAGTCATACATTCTGTTACAAGTGGTGTAAGGTCACATTCAAACATTTTATGTTGAGTGGCGTGTACAATGCAGTCAGGATGTTCTGTTTGATCATGTGCGGTCGTTTTTGTCATTTTGTACTGTCTGAATGGTGTGCAAGGTAAGGATGGTGTATTCTGTGTAATTCTTAATTCCCAAGTTTATATTCCATGCTGCATGACTATGGTGTTCCCTATTCCAGTGTCAATGTATGTCATAGTCTGGCCACCATCAACAAAACAATGCCTTTATATATATGTCTGTTCCTCATCATAATCATTCACATGTAGTACATGTGATTTGCATGCATGCACAACTAAGCCAAACTGCTAGTAGATTGACACATTTGCAGTGAGGTATAAAAGATGGTGATCTTTAATAATTTATCAAACAAAAAAATATATAGGATGTTCACATTTTACACTTGAATGAGCAAAAAATACAATGCACTGTGTACTTTTTGTTATTTTTGCGCTGTCACAATGTGGCCTGTGACAGTACATCCTTGTAGTTTTTTTGTACTGTTACAGGACATAACTGGTTACACTACTTGTGGCGTGTCACAGCACATTACAGTACCTGTGGCTGTGACAGCGTATCACTGCTTGTGCCTGCAGCACGTGATGCTACTTGTGGCTGTGACCACATGGCACTGTAATTGTGCCTACAGCACCTCAACGTACTTGTGGCAGTGACAATATGTCACCGTACTTGTGGCTGTGACAATATGTCACTGTACTTGTGTGTGCTGCTAGTCAGTACTTGTGGCATATCACAGCACGACACTGTGAGCTGTCATTATACATGGTTTGTACCAAGGCTTAGCAAATACATGTACATTGGCAGTGACACAAATATCAATTTGTTCTCTCTATAGAGCACATTAGGTTTTCTTCCAGCGAGGCTATCATGTACACCAAGATGATGTAATCAAGACAGTGCCATCACACAGCGAGCTGTGCTTACTGTCAAAGACCATGTAGGTTTGAACTTTTACATTAATTTTTATGCTATTCTATGAACAAAAATTTAAACGTCCATCATTGCAGGAGGGGGTGCATGAGACGGATAAAGTCAAAGTGATATACCAAAGGGCAGTGTTAGTGTCCTGCCAATTTTGAGCACTTGTTGTGTCAGCTTGGTCAATGCTTGTTTCACTATGCAACTTAAATGGAAAAACATTCTGGTTTTCAGTGGTCCACATGTTTCATGGGTCTTGGCTCACAAGGTTTTAATCTCAGTTATACATGACAATGTTGTCTAGTCGAAGCCAGGAGGAGCATGTCAGAGATGCCATGAGGTCATGCCATCACACATGGAATGTACCAGTAATGCCAGGGGGTCCTGGCACTGCACATGGAGTGTGCAAGTGATGCCATGAGGTCAAAGCATGGCACATGGAGTGTATCAGTGAGGTCATGGCATGGCATATGGAGTATGCCTGTGATGTCATGAGGTCATGGCATGGTATATGGACTGTCAGTGATGGCATGAGGTCATGGCATTGTGTATGGACTGTGTCAGTGATGCCATGATGTCATGGCATGGTATATGGACTCTCAGTGATGCCATGAGGTCATGGCGGTGGGGGAGGGGGGTGTTAAATGATGCCTGTGTGAGATCTTGGTGGAGCAGATGAGGTAACTGAGATGCGATGTTTCAGTTTCTGGCAGGTCAAGTGGTACATATCTACTTGGTTATTGCATCCGGGGAGCACAGAATTATACAACCTCCGCTATGGACATGGCAAACAGACTCACCGCCGTCTTTGGACAGGGAATAAAATTTTCATGCAGGAAACATATACAAGTACACATATTTACGGTGATACACCTAATCTGAGTAGAATGAGAGAAGTGAGGACCCATGAGGTGATGTGCAGGATAAAAACAAATGCTGGGAGCAGCTGACTGGGTACAGTAGCCTGAACAGTGGTGAACATACAAAGGTAAATGTACAATGAACGCCTGTGCTTTCGACACTGCCACCTAGAAGCCAAAAATGTCATTAATATGTAGTGGTATTGTGGTCAGGATTACCGAGATGAACATTGAGCAAAAAAAAAAATATATTTTTAAGGAAACTGTCTTCATGGTACAGTGTAAATGTACACAGCACTTGAACGTCAGAGGGCTAGAGTCACTTAAATTTTTACGTAGATTACTGTTATTTGTAGTAATGTCAACAACAAAAAAAAGCACAAGGTTGTTCAAAGAAAATCTTTGATTTGGTGAATATTGTCTTAAAAGAAAAAACCCTGGAGAACTGATGTCTGACGAGTCAGATCAAAAGTAGCCATAGGGGGCGCGCGTGTGTGACTGGCAAGGAGATGATATGGTGTATCAGACAAGTACGTCCATGGGCACGAGACTCCGTGTGCCTTAAGCATCTACTCAGAGAAAATTTTTACACCTAGTAACCACATTTAGGGGTAACTTATGATTGTGGTAGCCCTAGTATGAGGCCTATTCTCAAAGGTGAACCAAGTATGGTGTGGGATGCATCAGCATCTGTAATACACCCCACCCCATCCTTTGTTCTGTAAAACAGTTCAGTCTTCCTTAATTGGATGCCAGGGATTCGATTGCAGTTGCCACATGAAAGATCTTCCCAGGGAAACTAGATTAGGTATAAAGAGTATATACATAGTTCAGGAAGCTGTGTCACACAGCAGGTCTGAGCAGTAAAATGTTTCACAGGTCTTGGTGTGTAAAAAAAAAAAAAATGGATACTGTGTGTAGATTGGCACTTAGCCAGTCAGGCATACTGCATGTAGATAGATAGGTGATAATCTTTATTTGTAGGCAGTTTGTGCAAAAATGAACAGAAGCCAGATAGCTCTCATCGCCGACAAATTATAAATAAACATGCTCATAAAATGACATTCAAGGTAAAAGTGTCAACATGAAATGACGACTGATACACTGTAAAAATTAAACAGTTGTAAGAGTGTTACAATACACTGTAAAATATAACCGTTGTAAAAAAGTGTTACGATACACTGTAGAAGTAAACAGTTGGGAAAAGTGTTACATACAGAGACACAGCCATGGTAGATTTGCCACAGTGGTAGGTGGTAACTGCTTGTGGTTTCCTAGTCTTCTCAAGAAGAGTTATGTTATGGCTGCAGTATAAGTAGTCTTATGAAATTAATTATACTGCAAGAATGGATTTGACGAGTCACTTTACTTCAGCTAAATGATGAACCCAGATAATGGTGGAATCACTTAGATTTTGATGTGTTCAAATGTTTTTGTTTTTGGTGGTGCAATAGTGAAGTGGTTTTTATGAGACCTGGGTTCAAGTTAACAATGCCATTGCAAGTCAATTCATACCTATGTACCAGTGACTGGTTTCACATATAATATGCTGGTAATAGAACACTATTGTGCTGCCATCTATTGTTATTTGGGCAAACCGGAAAGAGATTTCTTGTGACACATGACCCCAGGAACAAGACAGCAGCAGGTCTGCCTGTGTTAACTGAGGACACAACATGGAGGGCAGGGCATTATGGACTGGTGACATGCCATGGGAAGGGGAGGGGAATGACACAACAAACTGGTGATTGGTAACATTGATAGATACATACAGGAGGGGGCATGGTCACTGATGTATCAGTTATGTGTGTAACTTTAGCGAAGATCTACTGCAAAAGTTGATCAAACTGGCCTTTATGGATAAGGTCTGTTCCAAAAGTACATCAGGCTAGCCCTTATTGCAAAGGGCTACATCAAATGTACATATGGCACCCCGACAACAGAGGGTTGCATCATACATACGGCTGACTGGCCCTCAAGGCAGAGGGCCCCAGCAAAAGTATACCAAATTGGCCAGTTTGAAAATCTGATGGATTTTGGGGTGGACTGTTTAAGACAGTGGTCCTATTATTTGTGCAGAAAAGATGTGTCATCTTGCTTGTTGTCCTATGTGTGTTTATGTTTATGATAAATATACCAGAGCAGAGGCCAATTTTTCTTGCTTCGCCCCAGTTGCTGCGTTTCCCTTTTTTTTCCCAGCAATCTGAATAATAAGATCATATTCAGGATCAAATCAAATTCCTTCTGAATATGGCCACTGGGGGCAGCACCATCGTGTACAAAAACACTGTGTAGCATATGTGGTTCAAACATTTGTATTCCTGTTAAAACTTGTAACAATAAATCTGTCACTGAAAGTGACTTTACACAAGCAAATTCCACTGAATAAAGTGAGACAACTTGTTGCAAACGCTTCACTGTTCCAGAAACCTGTCAAAAAGATTCAGAACACTTCAGCTTGTGTGACTGCCACACCAGGGATGGTGCTGCCATCTGTGATTAACTTCAGCAGTTAAATTTTATGCCACATTGAGCAAGCTAATGGCGATCTAAAATTTTCAATATTTTTGCAACAGTCAAAGAAAAGAATGAAAACAACAAACACCATCAATTTGGTGGTAGTACATGTTGATAAAAATATAGGTATATGCAGGTTTTATTGCGTATCAATATGAAGTTGCACAGTACATGTAGTTCCATGCCATGCCAGTGACACTTTTTGTTATGTACCAGTATTATTGATATTGTGTTGTCATACTATCACGGCGATAAGGCCAGTGCTTGTCTAAACAATGGTATCCCTCAGTTCAATATTGTATATAGCCCTGTTTTACACTTGATGTGCAGCACTTTTGCCACGGAAGACTGTATTTTTAATATAATAAATTAAAGCATGTGTCTGGCCTGTGCTCAGGCTTATCACTGATTGGCTGTTTCACACAGCAGTTTTAAATCATTATATCATATATTGATATGGTAGCATCATCTTTTAGCGCTATAGCCAAGTCTTCGCTGGTCTGTTTCAATCACATCACAATTAATATTATATAATATTATGCTGTACAGTATGCAAAATTTTTGTACACAAATTGAATTGTAAAGAGAGAGATGTTTTTTGTTTGTTTTTTTTTTAAATAAATGACGTATAAAATCTTCTTGTAATCTTTCTTCCATCTTTGTCTTTGTGACTTCATTTTCCTGCTTCCACCCACATGAATGAAAAAAATTATAGGGTAAATATTTGGATCATGTATGCTTTAAATGGAACAGGGAATACATTCCTCTCTATGAAACGGGTTCATAATTCTATAGGAAATACCCTGATATCTTCATTTGCAGCGATGCCAACTATCCCTTGCCATCTGGGACAATCCCTGAAATGAGCGCAAAATTTGACCAATTTACGATGGGTGTCCCTCATCGAAATTGGGTATTTGCTGCTGCAGTCTTTGTTAATTATTTTCCGTCCCTGATGGTGTTTACTACTTGTCCCTGAAATGTCACGTTGAATGTTGGCATCCCTGCATTTGTTACCCAAGCAACTACATTTTAAGGCTTTATAAACAGAAAAGCTTTTACATCTTAAAGCCGTCAAACTTTGGATTTTGAAGCTGATGTGCAATGAAAAGTTTGGAATAAACAAAAACATACACTGCAGGCAGCTATACGTGGAATTCAACTGTGTCCTTCCTTTTGAACACCCACTTAGGAATTACATTCAAATGAGCTCCAATTGCAGAACTAAGTGTGGAACATTTTACCAGTACAAACTGGTAAATTGTCATAGAAGATCTACAATTTTCCAATATTTCGGAACTTTTGTGCCAGAAAAAAGGGGATGGAGGGCACATGAGAGGGTAGGGATGCTTAACTCATTCCATACCAGTCCCTGATTTTTCCGTATATTAACTTAAATTTAAGATGACAATTGCATATTAAAATTCTTCATGAAAAGAGCTTTCGGTCAAGTACCAACATGCCTATTGTCTTAAGTCTGTGGTTCTGGCACTGACCAAGGCATGTGACCATAGTATGGAATGAGTTAAAAGGGATAATATGGTAAATGTCTGTGAATGTGCCATTGTAGACCAAGCTGTGATGGACCTACTGGCCCCCAGCTAGGCCTACATGGACCATGTAGACTGACTATTTTCCTGTCTCTTCTCGTCTGAATTCAACCTGTTTAATGGGGTAAATATTGACCAGCAGGAGTGGCCACTGAAACCAACAGGACTCTGCACAGCTGATCTAGTTTGTAGATGATGTTCCTTTGAAATGTCACATGATGAAACCCTACTAGGTTATGGAAAGCACACTTTTAACAGGCAAAAAAAGAAAAACAAAGAGGATCGCTGTTTGATATGCCTTCCACTTCACAGCCACATTTAGTCACCACGAAAAATGTTCACAGACAAGCCCACTCCCTATAGTTTACTATTGTAAGAAATTCTACAGACCATTATAGTTGTATCTTTGAGGTTTTTCTGTGAAGCCAAAAGCCAAATTTGGGGCAAACCCTGGGTCTGGTGCTGATAATCTAGAGTTTGTAGCTCTCTATCTGGCTACCGATGCAGCTGTATGCTTTTACTGGTGAATGCTTAAAGTCTACAGTTTTCACATTAACCCTATATAACTCGATACATCAACATGATCAAGTGTATGAAAATCTAGCAGTCTGATGTGGGTGATGTATTTATAATTTTACGTAATACATGGGCCAACATGGAAATTTTGAGAATGTTGGTTTTTCAAACAGTTTTTGTATAAATCATCATGGAACTTTGTAGGAATATTGACAAGGCAAAAAAGATGAAAACGCCAAAAATTTGATGGTGCCACCTACAGTATTGCACAAGATACTGACTGAAATGTCTTGAAAACACATTAATTCAACCTGGAATTTTGCATATACACTGTATATTTTACCTCACTGGCCAGTCAGGTTCTTGTTAACTCTGATTGGCAGAGGCGTCAACCTAGCCCCTGTTAAAAATGACCACTCTCCCTCCTGCAGGTACTTAAAAATGGAAGAATGAGCCCTGAGGGTGCAAAGCATACAGCCAGGAGATCTGGTGGAATGCTCCCTCAGGAAATTTTGAAATATGTCCCTTCATTTCCTGCATTTTGACCAAGTTTAGGCATCATCAGAGCCTTTTTGGGTCAATAAAAATAGTCACTCGGTAGCTCTAATACCTAACAAAATAAAAAGGAAATAGCACATTTTTGCTGTTTTTCACGTTCTCCTACAAAGTGGGACAGCGGGAGACTAAAAAAGTGAGGAAAAGTGGGAGATCACTGAGACAGGAGATTGAGCATCTTGCTTGGTCTGGACAGGTCAGGAATCCTCTCCTTGAGTCTTACAGAAAGCTCTTATGGAGTAGCCTCCCTCCTTTAATCCACTGGTACATCAACTATAGTGGCCCATATAGGTAGCATATCATGGCCTTTCAGCACTCCTCTGTGGGACCATGCCAGGAAAGGCTCCAAGCCTAAAGTCTGCAGTAGGCTGCTGATTGACCACAAACAATTTGGCCTTGACCTCCACTAGGTCATGGAGGTAACATGAAGCCAAAGTGTGCGGCTAACATCTGCATGATGTTGAATTAACAATTGGGAAAAGGGCTTAGCCCTATATAAATCCCTCTCGTGGAAGAATAGACAACAATTAAACAGGACATCAATGAACACAATCGCTGCACAGTGAGGCAGGGCCCACCAACTTACCGGGATACAAGAGTGAGAAGACATCACAATTGGACAGGGACAGATAGGGGGGCTCAATACCTTCAAAGTAATTAATCCAACATAAGTCCAACATTGATGAGACAGACTTCAACCCAAATCACTTACATATCATGACAAAATGTCTGACTGTGGTTCCTCACCATGAAGCCAAATTTGGCCAAAGAGAGACTTCATTGCTGTCAGGGGACATGGATCTGCCAATGCCTAGCTGGAGGTCAATTGAGTGCATGGATCTACCCATGCCTATCCCCGGAGGTCAACTGAGTGCATGGATCTACCCATGCCTATCCCTGGAGATTATTGTGCATGGATCTACCCATGCCTATCCCTGAAGATTGAGTGCATGGATCTACCCATGCCTATCTATGGAGATTGAGTGCATGGATCTACCCACGCCTATCCCTGGAGATAAATTGAGTGCATAGATCTTGGAGGTCAGTTGAGTCTATTGATCTGACTATGCCTATTCCTGGAGGTCAATTGAGTGCATGGACCTGCCCATGTTTTGCAATGGATGTCAATTAAGCATATTGATCTACCCATGCCTAGCCCTGGAGGTCAACTGAGTGTATGGATCTGCCCATGCTCAGCCCTAGAAGTGATAGCTGCTAAGGTGACTGTGGATGTTAATTGTTTAATATCAACCATATACAAATCTTGGCCTGCCAATAGGTCTTCACGTACAGCCACTGTAGCTTCTACCAAATATATATACTTATAGTAACCAAAACCAAAGACAAGGCTTGAAGCAGAATGATGAGTGGCAATGGTGCCAGTGTGATATGGACTGATTTGGATGTCATTGTCTGCAGCCTATTGATGGACTCACCTTGCTAAAGCAGCAAGGTTCTGTTAAAATATAAAAAACACCCAAGTTAAAGCATTCTCCTAGGTTTTAGCATCACAAGATCAAGTCAAGAAAAGAAAAGACGAGTGTCTTGGTATGTGAGCGGCTGTGCCATGCTGACCAGGTGACCATGTCTGGTTCAGCATGTGCACATAGAGTACGCATAGAGTACACACAGAGTAAGGAGATCTGTCAATGCCAGGAGATCGCCTTCAACACCATATAAGTCCCTCAAATAATGGTCTGAGAAAGTCGAGCGGGATCGCCACCAGCATGCTGACATAATGTCAGAAAAGGCGACTTGCTTCAGAACATCCCACGATGATGCAATGGCCCTTATTTCATGGGCTCTGACATTAAGCAGCTTATTAGATTTAGGAGCTTTCTGTGCAGCAACATAAGCCGCCTTAATGGCTTTGGCTGTCCAGCTCGATATAGTGTCCAAGTGGATTTCATGTTTCTTCGGTTTGAGAGGAAGAAAAAGAGGTTTCCTCCCTTTTCTGGTGGAATTTACCCTGTTGAGGTAACATTTCAGAGAACGTACAGGGCATAGTAGCCTATCAGGATCATTGTCGTCCTTGCTTGTGGGGAGGGCCTTAATAAAGAAGCCCTTGAAAGCCGTAAGAGGCTTATCTGGAGCATGGTCCTTTGATATGAAGAAGGGATTCAGTTTTAAGAGAACCATATTCCCATCATTTAACCATCTAGTCTTGGAGTGGCCCAAGGAATCAATTTCTCCCCTCTGTGTTCCAGATGCGTGAGTGTGGAGAAACACTGTTTTGTAGTTGAGGAAACTAAGTGGAACCCTATCTATATGTTTCCTCTCAAAAGGATATTATCTAAGTCCCTGTAGAACTATAGACAGATCCCATCTTGGAAAGACATTCCACCTTACTGGCCTATCTACAAAGAAGCTTCTGATGAGCCTTGACAAGACCACACTGGATCCTGTCTTGCAACCTTTCAAGGCTAGTGGAGGAAGATATAGCTGATGATCCAGCTATAGTGCGAACCTCCAGACCACAATCCAAAAGTCCATGAAGGAACTCAGCAATTTCATTTATAGATGTCTTCCAGGGATCCACCTGAGGGACCCTGTCTTGACACCACTCAGGAAAAGAGCCCACTTTGAAACATATACCTTCAAATAAGTGGGTCAAAGTTTTCCTCTTATGATGCAAGCCACCACATTGTGCAAGACCCTTTGTGACAGTCGCCAATGTGAAGATGAAGGACCTTTGGAATGTAGTGGAATATGTTGGATGTTGCCTGTCGTAGCAATGTGTTCCACTCTAGAAGCACCCATGGAGGCTCCAGACTGAGGTCTAGCAGCTCCAGTGACCAAGGCCTCCTGGGCCACCAAGGAACCACTTATATTACTTCCACCTCCTCCTCACGAATCTTCTGAATGACCTTCAGGAGTGGAGGAGTTGGACGGTACACATAAGCCCACATGCCACTCCAATCTATTGTTACAGTGTCCACTGCTCATGCTTTCGGGTCTTGAAACAGAGACACAAAGATCCGGCATTTGTTTTTTTGCTTGTCGCAAAGTGATGGGGGGGGGGGGGTCCCCACAATGCTTGTACCACTTGAGAGTGTAAGGACCACTCAGTGTTCATCACCTGGTGTCTGTGGGACAATCTCTAAGCCCTCACATTGAGGGGTCCCGCTATGTGGGCACAGTGCATGGTCACCTGGTGACACTTGCACAATGCAAAATTCTGCTGTGCCAAGGAGAAAAGATCCTGAGATTTCGTTCCCCCTTGCTTGTTAATGTAAGCAATTGCTGTACGATTTTCTGACTTGATTAGTACTTGCCTACCTTGATCCACCTTCTGAAAGTGAATCAAGGCTAAGTGAATGGCTTCCAACTCTAAACAGTTGATCAGATAACCTGTCAGATGCTGAGGCCAATAATTGGATGCTGTCAATAAGAGAGTATGACTACCCCACCAGTGGAGGGATGCATCTGTGAAGACCACTAGGCCCTCCATGAAGGGATAAAGGGACTGACCTGACATCACATTGTCCTGACTCTGCCACCATCAAAGCGACTGCTTTACCCCAATGGAGATCAGACACACCTGATCTTGGGATATTACTTTTTGCCATAGTTGGAGAAAAGCGTGTTGAAGAACACGGCGGTGTAACTGCCCTTGAGGAACCTGAAAATCCAAAGACTTGAGGGTTCCTGTTAGACTTCTCCAACATTTTGCCAGTAAGGCTAGCTGGTTGAGAAAGAGGATCAGGATTTTCTGCAGTCTGTGAAACCTGTCCTCAGATGGATAACACTGGAACTCGACTGTCTGATATTGAGTTCCAAGGAACTTGGAATCCTTTGTCGGTTCAAGGTTGGACTTCAGAAAATTGACCAAAAGTCTGAAGTCCATGCAGATCATAAGCACCAAGGCAGAGTCTTGGTACAGGATTGAATGATGTAATGCTCTCAATAACCAGTTGTCTAGATACATGTGCAGACATACTCTTTTGCAATGTGCATAACTGGCGAATACTCCCATTACTCTGGAGAAGATGAGTGGTGCTGGAGCCAGGCCAAATGGAAGCACCTGAAACCAGTAAATTACTCCATTTGTCACAAGCCAGAGGTACTTCCTGCACTTCTCCACAATTGCTATGTGGAAGTATGTGTCCCTTAAATCTCTGGACATGGCCCAATCACCTTGTCCCATTCCTGTAATTATGGAGGCCAGAGTCTCCATTTTGAATTTTTTGACCTCTAAGCACCTGTTTAGGGCCTTTAACCCTTAAAGGGTCAGGTTATTTTTTGTACCAGTGAAAATAAAAGTAACAATTTTCATTGAACACGGTGCAGTAGGAACAGTTTTCTTTGTAGCATAGCAAAAGTATATATCATTGTGATACCTGGAATGCCAAGTTTCATTATGTGCAATAAATTGCTAATAGTCACGTGACTGGTTGCCATGGCAACCACTTTAATCACTAATAAATGGCAAAAAATCATTTAAAATCTGCTAAATAAGAGAACAAAGTATCTCCTGATTTTATGTGAAGCACCCTTTTCTCCACATATGCATGGTATTTGCATAACTAGAGAAATGAACTTTCAGTAAACTTTGAAATTAAACATAGATCACATGACCTGTTTCCATAGCAACTGTTAAAATATTGCTTGTACTTGGCTAAAAACCGGAAAAACTGCATTTTTACATAAGTCTGCAGAACCAGCAACAGCCAGTTACTTTGCATAACAAAATTAGCCACCATTACTATTCATAGATTATGTTCCAGGTTAAATATTATGTAAGAAAATGACTGAAATAAAACAACACTGCAGTATTTTTATGGAAACTTGGTGGTTTTCCCCCATTTTAATATGTTTCCTTGGAAACAAAGCGTAATTGGATACACAATCATATGTGCGAGGCCTTATACTGATATGCAGTTTGCAAATGTGGATGACACCATGCATGTATACAATGTACATGCAATTATAGACTCATCAATTCCAGTGCAAAAGGCAAAGTAGGCCCTCACTATTGGCTGCCTATCACAGTATTTGAGGCTGACAACCATATTTATCATGTATCTGCAACCATGCTCATAGCTCCTCCTACCCTCCCCCCCCCTCCCGTGTATATTGAGTGCATGCAGAGAAAAGTTTAGGTTTGAATGCAAGGTTCCATAACTGGGCCAAGGCAAAAGGTCTTGTTCATAAAGTTTATTGATAAACACAGGTTTGACAGGGAAACATATTAGGGGATACTTGGGAAGAGCAGGCATTGCATGACTCAGTGACTGAGTGAGTGATCAGCTGCAACAAGCTGAATGACTGGCTATGCGACCCACCGCGGAACCACATGGTCCGTTGATACGCTTCAATTCTGTGGGCTCCAGCCTCATTATAAACAAAATACTTACATCCTCACACCCGACATCAACTTCACTGTCCCCCTCCTCTACATAATCCCTCCCTGCCCACTCCTGACTAAGGTTAATAGCCTCGGCATTTTTATATAATTGACGGACACCTGCACCTGAACTGGTCCTGGATGCTGCCCTCTCCGTGACGTCACACACCTGAAGGGAATCACTGGGGAAGCCCCTTAATGACAAGCAGAGATGCTAGAGGGAGTGGTATACATAAATAGATCGGTGTGCTTCTTTGGGGAAACACAACAGCTGTCTGTGTACAGTTTGGTGATGATTTATGAGTTGTTTACCCAAGTAAGGCTAACCTAGTGTGAGCCCAGCATACAATCACGTGATTACCAGTCGTTAACGACCGGTCTGACCGTTTAAGGGTTAAGTCTATGACTGGATGCAAACCACCATCTTTCTCTGGCACCAGAAAAAGCCAACTGTAAAACCCTGGTAATGATGGGTGCTGAACTACCTATATTGCCTGCTTTTGCAATAGGTTGTCCACTGCCACTTGCAGATGGCAAGCTAGTACATGATCGTGCTGTTGCTGAAAGGAAACTGGACCATTTGAAAAAGTGGGAGATCCTGACTCTATTAAAGTAAGAACCAAACCTCCACTAACCACACTTAAGATGAATGGATCATCAGTGTACTGGCCCCAACCTGCTAGCTCAGTGTAAGAGTTGCCCACCATCCACAATATGTGTGAACCCTTACTCTGGTGACTGGTGGAAACAGTCAGTTTCTAGAGGAGGCTGTCGCAGAGCCAGATCCCTGACTGTGTCCACGGCCTCTACCACCACCTCATTGGCCATGGCCACGACCAACAAAGTGTCTGGAACCTCCAGGGCAACAGCAAAACTTTTTTGCCTCCACCACCACCTCTGCAGGCACTGGTGTCTTTGATGACAGGTGAAGGTATTCTTGGACTCAGATGTTTACTTAATGAGGGCCTCCTGTGTCTGCATGGCCAACTCTTTATGTGCCTCTTGGGTGATGTCTCTCATTGCCACCTCATCAAACAGGTTCTAGGTACCTGGGTCAATAGGACTCGTGTAGAGTCTCTGAGCCAACCTCTGACTCAAGAAGGTGTTCCACAAATGTTGGACCCTTTGAAGGAGAGTCAAGTTCGTCTCTTGTCAGATGGCCTTTGCCAGTGAACACTTCAATGATCTGGCACGTGACTGCTCCATCTGCACCATCACTTGTAAATCTGATGAACTGTTGAAGACAAGTCCACACACCTAACTAAGTGGGTGGCTATATCCCCAACAGGATGACCACATCAATGTCTGAGGCTGACAGGGCCTGGATCCTGGACTTACTGTCCTTGATCAAGCCCTGAAGTACTCGACCTTGCACAAACACACCCTATCTAGTCTCCTTTTTGTCTTTAAACAATTGATCAAAGCTGATCTGTGGGACTCTAGGTGTAGCATTCCACACTTTCTTTGGCACTAGTAAGGCCTCAGACATCTTCACCTGTTTTGTAGGCAGTTTTGAAGTTTGTACTTGTGGATTAAAGTGCCACTTATCCAAATTCTTGGTTAGCACTCTAATCTAATCAGCCACATAGTCACTGAAGGGTATTGCTACCATATTTTTAGTCTGCTAGGTACATGACATGGGTGTGGTGTGATCCACATTTAACATTTTAAACATGCCCAGTCTTTGCTGCCTAAAGTGGTCAACAATGAAGGCCATGTTGTGGGCATAAGTGGCAACATTTGATAGCTTCAGCATGTCTGAATCAACCTGATTGAAATTGGGAGACAAGTGCCTGTCGATCCTCCTCTTCCTGGAGTGTTGGTTGACAGTAGTTAAAAACCCAAGTAGCTGCTCTGTTGTCTCACCTGTAGGTCCCTGCTGGAAGCTGAAGCTGAAGGCCCAGGTAAAAGTTGGACTGGTGAGACATGTGGTGCACGTGACCTCTCCTGAGGTCCCCCAAAATCTATCTGAGGCAGTGTGCAGGTAGCTCCCCTCCTACCCTTCATCCAATGATATGGAAAGTGACCGCATTTCTGACATGGACCTTATTGTTAAAGTGTCTTCCACATTAGAGTCCAGGGAAATAACTTCCCCCGGACACAGTGCCTTGATCTGCACTGTCACTGCATCATGCTCCTCTGGGACCAAGTCCAAGTTGTCCTGGGGCAGCTCGACCAAGGCCAGGGACTCAGCCTCCACCTCAGAGATGAGTGTCACTGTTGTTGGCTGTCTGGAAAGTGATGGCAGCAATCTGAACT
Source organism: Hermodice carunculata (assembly GCA_964020975.1). Classification (NCBI taxonomy): domain Eukaryota; kingdom Metazoa; phylum Annelida; class Polychaeta; order Eunicida; family Amphinomidae; genus Hermodice; species Hermodice carunculata. The sequence continues at coordinate 29,148,577 of OZ026618.1, forward strand.
CTAGCACTGGTGTTGGTGGCTTCAGCATCAGTGCTGCTGGAAGGAGTGAAGCTGACCACCCAGCACACTTCTACACCAAAGTCCCACACTTCTTTGGCACTGTGACTGCATTATCAGATGTCTCAGGTAATTGCTGCACCTCAGGTTCATAAAGTATGGGAGACAACCTACACTTCTGAGGTGTTGCCTCCACTGACACTGCCTGTTAAGCCTGGATCTTGTGTCATAAGTCCAAACTATTAGTGGTCCCCAGTTTAGTAAATACTGATGACTTAGCTGGTGGTTTGCTTTGAGTTGGCCATGCTTGCACCACAGACTGCAGCTGTGTTGGTTGATCTAGATCCCTGTCCCTGACTGGCATGGCAACCTGTAGCCACAGAAACCTCCCCTGCCTTGAGTCTGACAAGTGCAGAGACATAACAGGCTCATATGCCTGTGGTGCCTTTTCTTTTTCTTGTTGAGTCTCCACACTGAAGATGGAGAACAGGCAGCCATCCAATGGCCCAGTACATCCTTCTTCTTTGTCCCTGCCATTTTACAGGTTAAGATGCAGGGACGTCTATGTGTGTGTAATGCAAGCGAAAGTCAAGTAGAGCTGTGTTCTAAGTGTCGCCTGTGTGACTTTAAAATGGTTCCCATCCCCTCAAATCTAGCTCAACCTAAACTGACTACGTACGAGAGGGAAACCAACCACTCACTTGAAAAAAATTACCACAGCGTAACAACCACAGCAGAGAGACGAACTCTTTGGACCATTTCAAGGCTACTCATCATGGTTGCCCAAAGAGATAAGCTGATGTATATATAGTCAAGGCCACAGGGGAGCTGCCTGGCATAGATGGTGCTGCAGTGGCCTCCTTTACCATGAGTAGGGGTTGATAAGAAAATATAATTTGGTGGTATTAATTTTTAGAGAGACGTCTTAAGAGGTCAAGTATCAATTAGTATTCTGCAGGTAATGTATTATGCCATTTCCTCAAATTTCTTTAGTTGCATTTTACATATGAACTTACATGTTCGACTACATCTGTAAACATAGATGGCCAAAAATACCGAGATCCAATCTATGAGTAAGTTTTGTCTATACCATCGTGTCCTAGCTAGTTTGTCATGCTGTGTTTGTTAGGCTACTTGTGTTAGAGTATCTGGTAAAACTACTTGAAGTTGAGATTCCGGGTCAATCCTGACTGGGTCAGCTATGTGATATAACGTTGCATTATCCAACACATATTCTTTGGAGTACATAGCATTTTTCCTATCTGCCTCAAGGGCTTGAATAAATGGAGAAATGTTTTTGTCTTTTCTTTGCAAGTCTCTAATATAGATTTCAGGTGATATTCTAACAAATTGGTCAAGCAATTTGGAAGTATCAGTCTCACCAACTGTCTCTTCATCAAGAGGTGTTTCATCCATTTGGGGCTTGTTTGAATCAATTATATCTAAATTGACCACAGCAATTGAATAATCCGAGTCAACTGCACCAATTTCAGGCTCAGTTTTGATCTCACCAGCTTTTGTTTTCAGACATGAAAGCATGTTGCCTTTTACATTGTGAACTTATTTTTCAAATCTAATTTTACAGCCATATTGCAACAAAAGAATGGCCCAATGTTGCACATGTACATACCTAATTTCAGCAGTGAAGAGACTGCGGAGGTGGTTTATGGTTAGTCCACACAGTAAATTTAGCAGCATACAGGTAAAGATGTAATTTTCTATATTGCATATTGGCATACACCTCCTTTTCAAAAATGGGTATTTTTGTTGGTCCTGATTTAATTGGTGAGACACATCATAAATTACAAGTTCACCTTGTGAAAGCACTTTGTAAGACAAGCTCTAATGGTGTAATTGCTTGAGTCACAAAATAGATCATGTGGCAAATTGAGGTCAGGGTAGGCAAGTATGAGTGCCTCTGTTAGTTTTGTGCAAAGGTGCTCAAAAACATTTTGCTCTGTTTCACCCCAAGTAAAGTGATCATTTTCCTTGTAAGTTGGGTTAGAAGTCATGCTATTTCACTATGGTGGTCAAGATATTTGCAGTAGAAACCAGTCATACCAAGAAAGGCACAGACACCTCTAACTGTTGCAGGTGTGATCATTTCTTTTATGACCTTCACTCAGTCTGGGTCAGGGAATGTACCATTCGGGGTAATTACATGTCCCAAATACAGCAACCGTGACTGCAAGAACTCACACTTTGACGGTTTTACTTTCATGTTGGCTTGCTGCAAACACTCAAAAACTTGCTCAATGTGTTTCAAATGATCTGTACAATTCTTTGAATATATAATTACATCATCAACAAATACACAACAACAACAGCCTATTAACCCTTTAAGTACTTTGTCCATGGTAGCTTGGAAGTTAGAGGGTGTTCCTGTTGAACCCATAGGACATGTCTGATATTGAAACAGACCACAATGTGTGATAAATACTGTTTTGTGTTTGTCCTTTTCTGCCAAAGGCAGCTGCAGAAAGTGATTTCTCATATCTAATTTTGAATAGAATTGGCATCCACCAAACTGACTTAATACGTTAGGCAATTGGTGGGTGTTTTTGACCACTGTTTCATTAAGTTTCCTATCATCTATCACTAGTCTTGAAGGACCATGCTTTTTGGGAACAAGTATTAGTGGTCCAGCATAGGCACTGTTAGAGGGTCTGGCAATGTCAGCTTTTAATAGTGCATCTAGTTGTCATTCTAATTTGGGCTATTAATTCAAATGTGCCATGTAGGGTCTCAGTTTAGTAGGGTTGCATGTTTTCACCTGTATCTATTTCAGGTTATTATGTTTTGTTCAGCCAATATCGATCTCCTTTGTGGCAAACACCTGGTCTTATTTATCTATAGCCTTTGGTATTACTTCCTTTTGATGTTGGGGAGCATGGTCCAACTTAAATCTACCTTTGACAGCTTCTGGTCCATTTTGGTGATTAACTCAACCACTGAGTCAACTGTTCAAATTTCTTGTTCTTCAATTTTGTCACCAAAAGCAATTATACTCTTGCTTGGCACACTAATTCGGAATTTACCAGCATTTACAACTGTTAAGTTTGGCTTATGGTCTCTAACTACTGCAATTAAGCACTCAGGAACTATTAACCCAGGATGCTCTGAAAAGGCTGGTGTTGCCCATGTGAGACACATGATTAGTAGCACCACCTGGTGAAGCAACTGGGGATATTTCTACAAGGTGTTCAGTATTGGGTGCTATTGACACCTTGTGATCCGGTTGACCAAGAAGCATGGCTGACTCAGAACAGATTTTCTCTGTAACACAATAACATCACTGGCAATACACAGGGTAATACTTCCATAATCAAGTGTCCCCTGGACTTTTGACAGAACATCACTGCCTAAAAGTATGGAGGTTTTTTTGTTCAAATTCCAGACACAATTTCAATGTTTCGTCAACTTTAATTTTGTCAATTTCAAAATCAATTTTGGCCATTCCAAGTGTTCATAGTTGGTTTCCACTGACACCAGTAAGGTTTGTTATTCTGTAATTAAACCTGATGAGGGCAATTTCTGAAAGAAATGTTCCAACAAAATAGAAATGTCTGCCCTTGAGTCGACCATAGCCCAAGTAATTAATCTACTGATGTTAATTCGCACTACTGGGGTGTGTATTGGAATCATTTTACTGGCCATCAATATGCACCTGGGACAGTGATTCCTCTCTGTCTGGGGCTTTCTTGTTTCCCCGAGTATATTTAGTTTACTTCTCATTTCTTGCTTTGTACTTCTGCATTCTTTCCAGTGGTGACCTACTTTAGAACAATGGGCACAGGTAACAGTACCTTCACCATGAAAGTGTAAGGTTTTCCATTGAAACTGCCCTTTCTGTGGATGGCTTTTATTCACTGTTTGTTGTGGATTTCCAGGATGATTTCTCTGAATTTGTGAAACTTCAGTTAACATAGATTTTAATTCCCCTAATTCTGGGCGTGCTAAGGCCAGTGCATTTACAGCATCCACCTCCATGTGAATTTCTTCTTTTCTGTGCAAGTCAAATGTGCCCTGCATTAACTGATCTTGTACAGCAATGTTAAGGGTGGCATCAAGTATAGCAGTCCTGTTTCTTATTATCTTCATGGCCATCTTGGAAACAGTCCAAGAAAATATCACATAACTGCTGTTGTATCTGTTCACATAATAAATCTACCTTAGCGAATGCCTCTTCAGCCAAATCTATTATTCCCTTTACAAAATTTCGAACGCTTTCATTTGTCTCCTGCTTTATGCACTTCAAGTTTAGCAAGGCGTACTGTTGGTCAGCATAATTTGAGAACAGTGTCCTCAGTGTGATTATGACAGTTGCCCATGTAATTTGTGGTTTGTGCCTTCTCAAGCATGAATAGTACTCTGTGCTGGCCCTTTACGTGTTTGAAGTGCCAAAATCTTGAGTTTTTCATCTGAATTGCCCACTGTTAACCCTATTTTGTCATGTCCTGTATCCATATTCTCAGATCACGACTATTTTGACCAGAAAATGACTGCACTTAACATGCTAACTTTGGGCCCTAGTTCATACAGCATATCTCTCCAATTTTTTCTGTTAGTATTAGGGAAAAATTTTGCATGGTAGGAATAGCTGGGACTTGAGGTACAGGGTGAGGTACAGGTTGAGGAATGTTTTTGTTCTGAATCTGGTTCTCCATTATAGAGTGAGCTAATGGACTAAAAAACTAGATTCAAATGCAAACAGTGACAAACAATCCCTTAAGTGATAATTGCAAGACCACTTACCTTGCCATTTCTTGTTGATATCGTCTGTTTCACCTGGTGTTATAAGTCTATTAAATATGTTCCTTTTTTTTCAAAATCCTGCCAGCACCACCCCTTGTTACCAAGCCTTTTAATTATGACTCTTGTTAGACTCTGCATATGGCGTACATGTGGAATTGTGCTTCTTGTTGCGTAAATAAATAAAGTCAACGAAGATTCAACACTTCAGGCATGTTGATGTCGATATACTGTAGTGCAAGATTTGTATAGGTTCAATAGCGCACATGCGGCTGGTCGATCCACTCTGACCTGATCAAGGTGCAGGGGCCAAAATAAAAAATCAAAAAGATGGAGAATGTTTGACACAGGGTGCAATTCAAGTTGGAATGTTTTACATGAAGACTTCGGCAGGTTGAGATTACCAGATAAGGAAGAAACATATCAAGAATAATTTGGTTGCAAACATCAGTTGATGTTCCCCAATTAGAGAGGGGAAGTTTATGAGGGTTGATTTTTCTAGACAATTTTCAATTCTCTAACATAAATTTAGAAAATCTCATCACAGAGGCTCCAAGTTTCCCATTTTGGCAGATCTCCCGCTTTTTTTTTTAACCTTTTAGGATGTACTCCCACTTTTTAGAAAAATGAAACAATAAAATATGGAGGTGCGAAATATGCCAAAATGTACACGAATGTGGTGTATTACACCTTACAGACATGCTCCATGCAGTCATTTCCACTGAAATTTTTCACAGGTGCTGAATATTCTCCAGTAACTTTATGGTGGTCCGGGACGGTAAAAGTAAATACCAGTTTAATCTGAAAATTGAACTTACAAGTAGATGTACATAGATTATATGTAATATGCAGCGAATGTCAATGCATTTGTGATGTTGAATTTAGTGTGAAGACTGCTTCTAGAGTTGATCCCCATGTAAATATGTGGTGCTGCAGGGTCATGAATTAAGATAATTTCTTAATGTGATGGGTACTTTCCTAATAAATCAAAAGATGTAGATGCATAGTCTTACAAATAGATGTTTATAGATTTGTAGACAAGCAACATGCATTCAATGTCAATGCATTTATGATGCTAAATTCAGTGTGATGACTGCTTCATAAATTAATCTCCAAGTGAATAGTTGATCATCAAATTGGCCAAATAAATGTTCATTCTTTGAATAAAATAGTTGCTTCATTTATACAGGGACCGGTTATAGATGGACTACCAACGACGGGGCCCCCTTTGTACCATCTATGTTGCCGCTGCTCAAGTGATCGGGTGTTTGAGCGAGCACCTTCAGTGCTGAACAAACACAACACCACGGTCCGCGCCGGCCGCTGGCAGTCTCGGGGGCCAGGTCACGCGATGAAAGGCGAGAATAATCACGTAACTGACTGAAGTGTGCAAAATTTTTCACCGTGTTCCACATTTTAAAGTCAAAATTTAGCGTCACGCCGGACTCAGCTACAAGAAATACAACCACCATCATGATCCTACAGGCATACACTATTCATCTAAAACTACATTTGTTATTGCTGATTATGGCGTAAGGAGTTATTACGCACGCAAGTTGTCTAACTTTGCATCATTTTTGACAGAAAAAATGCAAAAACTAGCCCTTTTATCGGCCGATTTCAACGAAAAACACATCGATGGACTCGCACGGTTCTGATTCAAACGATGAGACTGGTTGCGCACACATAAAACTCTGTTTTTGAACTTGGTACAATAGCACACCCGATGTAAGCCTGATGTAACCCGATACAACCGAACGCGGAAACATAGATGGAACAACAAACGGACCGAGCAGAGGGGATTAACTTGAGCGGCGCTAGTGAACACTCTTTGTAGTCGTCGCGCCCAGTTGACCACTAAAGGGATTAGCGCTCCCGTTGGTAGTCCATCTATAACAGGTCCCTGATTTATATTTGATGTAATTATATCTGCTCATATTTTCTTCTTTCAAAGCCCAGATTGCAGTTATTTCAGTGCAAAAATTTTCCAGGGGAGTATGCCCCTGGACCCTCCCTAGTGTGGTTTTGTGGCTATGCCACTCACTTGACCATCGCCCACTTTCCGAGGACTTGTGGGGGATGATCTACCACTTTTCCCATTGTCCTTACTTGGAGCCTCCATCATCAGAGAATTCTCATTAAATAAAAAAAAAAAAAATAAGAATTAAAAAAAGAATCTTCAAAGATTACAAAACACTCCATGCAACAGTTTGAGAGAAAAGGACATAGTCTAGCAGACAGAGGCAAAGAGAGGACATCAGCTCTGCCGACTGACAACTGTCACAAGTCAGTAGAGATAAAAATCTCAGCACCACTTGTTGAATGGTCTGGGTGTCCCAGCATTCCCATGTAATTTGAAACCAATTGGCCTGGCAGTTTCAGCAAAGATTTTTTAAGATTTGGCCAAAAAAATGAACAAACCAAAATTGGACATATGTAACACAAAACCCAGACAAAGTGCGTTGTCCTGTGTGAAAGTTTTATTGCTCAATACCAATGGCCATCCACAATCTGCCTACAAAAACTGGCCTCTCGCAGTGGCCCAATAGTCCTGCACTTACACGTCAATCTTTCATTTGTAATCACATTTTCTCATCCCAGCTTTTCTTCTGTCACCTTTTCCAAATGCTCAAGTACACAAAAGAGGTCAGCTGGACAGCCCACTGTTGAACCTGTAGACAAACTGACTGCCACACACAGGTTTGCCTTTAATACCCCATCTACTATATACAAATATATATCATCACTTCCTCACCTGTACCAGACAATGGCATATGCATGTGCACATACCCAATTTTATTTATCAAGAACTCTTAAAAATGCACTGTTCTCTCAGTCCCATATACAAAATATACATAGTATATATATATGCATTCATGTGTTACTTTGTTATCATTATTATTATTTCTGTGTAAAAATAATTCAACTTGTACCTTTTCCACATTGGATTCACAACCGGAATGAGATATATGAATGTATGTATGTGGCAGACACCCGACAGTCTGAAAACAATGTATTACAGCGCTCCCTGGTGACAGTTGATAAACTCAACCACAGCAAGACACTAGTACCTCATGGTGTCACTCGAGTCTGGTGGAAACAGCTACAAAGCATTCTGTGTCAAAGGTGTGACATAATGACATATAATAGGAGTATTTCACTGCAGCACATGTTGTTACAATGTATTGAAAAATTTTTTTGTTACAATGTGTCGAAAAAATATGTATATTTTGAGATCTATTTTCGCTACCTGATACCCCACTTCTGATGTTCGGTTGGCCACGCTGACGGCTCTTTGACTACAGTGTGCGTACAGTGCATGTGAGCTTGTAATCAATTGAAGGGGACAGCTGAGAGTCAAACTATCCGTGTCCCACTTCAGGCTGGATGTCTGCATCATCCATAACACACAAGAGTCAATGCAGAGGGAACAAAGCGACAGGGCTCGTAGAAAATGAGATATAAACCTACTCTTCTGTATACATGAGGTATTTATCTGCCCCCCCCCCCCAAAAAAAATAACGCTCTGTCTTTTGTTTGACAAATAGAATTGCTTTCTGTAGAGACTAATTATTTGCTATATATATATATTTTTATATATATATATACATATACATATCTTTCATGACACTCAGATCACTGCAGATGGCCAAACACATTAACTGTCTAGCCACAACCTGATACATCATGGTCAAATGGCTGTGAATTAGCAATAAATAGTGGTGTCTTACATACACGTGCCATATATCCTATCACATGCAAGAAAGAATGCATCAAATCTTATCTGTAACAACCTAAGCTAAACAAAACCATCTACATAATACCAATGACAATAACACCTGTGGTGGCTTAAGTTTGTATTCATAATGCCCTTGCCTTTAATTTTTAGTGCACCTATGCCAAGGACTGGGGATAAACAAAACAACTGGATATGGGCCCTCAAAAAAATCACTGCTTACAAACTGCAGCCCAGCATGCTTGGTGAGTCATCTGCAGCAATGTACCATCGAATATGTACACTTCAGAATTCAGCCTTGTATCTATCAATAATTCTTGCTCTTGTATTTGAGGGATCAAATGGCCACTTTCAAATATTCGAGTCCAGCACACAAGCTTTTGCCCAAAAACGTACGACAGCTTCAGTGCCTTCTGTTATCACCGAGCATTGCTGCTCTTTAAGGTGACGTCCATTCACTCTGCCTTTTTCTAAACCTTAAACCACTGGGTTCAAACGTTGACCCATACTCCTATGTTTAGAACTATGTGAGAAAAAACCAAAGGATGTATTTTGTTGTGTTTCTGTCCATAACAGCCAAATTATCATTGATAGATACCAGTCCAAGCACTGACATTTTACATACCCATGGTTTTATTCAGAAACTATTAAATCCAATTTGAAGGATTCTGAATCAATCGCCTTGGGCCCATCCATTGTTGTTCTACCCTCTGTTCCTACAGCAATCTTTATAAAATATAACCCCACCTAGCCACTCTCTATCTTATCCATATACTCTAAGATCCTGCATAAATATCATAACATTGCAGTTAACAATAGTTTGGTCTAGTGCTGTAACACAAGTGGACTGAGACACATTAACACGTCACAGAAGTGAAGAGATTCAGCTTAGTCAGAGGCAAATGGGATTACCCTAGAGTGACAATCAACAGATGCCACAACCGGTCAACAGGGTCCATGTGATATCTCACGACCAATCAGACATTATGCTAGGTGTCATGTGATCCCCATTGACCAGTGGCTCCCTCCAACGACTGAAATATTATATGCTTATGGCGTTATAGCTGTCAGAATAAAGAACTGCCTTCAGCAAACTGAATTAGCAAGCATCCAGATTCCACTGTTGATACAAAAGGCTTGTGTTCTAGGCAGTACAAAGTTGTGGAAAAAAACATTATATTTCACTGTTTTCATTTTCAGTTCACATATGTATACAAATGTAACAATTACAAAAAGATAAAAATAGTTTGTCTTGAATAGAAATATACTCGAGTGATTTATATGTTTTAGCGACAGCACAAAAATGAACATAATGAGAAGATGTTTGATATAATTGCAATTCTGTGAACATAAAATGCCATGCAAAATGCATGCACACACCCTGACCTGTGGTCTATATTCAACAGAGCTATGTATACATTATCTTCTACCAAGCTTTGTAAATACGGGGTGCTGTGTGTTCTACACTCGACAGAGCAATGTACATACATGGTGCTCTGCGTTCTATATTCAACAAACCTATGTATACACATGGTGCTGTGTCCTATATCCAAGTGTCCAGTATACACTTTTTTATTCCTACATGCTACAGAGCTGTAGTGATCTGTGGTTGACACTCAACAGCTATGTAAATACATGATGCTCTGTTTTCCAGACTCTCACGAGCTACGTAAACACCACACGGTACTCTGTGTTCTAGACTCTGAAGAGCTATGTAAACACATGGTGCTCTGTGTTCTAGACTATGAAGAGCTATGTAAACACATGGTACTCTGTGCTCTAGACTCTCAAGAGCTATGTAAAGACATAGTACACTGTCTTATATACTCAAGAGCTATGTAAGCAGATGGTACTCCGTGCTAAAGACTCTCAAGAGCTATGTAAACAGAAGGTACTCTGTGTTACAGGCTCTTCAGAGCAATGTCTGCATGTGGTGCTCTTCTAGAATGTAGAACTCTCTATAAACACTGTGCTCTGTGTTGTAGACTCATGAGCTATGTATACACATGGTGCCCTATGTTCTAGACCACAAAGCTATGTACATACATGGTGCCCCGTGTTCTAGAACTAGAGCTAGGTATACACATAGTGCTCTGTATTTTATGCTAAACAGCGCTATATATAGACATGGTGTTCTCTTCTGGACTCTAAAAGAGCTTTGTATGCACATGGTGCTCTGTGCTCTAGACTCCACAAAGCCATGTATACACATGGTGCTCTGTGTTCTAGACTCCACAAAGCCATGTATACACATGGTGCTCTGTGTTCTAGGGCTCAAGAGAGCTATGTATACATATGGCACCGAGCTCTAGAATCTAGAGCTCTACATATGCACAATACTACCACTTCACTGGCAGCCATTTCTCTGCACCACTCGGACAGAATGTCGCAGTGAACCGTCTCTTCAAACTCCCAACTCCTGCGTATTTTTCTGTCAGTCATTATGATGCCTAGCAACCAAGTGCACAGAAGCTCGACACCAGCTTCAAACCATGTTGCCTGGCAACCAAGTGCACATAAACTCAAAGCCAAGTTAAAAGTTATGACAGTGGGTCTGAATGAATATTAGCACAGGAAGGCAATATACAGACTGTTTTGCTTGACATGTGTGGCTGAGCATTTGCTTGTATATACATTTATTTACAGTGTTAATGGATACATTTATATATGTATAATGTACTACATGATTTAATGTGTATGTATAATGAGGACACATATACATAATGCTGAAATGTGTCTGTAATGTACTTGTGTGCGTGTGTTTGTGTGTTGGAATGTTTGATATCCGAGGTACGCCACTTCCTTGTAATAACATCTGTTCTGGCAATCCCAGAATCCTCTGATTTGGTGCCTTTGGTGTTTAAATTTGTTATCCTTTGGTACAAAGAATAAGTGAAAAGACCTTGTTCTAAGCCCCTAGGTAGTGTGACATACATTGAGGTATGTGCTCAGGAAAGGCTCCCAACACCACACCTGCACAGCTCTTCATGGCACTATTTCCTTGGGGAGCCAAATAACATGAAGCCCCTTGAAACACAAAAAACAATTAGGATCAGGCCCCTTAGTGACACAAAAACAATCTCAACAGCCAAGCTGGCAGCATAGCATTAACACAGCACCTCAAACATTAGCCCTGTATACATCAGTTAGCCTTTCCATTCACCTTTGCTATAATATCTAAACATGGCTTCTTAGTTTCATAAACAAAGCCAACAGTATGAACACAGTGTGAAGTGAAGCATTTGATGCCTGGGTCTGAGTGATCTTCATTACAAATGAACACATACTGGTAGGCATAAAGAGAGAACACAGTTATCAGAGTGGCAAGCCAAATCAAACGCCTGGTGCACTGTCACTTTAAACATTACCAGTCATCAGTGAAAGTGGGGGAAGTAGCAGACAACTTTTCTGCTGCAACAGAGATAGACCTGTAGGCACATGTTTGACGCCTAAAGGTGCAGGTCTTGAACACCTGTAGGTGTAGGTCTTTGACACCTGTAGGTGTAGGTCCTTAACACCTGTAGGTGTAGGTCTTTGACACCTGTAGGTGTAGGTCCTTAACACCTGTAGGTGTAGGTCTTTGACACCTGCAGGTGTAGGTCCTTAACACCGGCAGGTGCATGTTTTTGACACCTGTAGGAGTAGGTCTTCAGCACCTATGGGCATATGTCTTCGACACCTACATGTATATGCCTTTGACATCTACATGCATATGCCTTCCACACCTATCAGTTTATGTCTTGGATGCTCCCCTGCCATCCTTCTTGTAACTTTGGCCCATCATTTCACCAATTCCTCCATGTGAAATTCACAGCAAAACCACAACGTACTTGGAGTTGCATCCAGATGTTTGGTCTCGTTGCATTTATCCAAGCATTAGCGCTACTTCCCTTTGTAGGTTCAAAATATAAAATACTGTAAATTGTTTTATTTTAGTGGTATTTTAATTTTGTTTAATTTTTGCAGTTTTATTAAACACTGCAAAAATATCAGAGGTCACTGCAACAATATCTAAACTAAAGAAAACCATGAATCTAAAACAGTGCAAATTTGTCAATTCATTAAACAAATGAAAAATGTCTACAATTTTGTGAAATAAAGCAGTTTACTGTACATAGCGTCTGGGACCATCAACCCTTTCCCCTTGAATTGAGATCGAGTCAACAGCTTTCCTTGGCATGGGTTAGGCACTAGGATGCAACACAAGCCAAGGAAAGCTGTTGACCAGAGCAAGTGATCCTGACAGATCTCATCTACAATTTTCCGTGGAATTGTTTTTCATAACTGTCGAAATTAGTTGAAAACTCTGAGGCAGACACCATTTGACCACCAGCCAGTTTTGGCCAGTGTACGCAGGAAAGGGTTACACCTATCACACGAGGACAGGAGACGTGCAGGATGCATAGTGCAGCTGTCCTCAGCATTTGCTTTGGTGATGTCCTCATTCAACAAAACATGACGACATTGCTACTTTAACAAACACTACTAGGACACAGACCAAGCAAACTGATTACTCTGTACAAACCAGAGGGAGGTGACATCCAAAGACGACACAAGAATGCAACCTCGTGCCAGCAACAAATCTGAGCGTCAGCTAATGACGAGAGATTTGAGATGAAAATGTAAAACGTTCTTGAAGTGCTAAGGGTCAAATGTAAGGATAACCATAGAAGCCCCATACACATGTCCACGTATGTGGTTCCTATTGGTGTTAACTTGTACATCTGTATTGGCCTGGTAAGTATTACTCCAGTTGGATGTGCATGTAGGTAAAGATTAATCGACAGATATCTATAAATTGGCACACTGCATACGCATGATGGAAATTTTCATGTCTCCACATATTTTGGGGAGAATTTCAGATCACAAAACATATTCATAAAAACAGGCATAGCGTAACTTTTACCTCAGTCGCTACTGTGGTAAAATTGCAGTGATAAGTGCGCGCTGTGACAGTGTACAGGTGTCACAAGGGGAAGGCAGTTTGGCAGCTGAAAGTTGACCTACATGTAGTCTGGCTGAAATCCAGACCTGTGAGTTGGTGATATGATTTGGTAGAAGCCATGAACTCTTCCCGGTCAGTATGCTCATGTGTTGAGGATATTCGATAGCTGACATTTAAGTCCCCAGAAATGACAGTGGGAATATTTAGATGACCTAGCGACCTCGTTTTATCGCATAGCACATTTTTGTCTTCATACGTGGCTGAATGAAGTTGTGTTAAACCAAGTTGAGCAAGAGACGTTATACCCTAGTGACATACAGTACATGATTTTATCTTGCCTGAGTGAATTTATTTAAGGATATCTGACCTAGTGACCTAGTTTTTTTACATGAAACACTCCAAATTGAGACCTACCTACAGCCCATGACTACCAAGTTTGAAGCACATCTGGCCAACAATTTTTGTGAGTGCCGTATCGTAATGCACACAGGCATCAACTTTGACATGAACATTTTAAAGATCATTATGCAATTTAAAAAAAAAAAATCACTAGCAATCAGAAATGTGGGCAGCACAAAGGCCATGTCATATACATTGGTCCTCATTATGCTGATCAGCCCTTCAAAGTTTGGAATTTATTTGTCAAAGGATAGGAGACCAGTTGTGGATACAAATTCGGGGAAATGGGTAGACGAGACGGAAGAACCGGCAGACATGAGGAATCCTATGTACCCCCTGTGTGGATATATAAATGTTGCTATGGCCTCCGATTGAACAAAACAACAAATGGAGATCATAAGAGATTAAAAGAGCCAAATCTGATCCTTGTACCACGTGATGTGACATGCCAGCACCAATCTCTTTTGGCAACGCCGCCACCTGTAGTCAAGTTTGTTACCAACGATGAAAATTCCCATGCAGCATGCCCAGAAAGGAGCACTTTGTGCTGAATATCCAGCTGTCAGACACACATATGAACACTCACATTCTGGGTAATCCAGTTGTCGATATTCCCATTCTGGGTACCAACAACCCACACTCCAATTCTGGGTATCAGGCTATTAGCACTCCCTTTCTAGGTACCGGGCTATAAGCACTCCGTTCCTGGGTACCAGGTTAACAGCACTCGCTTTCTGGGTACCAGGCTATCAGGAAACTTCCTTTCTGGATGTCCAGCCAACAAGACTCCCAATTTGAGTATCCAGGAGCGTTAGGACTCCCATTTCCAGTATAAAATCATGAGCATTTCAAAATTGAGTTATACCCAGCCAGGGTTCAACACTCAGTTATCAGATCAATATTACTACAGAGTTCAAACATCTTGTTCATGAACTGCATTATGCAGTTAAAGTGATTTTGGCACCTCTGTGCTGGCTACAGCCTCCTTGTACACATACAGGCTCTATAAAGACTACCCACAGCTGTCAGGACACTTGCCAGCTGACCGGATCCCTGTTCACAGCTGACCAGATCCCTCACCAGCTGTAGAGATTTGTGCATTAAGACATTATATACAGGGTTGATACTACAGCAGGGACCATACAGTGCATTGCCTGCTGGTACCTGTCAAGTGTGCTCAGTCTGTGTGGGCCTTTAGTACTCAGACTTGCACATGTGCCTGGTCTGAAAGTACCAGCAGCCGGTGAAACCTGACTTGAGAAACCTTTAACCCCTTTTACCCCGTAGTTACAATGACAACAGTCAGATTTATGCCATAAACCTACATACAGAGGATCTAAGGAGTTAAATTTCCCACTAAAGATGACCATTTTTATGCAGTTTGAAATTCCATCTTGTCCATTGATTCCAGTGTCTCAACATTGACCTGGTTCTTTCATTCACTGCAGTTGGTTTCTTGAGGCAAGGCAGGTTTCAATGTACACAGGTGTTTGCCAAGCTATAGATATACATGTTCCTGGCCAGGTGCACATTACATGTACATTTTCAGGGCACGGTTTTCCTGTGCCATGGCATTATACAGGCATGTGGGCTTCCTGGTAGAAGTCTGGGCCGTCCTCATCCTCTTGAGCTTGCGGGCCGTCCTCCCTGTCTTTGTCAAGCTGCAAAAATACAACAATTGATGTAGTTTGTATCAACAATGTGGATGTACTTCGTCCATAACGAGGATGTGTGTGTGTAGTTTGCATGAATGTGGATGCTCTCAGTCCATGTTGAAAATGTGTGTGTAGTTTGTATGAGTGTGGATGTTCTCAGTCCATGTTGAAAATGTGTGTGTAGTTTGTATGAGTGTGGATGTTCTTAGTCCATATCGAAAATTAGTGTGTAGTTTGTATGAAAGTAGATGTACTTAGTCCATGTTGAAAATTAGTGTGTAGTTTGTATAAATGTGGATGTACTTCATCCATGTTGAGGATGTGTAAGAAGTTTGTATGAACAATGCAGATGTACTTTATCCCTAGTTAATTTGTATTGAGGATATGGTAGTTTGGGCAATGTGAATGTAGCTAGTTCATTGAAAATGACTATTTTGTACGGACAATGTGGACATCATTTGCATTGAGGCCATGTATGTAGTTTGTACTGAGGACATGTTTTTGTATGGAGAATATAATTCAATTGACGTGCAGTTAAGCCCGTCTAAAACTTAACAGCCAAATGCATTTTTTGTGTAACAAAGTGTTTTACTGGGGTTTATAAAGATTGTAAAAGGTTTGCAAAAGGTGGACAAAGGGTTATAAAAGGTTGACAAAGGGTTTCAAATGGTTGAAACGGTTGCAAACCATTTCACCATTTTCATCAATACAGTTGAGAAAGTGTGTGAAATAGTTGTTAACCATTAGAGAAAGGTTTAAAAGTGTTTAATAGGGTTTTAATGCAATAATAGGAAATCGTTTGGAAAGTGTTTGAAAAAGGTTTGCCTTTCACTCAAATGGTTGGAAAAAGGTTGCAAAAGGTTGATGCATTTGGTGACTGTTAAGTTTAACATGGGCTTATCTGTAGATGTACATGTAGTTAGTCTATGTTCAGGATGTGTATGTAGTTTGCATTGAGGGATATCTTTTTGTACGGACAATGTGATTACGATTCAAGTGATGCAGATGTAGTAAGTCTGTATTTATATTGCGGATGTGTATGCAGTTTGTATGGAGATGTGGAAAAAAAAAATTTTATTGGGACAATTAATCCTAATATTTACTGGTCCACACATTCAATGTCACCAGTATTATGTGCACCCTATTCTGGTCCACAAATTAATTGTCACCAGTATTAATGTGCACTTGTGAAGTATTTTAGGCCACTTATAGGCTTATCTCCATGAACAAAAGCATTTCTCTTCATGGAGCCCAGATACATGGAGACACCCTTGTCTCCATAGCAACCGCGGCACATTTTGTAAACACGCGGTGCCTAGCACGTGCCCATATACACAAACCGACAGTCATCCTTGACAGTTGGTAAACAACTGACGTCAAAATTTGTTTACGTCAAATCTCTTACGTAACCCTCGTTACTAAGACCGGGGCCCACGGGGCACGTTCACCAACGCCACAATCCGTTCATTTAGACCATAGCCACTGACGAGTCAAGTATTGACGAAACCGGTCTGGCAATCACAGAGCAGTGCTCCAGGTTGACAGGCTCCACCAGTCACCTTTACACTTGCCTAGTCTACACATTTTGTATGGAGATGTGGCTTAATTTGTGTAGGTGTTGGAGGTACTTACATGTATGTAAATGTAGTTTGTATAGAGGGTTGCAGAAGGAGCAGTCAGCGTATGTAATATACAGCTTTAGGCTTTGCTTTTAATGCTTATTAGACCTTTCAACATCAATTTTAACTTATTTTGAACATTATTCTTTGTCACATAGGTACCCCGTGCAAAAGCAAAAAAAAAAAAAAAAATCTTGCCAACTAATGTTGAGAGGTATACTGTACACATTTCTGTATGTGACTATTGTCTATACTTCTGTATATTTACCTTGCGTCCAGTCACCTCTGTAACTCGGTGTCCATTCTTGCCTGTGTTGACTCTACTGGTAGCTATATATAAATCTTTAACTAACTGGCTGGCTATATTGTTCCTTAATTGTTCATATAGTTACACTTCTGTTCACTCAAATGGTGTCTGTACATGCTTTCATTAAGCACTGGTGTCTATAGACTTCTGTTGACTCTACTGTTGTCTACATACACCTGTCAACTAGTGTCTATACTCACACCTCTGTTAATACATCTAGTGTCTACACTCATCTTTGTTAATTCATCCAGTGTCTATATACATCTCTGTTAACTGATTTTGTGTCTATACTCATCTTTTACTTCACCTAGTGTCTATATTCACCTCTGTGAAGTAGCTAGTGTCTCTAACATATCTGTTAACCAGTGTCTATGTTCACCTCTCAGAAGTAGCTAGTGTCTCTATACATCTGTTAACCAGTGTCTATATTCATCTCTGTGAAGTATCTAGTGTATATGATTTATACATTTCTGTTGACCAGTGTTATATTCACCTCTCTGAAGTATCTAGTGTCTCTAAACATCTGTTAACCAGTGTCTATGTTCACCTCTGTGAAGTATCTAGTGTCTCTCTCTGTTAACCAGTGTCTATGTTCACCTCTGTGAAGTATCTAGCGTCTATATACATCGCTGTTGACCAGTGTCGGTACTCACCTCTGTTAATTCACCTGGTGTAAAGAGTAGCTTGAGAAGGAACTGCCGCACTGGTACCAGCAGGATGAGGAAAAATGGAAAGCCAAGCGCCGCAGGCGTGGACTTGACGGCCCACAGTACAGCCAGACATACCAGCTGGATAACCGTGAACAGATGCATCTTGAATGTACGCACCTGAAAACACAGAGAACGTACAGTTACTGGCCACAACCAAAGCAGACAGGCATTAAATGTACAGGTTCCACCATGGTAAAACGGTGGTAACTGTTATTCAAGATTACCCCTTCTGTCAGCTATAGGCAGCCTTATACTACAGGTGGTCTTAAAATCAATGTGTTTTATTAGAGAATCATAGTACAAGCTCTTCAAAGAGTGGTCTTAAATGATGTGGTCTCCTAATGGATGTGTTTTTTTTTCCAGCAGGTACCCCTGTATGTAATTATTGACCATTAATTATGCCAAAGCATAGCTATCTAATGAACAATTGTACGAGTGCATTATTTTACAAGTAGCATTATGTTCAAGGTACATGTAAGTGTTAAAAACCATTTCCAACTTTACAGTGCATTTTGACATTATACGACAGGTTTGTCATTTTGAACATGTTTGACAGTGTACAGGCATCAAATGGGTCACCTGACTTGAAATCTATCAGCCCCCCCCCCCCCTTACAAATATGGCACCCTACAACAATGAAAATATAGAATTTCACAATTATGATACAGGGAATGAAATTTAGACAGCAGTTACTTTTTAAACTGTACATTAACAGCTCTGTCAAGATCCAGCAAGATAAGATAAAGCACATGAGGCCCAACATCACTCTGTATGTTACAGTCACATAGAATTTGCTATCTCTGATCCTTGACTCAACATGGAAATTCCACCAAATTCACCTGGATATTTTCGCACCATTTATCATGAACAAAAGGTCTCTGTGTCACTGTTGACTTGGTGTTTTGATGTAAATATTAGACTTTCCTCAGTGTCATTTCCTTGACATGTTCACATACAGCAAAATAAAGTTATGGACCTGCCTGGATGACATCAGATTCTCCAATAGAACAATCAACAATACACCAACTGGCAACAAGAGACATCAGTTTTAATTGCATAAAGGACACACACATTAAACAATTAAATATCTTGGGGTTTTTTTTGTTTTTTTTTATTTCATGTTGGATGCAAGACACCAGTAATATTGTATAGTACCAGAACATTTTCCTTTGAGGACAAGGCACCACATGCGAACATGTCTTACAGCATCCACCTTACATGGTCCGCCTTTCTTTACCTTTTACTCGAGCACATAACTCTGTTCTGGTTAAGTGTCTCGAAGTATATGACGGTCATTCTAAAGTAGCAAAAACCTTACCTTCCGAACATATCCTACATCCGGGTGGTGTTTTATGGGCATAAACATGAGTTCTAGTCGGTCCACCAGCTGAATGCCACTCAACATAGACACTCCCATGTAGAGGAATATACCAAAGAGCACAGCTATAGGTACCTCCCTCAACACTGGTCCCAGCAACACAGACAACCCTGAAACACAGACAGCAGAGATATAACACCAGTAAGCCTTTGTTCTCAAAACACACACTCATACATACAACGTAACACCAACATAGTGACATGTACACTCAGAAATATACTTATAACCATGTAACTCACACTGAAAGAACACTGATAAAGATTAAACGTAGAAATGGTGATCTCCAGTGTGAAAATGATACTTTCACATGATTTGCTAAAACTAATGACCTGATTGTCCAAATGTTCTACATTATTCTCTAAAATTTGACCTCCGACATTTTACATGACTTACCTACAACAAGGTGAACCATTATAGTGGTGACCCGCTGCTCCAGTACACCCTCAATGCGTGGCTTCTCTCCTGGGGCATGTGTGCGACTCATAACAGTAAGGGAGGAGGCATGGGACACAGTACGCACGGCAGCCACTGTCAGGAAGGGCAGACCCAGGAAGCCACACATCACAGTCAGCACCCCAACCAGGACAAGGTCAAAGTGGAAGCCAGAGCCTTTCTTCAAGTTACGTTCTGGGTTGGCTACAATCATACTGTAAGAAGAAAAGGAAACAAAAATGAACAAAACTTCAATACAACGACCTAAAAATTTTAAGACCCCCTTGACCACAGTACATCTCAATGAACTATCAAGACTATATACATACAATAGACATAGTGTATGGCATTTGATGCTAATTGATTACCACTTCTTGTGACACATGGAGCAGCTCATACAGTAAGCTGATCTGTGCTGACACTGGTGCTGCATATTGCCACATTATTTATTGTGTGCCACTGGATGCCTTGAGAGATTCACAACTAGCTCTTGTGTTTAGACTGTATGGTGCTGCCACCTAGTGATTACTACTGCAAACAATAATCCCTGAAACACTTGTTCAAACAGTATGATGTTGTTCTTGTGATCATTAACTAAAACAAGTAACTGCACATATCAATCA
Source organism: Hermodice carunculata (assembly GCA_964020975.1). Lineage (NCBI taxonomy): Eukaryota > Metazoa > Annelida > Polychaeta > Eunicida > Amphinomidae > Hermodice > Hermodice carunculata. The sequence goes on from OZ026618.1 coordinate 29,169,130, forward strand.
AATACGGTAACCTAACTGATTTGGTAACCCATTGATGCAAAATCACACATCCTAATGAATGTGTGGGTCAAATTTCATGTAACCAAGTTAAAGCACAAGAAAGTTACAGCCTGGACATGAAAAATGAACAGTGATATGACTACACAGGCATTGCAATGATAATAAGCTTTTGGCCTATAGGCCACGGAGGTCTGAAAGCTGATACTAAAATTAAAAAAACAAGCCCCCTGGGTCTAATACCTTGCTGATATGTAATCAGATAATCATCACAACAACAAAAAACAAAAAACAAAAACATTTCCTGAAATGCAATCTTTCTGTGACCTTGAAAATGTCAAGGTCATCCACATTTTGCCATATCAAACTTCTATGTATGATACACATTTCTCGTAAACTTGGTATCGTTGGCCTTATTCTTTTTCAGCATATCCAATTTAATGTTTATTTAAGTGCTTTATGGCCTTGAAAAATATGTTACAGTCACCAAAAATGTGACTCAACTTTACTATTGGATTAATGCATATTTTGTGCAAATTTTGTAGTTCAATCTCAATTTATGATAATAATCACAATTTTGCACTTAAAGTGTTTCTGATTCCTTATCAAAATATTGAATTTAATGTGTTGTTTAACAGACTTTGGGTTTTATCTTCCTTAATACTGTAGTTGGTGCCACCAAATTTCAGCACATTTTTGTCTTTTTGCCAGACTGACATTCCAACCAAGTCTTGTTAATATCATGATTCACTGACAACTCTGAAAAGGACATTCTCAAAATCTTCACATTTCAGTCCATATATACCAAAATACTATAGATGGCACCACCATATTGAACTCAACCTAGGTTTCCACACCCTTAACAAGTCCTGAAAGTTGTACAGAGTTAACCTGACAACTGTGGAGGGCATCACAAAAACAGGTTTACAGTTGGATGGACGGATGGATAAACCAATGTATGGATGGACGGACATGATCAACAGTAGAGGTTCTGCAACCGGCAGTCAGCAGGGCTAAAAATTAATATATACCACTGACAGTGATGGTAATATGGCCTGCTTGAAACCTAGAGCCAGCAATGATAACTCCACTCTTGACTTTGGGACAACAGCTGGATAGTTTGTTACAGGCAGGACAAGGTTATACTCATAACTTGCTTCATTCACTTTTCACGCTGATATTTTGTGCAACATCAGAAGGCCTGACACAAGTACAGTATTTGGACTCGAATAAAATTTTGTCTAATTACCACGGTACCTTTCATGTACCCCATGATCCGGGGTGAGTTGTTACCTACCCTGTGATCTGTGTTTCCATGAATATGAGAATAAAGATGAGGAAGGCGGGAATTATGGCGGCGAACATGAAGGCGATGGGCATTGTCTGTTTAAGCCCCATGGGGTTGATGAACCAGCCGCGTTTGGTGGAGTTGGTCACACTGAACCCATCGGGCACATCCAACTTCTGCAATCACAAAACATGTTTGTAGCAGTGATCCCAACAAAATTACACTAAGTCCACATACTCCTGAACCATGTCTAAAATATAATGACCAACCATCGTTTGAAAGCTATTTCTATATCAGCTTGGAAGTTGTTAGTTTCCAAACTCAGATATGGTAAGTTTCAACAATCTCTGTAAAAGGTTAAAAATGTCAGTCATACATTTTGAACCATTTACCTATTGTCTCTCATTACCTAATTGTACTGTGTGCCATGCTCCCTGTATATGTCACGGTGTGCATGCAATGATCGTGTGCCAGTTACACAGTGTACCATGTTCCATGTACGCATCGTGGTGTGTGTACATTGCTGGTAGCAGCAGTTGGTGTGTGTATATTGTGAAAAGATCTCTGTATATCACAATTCTGTGCATGATGGGAGTATTGTGTGTCATGACATTGCTGTGTGTGATGGGAGTATTGTGTCATGACATTGCTGGGTGTGATGGGAGTACTGTATGTCATGACATTACTGTGTGATGGGAGTATTGTGTGTAATGACATTGCTGTGTGATGGGAGTATTGTGTGTAATGACATTGCTGTGTGATGGGAGTATTGTGTGTAATGACATTGCTGTGCGTGATGGGAGTATTGTTTGTCATGACATTACTGTGTGATGGGAGTATTGTGTGTCATGACATTACTGTGCGTGATGGGAGTATTGTGTGTCATGACATTGCTGGGTGTGATGGGAGTATTGTGTCATGACATTGCTGGGTGTGATGGGAGTATTGTGTCATTACATTGCTGGGTGTGATGGGAGTACTGTGCGTAATGACATTGCTGTGCGTGTTACGAGTATTGGGTACGGTGTGACTGGTGCATGATGGCAGTACTGTGTGCATAAAAGGCGACAGTGGTCTGTGTTGAGGGTGCTGTGTATGTGGTGACAGGGGTCCGTGTTGACAGTGCTGTGTATGTGGTGACAGTGGTCTGTGTTGACAGTGCCGTGTATGTGGTGACAGGGGTCCGTGTTGACAGTGCTGTGTATGTGGTGACAGTGGTGTGTTGACAGTGCCGTGTATGTGGTGACAGGGGTCCATGTTGACAGTGCTGTGTATGTGGTGACAGTGGTCTGTGTTGACAGTGCCGTGTATGTGGTGACAGGGGTCCATGTTGACAGTGCTGTGTATGTGGTGACAGTGGTGTGTTGACAGTGCCGTGTATGTGGTGACAGGGGGTCCATGTTGACAGTGCTGTGTATGTGGTGACAGTGGTCTGTGTTGACAGTGCAGTGTATGTGGTGACAGGGGTCCATGTTGACAGTGCTGTGTATGTGGTGACTGGTCTGTGTTGACAGTGCCGTGTATGTGGTGACAGGGGTCCGTGTTGACAGTGGTCTGTGTTGACAGTGCCGTGTATGTGGTGACAGTGGTCTGTGTTGACAGTGCCGTGTATGTGGTGACAGGGGTCCATGTTGACAGTGCTGTGTATGTGGTGACTGGTCTGTGTTGACAGTGCCGTGTATGTGGTGACAGGGGTCCGTGTTGACAGTGCTGTGTATGTGGTGACAGTGGTCTGTGTTGACAGTGCCGTGTATGTGGTGACAGTGGTCTCTGTTGACAGTGCTGTGTATGTGGTGACAGGGGTCCGTGTTGACCGTGCCATGTATGTCATGACAGTTGCATGTGAATGTTGACAGTGCTTTGTTGTATTGTTAATGTGTGTGTCAGGTACCAGCAGTGTCTTACCTCCGTGTAGGTGTCCTGGATTGCATAGTCTACCAGCACCATAATGATGATGGAAATGGGCACCCCAAAGTCCCCTAGAGCTCGCCGAGCCTGAAACACACACAAACAGTCTTGTTTAGTTGGCAATGTCAGCATGCAGCACAAGAGGAAATTCTTTCAGTGTCAACTGCGTCTAAAGTCAAAATACTTAACTCTTTCAGTGCCAATCATGACTAAAGTCCATCTACCTAAGTCAAACTAGTCTGAATCATCATTGGGATCCCAGATCCGTATTCCTCATAAAAAGACCTTTCATCCAAGTACCAGTATGCCTATAGTTCCAGAGAGATTATCCCAGGTCAACAGTTTTTCTAAGTGCGCACTGCGCCAAATGTGTGCCGAGAAATGCTGCTGACTCAGTCCAAAATTTGGCACTGAAAGAGTTAAAACATACTGCTGTGAATAATAAGGGTGCTAGATTCATGCTCTTTGTAAAATGACTTTCCATGTAAGTACAAGCATGCCTGAAGATACATAGACTATAACAGTCCTGGTCAACAGCCCTCCTTGGGGCACTTTGGGCACATGATGCTCAACGTGCACAGAGAAAAGCTGTTGACTCAGTCCAAAATGTGGCACTGAACGAGTCAACATCATAAGCTGTCTTCTACATCTTGATTGTCCTATATCCATTCCTGTCTGGTTCCACTGTTCTCACGCGTACATTCATGTACAGCTTTAAAAAAAAACACATTTTAGTCTAAAAAGGACTCGTACGTCATGCTAGAATGTCTTGCTTCAAGTTCACTCATATCCTTTTCAGAGAGTTTAAACCTTATACTCTAGCTACTGTCTACACACAAAATCCTGGCCATTGTCTGTTGAAGAGCACTCTTTCTACAGAAGACAAAAAGTTTTCATTGCCTCCTTTCTTCACCATTGCACTTCACATCAGCTCATCATTATTTCTGGTGAGAGATTTCAGCATAAATACATGTCTTCTGTAAAAATAAGTCATCTCTACTTTGTGAAGAAAAATGTTGGTTTACACTAAATAAACCTTGGGGATTGTGTCATTCCCCCTGCACTGTCTCACTGAACACAGAGGTTCCCGAGTCCCAACTTAGAACTCCTGTATACTCACCGTTCTACCCAAGAACTTCATGTTGCGGAATTGTTTGAGGAAGTAAGCAATCATGAAGGTGCCAAAGGTGAGGACCAGAGACAGCAAGGCAGTGTTGGGGTAGATAACAGCGACCTCTGGTGGGTGTGCCGTAATACTCTGATTACTTCCATTGGCAAAAATACTGCTCATAGTGGGCATAGTGGCATTGAAGGTAGCTGGCTGGGTTGCATTGAGACCCGACACGGCGGTGGTCACGACTGACAACGGCACTGGATACGAGGCCACCAGGGGGTGCTTTATAAAGATCTGAAACACAGAGAGGTTGACCATTGTATCAGCACTCTTACCAAATCTGCTAACAACTAGACAGAATGTGTATACATACTGCAACAAGTCAACGCTCCATCTGGTCCAGATTCAGTCGCTCATCATGCATGACAGACACTGACTCAAGTGTCTCTACTGTAACTTACTTCATCCATGCAAACTCTAAAATTGCAAATCCCAAACTGACCAGTACCTTACCAGCATGGTATGGAATGGATTATATTGGTTTCAAAATAGCATTCAGAGAACAGACTCCCTCAGCGCTCACAATATTTTTTTCCTGAATCCTACATTTTTTAGACTTACAGAGTTGCTGCGTGTATATCCAGTTTAGATGTTGTCTATGCGTAGACATAAAATTTTGTGACTATCCACATTTTCAATAATTTTCAATAATTTCATTATATAGAAGAGCACTTAAATGGTTATGCTCATCCAGAGATCTTTTCTATACAGCAGAAACCAACACTGATTTATTTATTTGTACTCATTTAAAGGTCTATAATTCTGTGCAAGCCAAACAGGTGCTGAGGTAGAGCATAGTGCCTCCTTTAATGTCTATCGCTGACCTCTGATGTTATCAAACAAAAGGAACTGCAATTAAGCATTAAAATACAGGTGCACATTTCTTCCAAATTTCAATGGAAATGGGTCAGGCAACACTGCAACCACCCACATTACGTGGCTCCCCAGATGGACACAACACTTGCCTTTGAGGGAATCTCCCACACCATTACTGCTTTTTCTTTTTACTTATTTATATATATACCCATGTCCATTATGGCATTCACACATACCGGCCCCATTCTCTTTAGGAATAGGGATTTGGTGCAGCTGGTATGTGCGTTTCCCATTTTTAGCCACGTGATTGCTGCTGAAGGTTGCTGGTCTGAGACCCGGCAGTTCCTTGGTCACAAAACATATATACATATATATATAATATATATATCTGAGTCTGCTGATGAGCTGATACATGAAATGGTATTTAAATATCAGTTTACTTTTAAACTGAATGGGAAAGGTCAATGTTAGCTCTAAAGTGTGTATCCACCCCAATACAAAGCTCAATACACAAACATCTGGAGGGCTAGAGCTGTGTATTACCATTAGTTTGTACATTAAAGCGACCTTAAACAAACTAGTCACTTATGTAGCTGTGGTTATATGATTTTTTTGAGGTATTTAGTTATGCATGTAGATTTACTGGCTGAAATTTGGTGTTTCTATGTGCTGCAGTTTTCAAGTTATTAAGTTGCAAGTTACAATGTAAAGTAACGGCAAAACACAACCCTATGCCTCCACTGACTGCAGTGCCCTCTTTTAGGCAGCTCTTGAACCTTATGTTCGTGTCCTAGCCTGTCAGTCCTCACTACCATCTCGTGTGTGTGAATCTTGTATACATTAGTACATTGACTATTTGTACACTTGGCCTTCATTGGGAGCATGTGTCAATACATTCTGTACTTTCTGCAGGACATACCTTCACTAGTTTCACAAAAACCTCGTAGATAAAGATGAGAGCGATGAGAAATGCGAAGATTTCCTGAGTAAAGCGTGTGAAGAATTTGACCAAAAAACTGCCCTCAAACATGACGAGTACCGTGGCGATGACAAGCACCCAGATTCCGATCCACACCCGCATTGGCATGAACTCCACACCGAACCCCTTGCTGAACTGAAGGCAGAAATAAAAACGTGATGCACATGTGCACGACAGGGAATATGGTGGTCTTGTTCTGATTTGCTGCTTGATGTTATACGTGCACTCAAAATTGTTTTAATGTTGTTTACGGATGTGTGCATTAACATTCAAAATAACAATATGACCATGTTGAACAGAGAGCATGTTATCACCAAAGCTGTACATCCAACACTCAACACCACTACCCTTAACCCTTAAAGTACTAATCACGGCTATAGTCTTTTTCTCGTTAGCATTAAACAGATAATGGTTAAAAGATTCAAATTCCTCATGAGAATATCTTTCATTTAAATACCAGTAAGCCAAGTCTGAGCAATAAGTAGTCTAAGTCAACAGCTTTCCTCGGGAAACTTTGTGCGCACAAAGTGTCCCAAGAAAAGCTGTTAACTCAGTCTTAAATCAGCACTTTCAGAGTTAAAGGAGGGCACTCATTACGTTGTATTTTAAGTGTTTTGGGAACTGCATGTCAGGCAATTACCACATGTAAAATGGTTTAGTTATATTTTATTCCATATTTCTAAAATCTGCATTTTAATGTTGCTGAAATCAGCTTTACCTGTCAAATTACCGGAAACGGCAAACCTATGGAAGATCAAAGGCCCAATCACGGATCACGGGAGTCCTACTTCTGCACCTAGTTTTTTTTTACTTGATGAGAATAAACTCCTAGTTTCAAATTGAAGTGGTCGGAAATGTAACGAAAACTAATAATATATGTCCATGTATATGCAGCAGTTGTTTAAAACTGTTTTTAATAACTCGTTTTAGCGAGAAAAAAAGCAACGTTTACGAGTCACGATATGTCACGTCTTTCCTCGCGCGATCTTGGACATATTTATAGCCTAATTTGGAAACAGCGGTATTCTGCAGCCTTCTACACCTCCGTGCGGTAGAGAGTTCCAAGTTTTTCATTGACTGCGAACAGACGAAAATGCCAAGGTGTGTTTCGTGCGGTGGCACAGCCACCGAATATCCAGAAAGATATTTTCATTCTTGGCCAAAAGACACATCATTAGCAGATAAATGGAATGCTATTATGAAAATCCCAGAAGAAGTATTGGCAGCATAAAAAAGCACGAAGTTGTGTTCAGCGCACTTCAAGCTGCGTGACGAATTCCGATCGTTTGATAACTCCCGGAGCTCATATTATCGCTCACGTTACACGGTCACGATTTACGACCGATTATCATGAACGGAGCAAATACATTGATAAATAATAATTGATTTGATTGAAACACATAACATATGCATATTCTTTACGTCGATAACGACCTCGGAAACAATTTTCATAATTTGAAGTGGCTTTGTGTTGAACAATGATCATGGTGCGCTTGGCTTCGTTATCAACCGATGGCTATGATTGGCCAGTTGTATAGTCGCTTCTAATTGGTCCGACATCTCGACTGGCTTCGCGTAATGGTGAACTGCTGGTAATGTGGGGGTTTTAATATTTGGCAATAAACATCGTAAATTTGTGAAAATTAATAAAATAAACATCAGATATGAAATCCTGATGAAAAATCCTTTCCAATGATGTATAATACAACGTAAGGAGTGCCTTCCTTTAACCTCAAATTTCCAATGCCCAAACCCTACAGCTGGTATTCAGGTGAAGCCTATATAATAGGTCAAAGGGATGGGCCATGGAATATTGAGTCTGGCATAATATACAAGTTTTCTATTACTAAGTTATGATGTTTTATTATAATCAGTTTGTGAATTCAATCCACTGTGGTTTCCTTAGAAGCAATGTCACATGTATGCCTTCCAAGGGCCTGTCTCTGTATTCAGTTTCACTGTATTCGGCTAGTCCTCAGGCATACTTACATCAAACATGCCTTCCTCAAACACCAGCAGTGGTCCTGTAGCGCCAACAATGTTGAGAGGTTGGCAGCCAAAGAAGCCCATGGAAATACCCCCGGCAGCACAGGCCACCAGCATCTCCGGCACTCCCATCCACTTGTCTACCTTGTCACCTGTCAGACGAACATAAAGTTTATTTGCCGTACTGGCATAATGGAAGCCCTTTTACTTTCTGTACTTCATACTGGCTATTATTTTGGAGCATTCTAAGAATTGTTTTCTTTACTCTCTACTAGGGAGCAATTCTTTCCAGTCCCAGAATATTTGAGATACTCCCCTCCAACCCCCTTCCTGTACCCCCTCCCCCCCCCAACATATACACATATAGCAATTGCTCTATTAAGCCTACCCTTTGGAACTACGGAAAATCCTCTTACCCCTTTGAATGCCAGTGGTGACAACAGTCACATTTCGTTTGTATTATTAGAAAGATTTCATATTCAGTTTCTTTATGCATAGACTTATTACTCAGGTACCAACATGACTATACCATATTTTTCTTGTAACAGTATCGGCTCCCTGAGAGTCACACTTCCAAATTCTGAACATCAAAAGCCATCACCAAAGGTATGCTCACCTTTCAAGTCACACCTCTAAACTTGACAACATGATGAAAACAGCTACCTTGAAGTACTGTCCAGCAAGTAAAGGTTCCTTTTGTGAACCTGTTATCTCATATTAACAGTAATTTCAAATACTGATGGATTAAAAAAAAAGCCCCCCAAGTACCAACATGCCTATAGTCTTAAGTCACTGGTTCTGGCACTGCCTGGCAAGTCATGTTGCAGCTGCCGCAAGGGCAGCTGCAGCATGACTTGCCAGACAGTGCCAGAACCACTGACCAAGACCTGTGACCATAGTATGGAATGAGCTAATGGGCAGACTTCCCTGTATACCATTCTTAAAAATTCAACATTACATTAATTGAAAATCAAGCTGATCGAGACAAGAACTTGGTACCACAGACATGTCCTAATGGCATCTGTTGTAGATCCAAGATTATCAAAATTAGCCATTGAATAGGATTGGTAAAATTAAATCCACAGGCATTTCTATACTCATCAGTCAGTGATAGGCACAGACTGGAATGAACATCGAGATAACATAGTGTGATCTACTGACTTTCTGGCATCTACCCATCGAGGAGTTACACGACATTTGACTTTGTAGGATAAATCAGGTTACACACCGAGGGTTCTTTATTCACCCATCCCTCAATATTTTCCCTACATCTCCTGTTGTTGAGAGTGCTACTACTTTTTCCTCAAAGGAGCATACTCACTGAGTAGACCACCAAATGTAATGGCAGGTGAGAGAGCTGCGAAGTAGATGAAGAAGAAGGAAGCCAGACACTGCGCATTGAGGCCATCCTTAATGTCACTCCAGTATTTCGGGTATCTTCTTCGTATGTCTTTGACGAAACCACCAAATAGTCGTCCGGTCCTGCGCAGTGGATCGTCCTCATCTTTCTCCTTTACTTCAACTCCTGCAGCAAAACAACGCGCACTCAAGTCACGTACAAGTCTTAATGCTGTTTTATTATGATTTCAATCAACACTTTACACATACACACAAAAAAACCAACAAAAAAAAAACAAAAAACAAAAACAAAAACAAACAAGCAAACTTTGAGACAAACAGAACAAATTTGGGTGGGGTTTCCTGGTTAGCATATTACATGTACTAGCAACCTGTATAACTAATAAGCTTACCTTTTTATATGTCTTTATACACTAATGCAAAATAAACTTCATCCATTCATTAACCAGAGGTCAACAGTTGTAGTGCTGACATCGTGGATGAACATAAGGCCATAAAAAATTAATAAATAGTTTCTCAGGAACCGCCGCATCGATTTTCAAGGCCCATCTCACTTCTTTTTTTCCAAAAAATTATTAAAAATAAAAACAAAAATCCGCCCGCCCGCGTGGCTATTTGTTCCAGCCTCAGATCTTTTTTGGTCGTTCATAATTATGGCGATACCATTTTCGTAGCTACAATATCTGTAATAAACTTCCAAATGGTATTCCATTCGGTTCTGTGAAAACCTGGAGCATAAAAGCATTCCAAAACATACTGACGTGTATAAACAGCTCTTTAATAAGTGCTTTTCTGAATTAGCACCACTTTCATATTAAAATGTTATGGCAAACCACTCACCTTTATGTTCAATTGATAGAAAAAATTTAATTTAAACAAAAAAATAACGCCCTGCCGCATCAAAATAATCTGTTCAGGAGAAAAATAAAATAAAAAAAACGCTCTGCCTCTTCATCTCAAAAAAAAAGTTCCTGAGAAACTATTTATTAATTTTGCATGGCCTAAGTACATGGGCTCATGTGACCATCTGGTTAATGGGACTGGACTATTATCATATGCAATTAAGATTTTGACATCTCCTGATTCTCATTATGTATGTTTATCCAATTGGGCAGAGAGGCAAAATGCCCTGAAGTAACAATACTAGGAGGCCATGGCGGGGAACAGAGCCAGTCCACAACATCAGTAAATGGCCACAGTTGTCATTTATCTGTGTGGATAGCAGTCTTGCACCCAAGCTCGACATGTTGTTGTTTCCGCAACTCGTTCTCCAGCTGGGGTTAACAATGTCTCAATAAGTTAGATCATCTGTCAGTAGGGATGCCATTACCACTTCAGTGAAGGAGCATACAACAGTTAACACTGGAAAGTCTGGCATCATACCCAGCGGTGGGACACTGATAGGGGCACCCACCATACCACTGCCCACATTGTAATAAACTTTTTTTTTTTTTAAATCTTGCAATAAACCCAGGTGTGGACCGTAGGCTGGTACTAGCAGCCCCCAGTGTTATAGGAGGTATTCATATTTAACTACATTAACTGCAGACCAGCTCCCGTCCCCTCAGTTGCTAGGCAACAGAGCTATGCCTCTGCCATAATGAGGGCATTTGTACTACTGATGTTACTGAACCATGCAAAAATTCCAATTTTTCTAACAACAAATTGAAATTTCTAAGTGTGTTTAGCATCTTGCATGTTTTAAAATGACTTTTCTAAAGCTCTCTGCTTTCTCAAGCTGTGTCTTTTATCGCAAAAGCTAGTTTGGCCTTGCTTAATACATGAATCTGCCCTCCTTCCTGTCAAGTTCCTTGCTGCAGCCCAGGTGGCACCACAGGATCCCAGTGAATATAAATGCAGTGAAACCTGTTTTGAGAGACCACACCTAGGGCAGGCTAAAAAGTGGTCACATAAGGCAGGTGGTCTCTCAATGGAGGTGCAATAACATGGGAAAGATAACAAATGGGACTTTGAAAATATGGTCTTAAAAGATAGGTGGTCTTTCATTACAGTGGTCTCTCAAAACAGGTTTCACTGTACCTACTATTCCAATTGAATTTTCCCTGGGTGTCAAGCCTTGGAGTCCTTCAGGCAAAGGTACCTCCTGGAGACCACTCGTGTGGACCACCAAGAGACCACTAAAGAAAAGTGCAAGTCTTTTCAGTGGCACAGCAGGTCCACTGCTTGATGCTCATACCTGCCATCTTCTCCTCCAGCTGCTTCTTCTGCAACTTTCGCTGTCGCATCCCCTCCTGCTTCTTCTTGGCCATGTCCATGATTGGCAACAGGGTCTTTTTGTCCCAGTCACCAGGTGGCAGCACCATCGACTCATCCAAAAATTCATTGATGGCATTCAGAAGGTCCTGACGATCATCAGCCTGGTAGGCCACATCATGGAACTTCTGTGGACAGTAACATGACAACACTCAGTTTATCTTCCTGCCAATGGTGGCCAAATGGTTAAATATGTCCGACTTTCTCTAAATAATACCAATTATTTGACGAGTCATGCTGCAGCTGCCCTTGTTGCAGCTGCAATGTCACTTAGTACTTACTGTGCACTGGTAATGCTAGTATTTTAATGGAATTTATTTTCGTCAAGAATACAAATGTGTTGCCCTCACTTTTGCTGTAAATACGAGTACTCATGAAAGAAAAATTGTGAACTGGAATGGAGTGATTGACAGTCACCACAACGCTGTGTAACACAATTACTCACCGTGTTGGCCATGAGTGTCGAGATGGAGCGGCCCACCTCGTGATAGTCCATTCCTGCATTGGCAGGCCCCAGCAGTACAAACATGAACCTGACCGGCAATGGAACCTCGGTCAGGTTGCCCAAGTGTCGCCCCTCTGACAGTCGCACAAAAGCCATAGCAGGCGCAGACAGGAAATCCACGGAGCCTATAAGAACAGTCGTTGCTTCTGCTCCTTTGGGAATTTTGCGCATAAGGTTGGCATGGTCCCTGGCCATCTCACTCTCCTGCTGGGCCTTCAAACCCCCATTGCCCTGAAAAATAAGAGTCAAGGTCAACATAGGACAAGTAGCTCTGCACAGGGGAAGAATGGGAACAATTGTGAGAGCACTGATTGGACTTCCTTTTCCTTTTGGAGGGGGCAGGGTGTATTGAGGGGCACAGGGGTCCCATACTGAGTGCAGCTACCAGAAGTTGTCTGACATGGAGACCTTCCATCATTGTTTTCTATATATACAGATCATTACCACATTGTTATCTGTGTTTGACATACATATAGAAACTGCCACATAATTAGCAATGTTTTAATACACATCGAGATTACCCCCCAAAAGAACTGAGAGCAAAACACATATTTAATACACATAGATATCACACTGTTATCAATGTTTGATATAGAGATTACCACATTGTTATCAATGTTTGATACACAGAAATTACCACATTGTTATCAATGTTTGATACACAGAGATTACCACATTGTTATCAATGTTTGATATACAGAGATTACCACATTGTTATCAATGTTTGATACACAGAGATTACCATATTGTTATCAATGTTTGATACACAGAGATTACCACATTGTTATCAATATTTGATACACAGAGATTACCACACTGTTATCAATGTTTGATATACAGAGATTACCACATTGTTATCAATGTTTGATATACAGAGATTACCACATTGCTATCAATGCTTGATATACATAGAGATTACAGCATTTTTATCTGGGTCTCATGTATGGAGCTTAACACTTTATTTTCTATGCCTGATATGTGGGACTTACCACTTGTTATCTATGTCAGACATGTGGGGCCTACCACATTGTTATGTGTCTGATGTGAGGGGCTTACCACATTGTTATCTATGTGTAATGTGAGGGACTTACCACAATATCTATGTCTGCTTTAAGGGGCTTACCACATTGTTATCTATGTCTGATTTAAGGGGCTTACCACATTGTTATCTATGTCTGATTTAAGGGGCTTACCACATTGTTATCTATGTCTGATTTAAGGGGCTTACCACATTGTTATCTATGTCTGATTTAAGGGGCTTACCACATTGTTATCTGTCTGATTTAAGGGGCTTAACACATTGTTATCTATGTCTGATTTAAGGGGCTTACCACATTGTTATCTGTGTCTGATTTAAGGGGCTTACCACATTGTTATCTATGTCTGATTTAAGGGGCTTACCACATTGTTATCTGTGTCTGATTTAAGGGGCTTACCACATTGTTATCTATGTCTGATTTAAGGGGCTTACCACATTGTTATCTGTGTCTGATTTAAGGGGCTTACCACATTGTTATCTATGTCTGATTTAAGGGGCTTACCACATTGTTATCTATGTCTGATTTAAGGGGCTTACCACATTGTTATCTATGTCTGATTTAAGGGGCTTACCACATTGTTATCTATGTCTGATTTAAGGGGCTTACCACATTGTTATCTGTCTGATTTAAGGGGCTTAACACATTGTTATCTATGTCTGATTTAAGGGGCTTACCACATTGTTATCTGTGTCTGATTTAAGGGGCTTACCACATTGTTATCTATGTCTGATTTAAGGGGCTTACCACATTGTTATCTGTGTCTGATTTAAGGGGCTTACCACATTGTTATCTATGTCTGATTTAAGGGGCTTACCACATTGCTATCTATGTATAATGTAAGGGGCTTACCACATTGTTATCTATGTCCACTTTCACATCACCACTGCTGCCCTTGTCTTTGGCAATGCTCCCTAAATCTGGCGCAGTCTTGGAGCGTAGATTTGGTGGCAATGAGGAATATGTTGACCCCCTGCTTCCAAGTTTAAACTCAACCGGCACAGAAAACTTCTTCTTTAAAGATGATGGTGATGAACTTGATCCTCTCCTGAGACAAATTAGAAGAGTTCAATATCAATGTATGAACAGTGTTATGAGTTTATTCATTAACTCATATTACAATGCTGTGTATACATATATATATATATATATATATATATATATATATATATATATATATATATATATATATATGTGTGCGTATATATATATATATATATATATATACACACACACACATATATATATACATATATATATATATATATATATATATATATATATATATACATACATATATACACACACACACATATATATATACATATATATATAGAGAGAGAGAAAGAGAGCATAAAGAGAACCAATCATACACACATACATACATACATACATACATATATGTATATATCTATGTATGTTTATGTATATCAAACTGGTAATGTGCAACTTTATGCTACATATACATATACCTATAGATATATGTATATACATACCATAATGTTATGAGTTGCTCATTACTAATCATATGTACAGCATCATCACCACCTGTCTATTAAGACTGTCCCAGTATCTGAAAAATGAGGTCTTACAAGAGGTAGTCTCCACCTGGTATTTAGTACAAAATATCAGCATAAAACAAAAACATGACTGTAAGAAAGCAGTTGAAAAAGCTGAGCGGACTTTTTCCAAGGAGGTATGACTATGATGACAATGCTCTTGACCTACGCAACATGACACAGCAGTCACACAATACAATGGGAATGCCAGACCAGCTGTATGTGGAGGTGCCCCTAGTGAGAGGTGATTTCCTGGAAGAGAGATACAGTGGTCCCTGTCTTGAGAGACCACCCCTAGGGCAGGTTAAAATGTGGTCTCTCAAAACAGCTGGTCTTTCATTACAGGTATAATAACATGGAAAAGATGGCACAGTGTTCTGAGAGAGCAGTCTTAAAAAAGATATGCGGTCTCTCATCGGAGGGATCTGTCAAGACAGGCAGCACTGTGTTATAGTGGCCATTGTCATTTCATGTTCATGTGACACTTTAATAGGCAATAAGCAAACCTGACTTAGGTCCCCACTCCCGTTAAGAATTGAAGCATGTTGACTTGGTGCTCTGTATAACAGCACATTTAAGGCCACCACACTGTGCCAACGGTTGCCTGCAAAACATTACCCTGCAAAACATGGCACTGTATTAATAGACCAGTAAACTATGTGACAAAATGTTATACGGTAACCACATGTAGTCTGTAGCACAATATTTTGCACACGATCTAGTACATGGATACTGTGTCAACAATCTGCTGCACTGCACTACAGCATAGAACTACATAAAGCAACAGGCCAGTGTGTCAGTTCACCTTACAAAACGGCATACTGAATGTATCAATCAGCGATTTAACACTTAAAGTGCTGATCACAGCCATAGTCGTTTTCTCATCCTTAAACATATAATGGTTAAAAAATTAAAATTCCTCATGAATATATCTTTCATTCAAATACTAGCAAGCCTAGTCTAAAGCAAAAAGTAGTCTTAGTCAACAGCTTTCCTCAGGGCACTTTGCACACTAAGAGCCCCAAGGAAAGCTGTTGACTCAATCTTAAATCAGCACTTTAAGGGTTAACACTCAATGTCCACCACATTTCATTGTCACTCATACTCACAACTTTTGGTCATATTGAGCTCTCCAATTACAAGCCAAAAAATTTGGGACTTACATATTAATTTCCTGCCAAAACTCTAACCCTGTTGCTAGGCAACAGTAACAATCAGCTGCCCGGATACGGCCATACTGATGGAAAACCAATGGTGTCACTAGCATTGTGGGATTGGAGAATGCTCATTCCAAACATACATATGGACTCCTCCTAATATCAAGCTCAGCCTGTTTTTGAAAAAACCCAACCATGAATTTTCAAAAAGTTGATCTTACCCACACCATTGCTAGTTTGGCAACAGCAACATATTTTGCCATGTTTGATACAGTGATCTGACCGTACATACAGGTCACTTCTTTGTTTCATGATATGGGCCAAAATAGCACTGCAACTAAAAAGAATGTCATGTATTGACATACATGACTTATGCCATAGCTGGCAAGGTTTGTCGAACAGCGCTCACAGACTTTTCAGAAACACCTTACACAAAGTTGCCCCACACACCTTGTTTTGGTAACTAGCATGTTGAATAGGACTACCAGGCATCTGCTATAATAGACTGGCTAGGTTTGCTTTGGATACAACCTTGCACTTAATTTCTTGGTTCACTGGAAAAAAAAGGGGGTTGGTTACCCTTCACCATAGATGGCTGTTAAGAAGTCTGGCAACTGGTAGTACATCCAGGATGACTTAGGATGTTCTAGTGGTTTATACTCATACTTTAATTTATGGAATGTCCCGTTTTTACACCACAATGACAACTGCTTACACTTTGTAACATGTGGATCCAGCAGCTATTGGGTGACATGGTGCATATAATGATGTTACATGCAGCCACCAGGTGGAGCAACCTGCTGCTATGGTGCAGCCAGTGAAGCAGCCATTGGCTTCAATGGTGCATCAACCTGTTGCTGTGGTACATGTGTGTGCATTGAGCCAGTGTTCTGCTACCAAAAGTTTGTTGAAAAGAGCTGATTTCTTGTTTTTCCCTTTATCCACTCATTCCACACATCCACGCCTTTCCCTCAGTACCATCTGCTGTGTATGTATGACAGCCATACCCAGCCACCAGGTGACACTAGTGTCACCAAGCCTGTTGTACACTCCTTGTCCCACCACCTGCCCTGCCTGGCTCACATAGCCCACAAACAGGGCAGACACACACACAGCATGCATTCATACACATGTAGGTTGCCATGCAGGTACTCACTCCTACATTTAAAGCTGGACAAACTGCCTTCATACAGCACATAACAGTGACTCGACTTTTTCCAATACCAAGAAAAAGAAAAAGAATGTGTCAAGAAATGGTACTTGTTGCAAACCGTACTGATCCATTGACTGGCTGGCATCCAGTTGCCAGTCAGCCAAGTATCAGACAAAAAAATCCAGCACTATTGTCTCTTGGGCTAGCATGATAAGCTACACTGATTCCCAGCAGAGACTTCAGAAATATTTCAGGTAGCCATGGTGACTCTTAAAATCAGCTATATACGTAGGCCAAAAGGCTAACTGTGACCACTTATATAGGAAGGCCACAGACATTATATATATAGGTGGTCACAGAAGCCACTGTTACTATCAATATACTCAGGCCACAAAGGCCACCATTAGTATTTATATAGGAAGGCCACAGAACCCACTGTTACTATTTATATAGTCAGGCCACAGAGGCCACCATTACTATTTATATAGGAAGGCCACAGAACTCACTGTTACTATTTATATAGGAAGGCCACAGAACCCACTGTTACTATTTATATAGGTGGACCACAGTGGCCATTATTGCTTTTTATACAGGTAAATAAAGTAGCTGCTGTTACTATTTAAATAGGTAAACCACAACAGCCACCACCTCTATTCATTTAAGAATGCTAAAGGAGCCACTGTTACTACTCATATAGGCAGGCCACAGGCACACCCTTATTACTTGTATAAGTCGGCCACAGAAGTCAGTCTTACTATTTATATAGCTAAGCCACAAAAGACACTAATACTATTTATATAGGCAGCCTAGGCCCAGAGGCCAGTCTTACTATCTATACAGGTAGGTCACAAAGACCACTGTTACTATTTATATAGGTAGGCCATGAGGCCAGTGCTACCATTCATATAGATAGGCACAAAAGACACTGTTACTATTTGTATAGGTAGACCCACAAGCCAGTGTTATGTTTATATAGGAAGGCCACAAAAGCCACTATCAATTTATATAGGTATGCCCAGAGGCCAGTATTACTATTTATATAGGTAGGCCACAAAGGCCACTGTTACTATTTATATAGGAAAGCCACTGTTATTATTCATATAGGTAGGCCCATTACTATTTATATAGGTAGGCCACAAAGGCCACTGTTATCATTTATATAGGTAGGCCATAAAAGCCACTGTTTCTATTTATATAGGTAGGTCACAAAGGCCACTGTTATTATTTATATAGGTAAGCCACAAAGGCCACTGTTATTATTTATATAGGTCGGCCATAAAGGCCACTGTTACTATTTATATAGGTAGGCCCATTACTATTTATATAGGTAGGCCTGTTACTATTTATATAGGTAGGCCACAAAGGCCACTGTTATTATTTATATAAGAAGGCCACTGAGACAAACTATTTCTATTCATCTAGACACACAAAAGAGGCCACTGTTACAATAATATATATTGTATGGTAATCCTTCAAGGCCACCATCACCAACTTAAGAGGAAAGCCACAATGGTAATGCTGCCAGCTAAAAAGCATCATACTCAAAATATAGTCCCTTTTCTTTTGGCTGGTCTAAGGAAAGTAAAATTTGTGAGGCCTCACAGTAAGCAGTATTACCAACTACAGATAAAAGCCATAATGACCACTGTTACCAACATATGTCACTGTTAATGGCTATGGAGGATTAAAGTAGCCACTGTATACAAACTACTGTGGCCGGTCATTGTGGTCACTTGTTACATCAACAAAGAGAGGTGTCAGACTTCTGCTATGGGAGGGGGGGGGGCATCTTGGTCGAGGCTTGACACTGGCACTAGTGAGGCACATAAATGAGAATAAACATGTAAAGATTAGGAACCTAGATAAAGTAGTTACGATCTGAATGCAACTGCAAAATATGCCATTCAAAAAACCAATAAAACAATGCAGTAGCCAAAGTATTTAAAAGAAATAAGTCAAAGGCAGGACATAAGGTTGCACATCCCAACAAAATACATTGATACTGGAAGCAATAAAAGTGCCTGCTGTAAATAGATGAAAATGTTGTAGATGTACATAAAAACATATGCCAACACCATAAATCAACATAGTAAGAGCAATGCAAGACAAACTAATGCCACTGAACAGTGACAAGGAACTTTGAACCACGAATGTGGGTGTAACTGGCCCACGTGGGCATAATCATAGCCCATGTGGGCATGGTCACAGCCCAGCCATGCTTACACATAACTCAAACATCTGTCCAGTCAGTGGAAACATGCAATGACCAAAGAAAGTATGAGCTACTTACATGGAACCTCGAAGGCTACCTGCATCACTTGTAAACAAGGGTAAACAGAGTGTCAAGCAAGTGTTGCACGTTGTATACAACAAAATGGTTTGTACACATGTTCCCAATACTTCACAATGTTCAAGTTGCCACCTATAAGTTCATTTGATCTTTCTACGGTGAACATTGCCTGATTCATCTCTATCTATACTTCTATGTTAAACAGGTGTCTGCTCAATCTAACAAAGCAAAATTTTACTTGCTGTGACTAAACCAGGTGTTCTGCCACTATTTAATCTCCATGACATTACCATGTGTCATACATGTACTATACTGCTCCCTCTATCTGACAATACCATGTGTCACACACATTTCCTACTCTGACAAAGTCATGTGTCACACAAATTATCTACTCTGACAATGTCATGTGTCACACAAATTATCTGTTATGACCATGTCATGTGTCATATACACTGCCTGCTATGACCATGTCATGTGTCACACAAATTACTTATGACCATATCATGTGTCACACAATGGCTGCTATGACCATGTCATGTATAACCTACAGTGACTACCATGACCATGCAGTGTGTCACACACTGCCTGCTATGACAATGTCATGTGTCACACGCTGCCTGCTATGACATGGTCATGTGTCACACACTGCCTGCTATGACATGGTTGTGTCACACACTGCCTGCTATGACATGGTCGTGTCACACACTGCCTGCTATGACAATGTCATGTCACACACATTGCCTGCTATTACAATGTCATGTGTCATACATATTGGCTGCTTTATTCCTGACACTGCCTCCTTTCTGTTACTGAAGTATTAATGGTCAGGCTGCAAATCATCCGCTGCAGATAAGTATACCTAACTTGTTCTGCAAGCACCTGCCCAGGATATATGCCCAGCAACAGCTTCTGGCATAAGATGTGTGCATGCACAACATGCACAAACTGGACATGACCCTACTTGAGATGCTGAGTGCCAATGACTGACACAAAACATGTGCATGAAGCAGATTTGCCCCATTTTCAGGCAGCATTTGTTTGATGTGCTGCCATATAAATTTAACACTATGCCTGATAACACAAGAAAGCCACAAGCCCATGCATCACAGGCAATAGAGGCCACATTGATTTACCATACTAATAGCCTAAATTTATGTGCAACTTTCAGTAAGCCCATGTACCACCTGCATTCCTAAACAAGGGGCACTTTAGGCAACATTGGCAAAAGCCCCTTCTTTTCAACAATTCAGTCTGAATCTCTGACACTGATGCACCACAGACAAAAACATTATACAGTTTTGTCCATAAGCATGATGCATGACACATCTCAAACTTTATCTTG
Organism: Hermodice carunculata; assembly: GCA_964020975.1. Taxonomy (NCBI): domain Eukaryota; kingdom Metazoa; phylum Annelida; class Polychaeta; order Eunicida; family Amphinomidae; genus Hermodice; species Hermodice carunculata. Next base: position 29,189,954 of record OZ026618.1, read on the forward strand.
TACTTTTGTTTTGCAAGATTAGCACAATTTTTTTTTCCAAATAGTTTTGCACACCGTTTAACTTCAATTTTGGGGTGTCACAAGAACTATCAGGGTTTTCTGAAGAGATGGCAGGCAAGTGTAGCAGGCAAAATGCTTTGACAGGAAGGTTCATGGACCAGACCCTCCCCCCCCCCCCCCGGAAAATTTTGAAATTTCGGCTTCACTTGGAGGTATTTGGGGATGTTTCAATATATGTATGAAAACACTGCACACATCAGAAATGAGCACAGGTATTTTGCTGAAGTTACTATACCTGTTTGAAATTACAGGTGCGTCTGTAAAATGCAAGGTTACGTCAGTCAGTGCATCAGATAATAATTCACTGCATAATTTATACACATACATGTTAATGCTACCTCTGGTCTTGCATTGCTAATTACCTGTCAAAATGATCGCTGATTGTTACAAGGATCTATTTGATACCAGTCATTGTGTTCCAATAGGAACTACCTTTAAAAAAACACTTGGTCACAGAAGTACCAGTCACTCAGTGCATTATCAATAAGTTAGTCACACCCATGGTTACCATGGCAACAGCTTAAGTGTCATGACACAACAAGTCAAAGTCATACAAACTGACAACAAGCTGAGTGTAGTTACTGGGCAATAGTGTTAGCTGCCAAACAAAGTGTGTCCACGTTTAGGTTTGTTTAATCACCAAAAAAAGGAAAGGAAACATGAAAATAGTGATTAAGTGTACTCAATCAGTATAGAAAATGAAAATATGAAAATTTCACAAAAGACACTAAAGAAACTTATAAAGCACTTTGGCTCAAACAAAAACAACAAAATGTCAAATGATTCAGGCTATCTGATTGCTGAGATTCTGGTCAGATTTATTGGTCAGCTGAGCAGACAGTAGACCAAGTGATCAACTGTATCATACCTTTCTGTTTTGATCTTTTTAACTATTGAAAAATTAAATTCAAAAGTAAAATAATTGGTGACCTCTGTACGATATGTTATTAGGTATCAAAATTACTTGATTAACATTTTGCTGTAAACCACAGGAAGTGCAACACCGTAGTGACACTGTAGTGACACCTAGTGACAGCAAGTGACAGCGATGAGATGAGAGACAGAGAGGGCATCCCCCTACTCTGAAAGGAGACAGGTAGGATGGTCTGCCCAATAGCGGGTACTTACTTGAAACCGTCCAATGTAACACTAAACACAAGACCAGAAATACTTGTATGTACTCATAGCATCACATAAACCATGGCATGTAGAATGTGGATGTGTGGCTGGTGAACATGTAAGATACAAAATGTTTGTACTTTTGCCAGTGGTAGAACACTGCACACTTGCCTGGTATACAGACATCAGAACCACTGGCTATACATGTGCATGCTCATATGCAGCTTGACCCTTGACCTTCAATCATACAAGTTGCCATAGTGATCAACAATGCTTATACACAAATGAAACTACACACATCCGTGCCAACTTTTGAGTCCTCTCAACGTTGGATATCTATTGTGTTTGGTTTTATGTCTCGTTACAATTTTATGTTAAAACCTTTCCGCAGGGTCCGCACATTACGTGAACCCCAAAAGTATCCTTTGACATCAGGGTCCCTGTTATATGCAGACTCCTTCCTCCTTACCATGGCAACAAGCAAGTTTCATTTTTACAAGGGTTTGCAGGTCGCAAAAGTTATCTGAGACAATGATAAGCTACAAACAAGCAATAATATGGTCCAAGAATGTATCATCAAACATATTTTATACAGTTTACCACACTTTAGTTGGAAATATCATAATTATTATGTAACTTTGTGAAATATTCTTAAAAAATTGGTTTCTATGTTAACCCATTGTCATGTTAAAATTAATTATTTCATATCAGTGCAACACAAAGGTATCAATATATTTTTGTTATTCAATAATCATTTTCGTATACAATACTTGCAAATATTTTTTACAAAGAAAAATAAATACCCCTTCGATATGTAGTATTTTACATAAAAGGTCATCAAAATCACCAGACACCTTTGGGAGACCACCCTATAGCATGGATGGTCACATACAACAGATGGTCTCTCAATGGAAGCAAAACAGTGGTCCCCCACTTGTAAGGCCACCTCAAAAGTGGCCTTCTAAGAGGAGTGGCCTTTGTATGGAGGGGGATACTATAATACTAAATAGGAATGCCACATATTGTGCTTAGGAATGGAGGTCTTTTAACTCATTCCACACTGTGGTCACAGGCCTTGGTCAGTGGTTCTGGCACTGCCTGGCAAGTCATGCTGCAGCTGCCTTTGTGGCAGCTGCAGCATGACTTTGCAGGCAGTGCCAGAACCACTGACTTAAGACATTTGGCATGTTGGTACTTGAACCAAAGCTCTTTTCATGAATTTGAATATGCAATTGTCGTCTTAAATGTAGGTAAATATACGGAAAAATCGGGGACTGGTATGGAATGAGTTAAGAGTGGCAGCCTCTGGTAGAAGGGCCTTACAAGAGGCAGACCACTGTGTGAAGGACCTGATAAACGTGGTCTCATACAGCATATTCCATCTCAAATGGAATGGTTTTGGAATGGAGGGACTTTTCTACATGTATTATACCCAACAACGCTGATCTAAACATATTTCTTTCAGAAACATATACAACGCATCATTCAACAATTGGTTTACGGCGACAGGAAAAGGGCCTAGCCCTGTTGAAATTCTCACGGGTAAAGGATGAGAAACACACAAAGGTACGGGGCAAACAGAAACATATTGAAAGTAGTGGGCACAAGGACAAGAATAAACCCCATTGACTCTGTCTAAATTTAAGGGGGAAAGGGTTAATATCTCCAGTTAAAATATATTTGTTCAAATTGTTCTTATCTGAACCTGTACTATACAAATTTAGTAATTATGGTTTGTTTGACAGGGGTTCTTCTTTCATAATGAAGCTCTGCATTTATAAGCAAAACTTCACGTATTTAGCTAATTCATCATTTGCAACGTTCTTATTTATTCTTTATTATGTGGGTTGTCTTTGCTGAATATTTAGCTTAGACAAGGAGCCGCTACTCAGAGAGACATGTACGGGTAAAAGGCTCCGAAACATGTTGAGTAGTTACCCGCTGAAGACCTTTTAATTTATTTGGGCTGATACAGCCTATGTCAAAATTTTACAGAGGAACGTGTGCAATACAGACAATAGTAATTCCATATGTATACAGGTTAGACAGGGACAGGTTTGCTTATGGAGAGTAAAGAGTTCGCACTGCGGAATAGGATATTGACTACTAGGAAGTGGTTCTGGGCAAAAAGACACAAATACAAATATGTAGCTCTGAATGTCACCATGGAAGAACTATAGTTTAATAGACATTTTCTGAAACACAACTAAAAAAAAAGAGCCCCCCCCCCAAAAAAAAAAAGAAAAAGAAAAAGAGTTTTTGCTTACAGTGTAATAAATCATACCCGGATGACCAGTCTATTTTGATGGTACAAAACAAAACAAAACAAACCTTTCATATCTATTCAAAATACTCAGTAATTGCAAGTTGAAGAAGGAAAGAAGTGGAACATCTTTGCATTTACTAATGCATCATGTGCTTTTTTTCTTCAAATAATATAAACTGTGTTGATATGAAATTATATACATACATGTACTTGCATTTCACCCATTTAACTAGGGTTTTAATTTCAGTATTGTGGACACCCATTGTACATATGTAGTTCCCATCAATTGCTATTTCCTTGTGCTATCAGGACAACCAGCAAAATTTCAAATACAGCAACACAATGGGAATTTACAATTTACAGCATAAAAACTTTTTTTTAAATTTTAAATTCAAACTTCAAAATCAAACCTGGTCTGTACATCTTTTAGTGTACACATATTAACCCATTTCTGGTCAGAGTACAACTACGTCAATCACTTTCCTTGGCGCAGGTTGACAGCATTGCGTGCAACCTGCACCAAGGACAGCTATTGACCTAGGGTGTGTTATCATGAATGCCCTTACATACAAATCTCAGCAAAAATATTTTGTAGTATCAACAGCTTTAAATACAAACATGATGGTAGATGGCAATTTACATCTGGGCACTTTTGGGCAATTTGACCTGGAAAGGGTTAACTGAAGAACCACAGCACTACCATATAAGGCATTGTAAGTTCCATACAATGTAAGTGTACAGTATGGATAACCTACATATGGCTCACTGAAAAAAAAAAAGAAAACAAACAAAAATCTCTTATCAGTTGATTGAAGGATGTCATTTATGTAACTTATTTAACCCAGTCGCCATGTATCAACGTACTCCGAATCGAGTCCATTTCCTTTGTACTTTGAGAAGACTTCGCTTGCCTGAAGACTTGTGTTTCTCAAAGACTCCTCTGGGGTGTTTGTTATCCCTGTAACTTTTCAATAAAGAAAAAATAAATTGTGCCAACAAGTACAGTAGGTTTGACCGCATGATCTCTGAATCAGCTGTCCACCATTTTAACCCCTCAGGCCAAGGGCTGTATGACCTGCCAGGCAATATTATATTTTCAGAATAAGGTTTTGTCTGGGCGAGGCCAGGAGCAAACCCGTTCTTAAACTATATTCCGACCGGTTTCGCTACACCGTAGCTCATCAGGGAATGAGAGTAACGGCCGTTGGGGCTGGTTTATATAGTGAGGGGAAACACGGTTTACGTTACCAACGTAAACTTGCTTAAATACACGTCAAGGACCTGTGACGTGTATTGAAACGTATGATGACGGGTTTGATTTATTCGTCATAAATACATTCCTCATAAAGCAGCACTAAGAAAAGTACATTAACCCTGCCCCTATTGGGGTCCGGTATGTACCAAGATGACCTCTGGTCTATAATTCGATTTAATAGGCTTGGTATCAATTCTGATAGCCATTTCATTAATACTTCACGGCACGTTACCTTGTGGAAACAATTTTCACACAAGTGGAAATGTTGATGGGTAGGGAGCTCGGAAATGTAAAATTTTAGTATATCACTTTGCAAGTGAGCTCATCTACCCATAACGTTGAGGCCTAGTGGTTCGGTGGTACATAACTGGTGAATCCAATAGTTTTCTCTTTTGAGTCTCAACTCTCTGGTTTTGTTGAGACCGGGAGGCATGCGTATGTGTTCCAAGATCTGTATTTTGAGATCTGGGCTGTCATGACCTGGGCGAGCAAAATGTCTGCCCAGTGGTTGTGTGGGGTCTTTCTTATTTATGTAATAGAAATGCTCGCGCATTCTATCCATAAGAGAACGACCCGTTTGACCTACATACTGTTTCCTGCATACCTGGCAGGTGAGGAGGTAAATCAGATTATTATGTCTGCATGTGCCTCCTTTCGGAGTTGAATAACTCCTACCTGTGTGGGTACTTCTCGTGGTCCCACTTGTGTCCATTTTAGGACAATACCTGCAACCTGAATTGTTGCAGGGGTTCCTCTCATCCACACCTGCTATGCCTGGTGGTGGACGTGAAGGTTTTGGTGGATATCTGATCCTGGAGTGGGTCAGAATGTCTTTTAGATTTTCTGCCCTTCTGTAACCTAGGACTACTTGTTTCTGTCCTAGGACGGAGGCATTTCTGGACGCCTGTATGGTGCCCCAGTTTCTTTGTATGGTGTCCCTTAGAGGTGGCAAAGCAGGGTTGTGCTTTGTAACCAGGAAAAGTTTATCACTGTCCTGGTTCTCATCCTTTTGTGCAGGTGACAGAAGAGCTTTCCTGTCAAGTGCCATGACCTTGTCCCAGGTCTCTTGTAAGAGGGCTAAAAAAAAAAAAAAAAAAAAAAAAAAAAAATTATATTTTCCCCCTTATAACTATAGTATTTCATTACTCAATGCCCTCACACATCAGAGGCCAGAAAATAAGCACGAAAAAATGAACACACATCAAGATCCATATTTTCAATTTTGAGGGCTAAAATTCAGTTTATTCATTTGCTTCAGAGCTGTAAAATGTGGGTATACTAGTACAAATGGACATTGGTCTTTGACACAATGCTATTGAGTTTTATTTTCTTTTACAATGCCCAGCTTTTTCAAAGGAAGGTGAGGAACTGCTTCAGAAAATGGCGGATGAGTTACCTGACTAAATCAATGATGTTAAGCAGAGTAAAACCTCCCTATACCGAACACCATCGGGACCAGACAAAAGTGTTCGGTATAGTGAGTTGTTTGGTATAGGGAGGTTTGCTTATATTGGAGATATATATTTGGGACAGAGAAATGGTGTTCAGTATAGAGAGCTGTTCAGCATACAGTGGTGTCCGGTTAGAGAGGTTTTACTGTATGTATAACAAATACATGGCCATTAAGTCCTGTAAATATACAAAGGTCTATTCGTACTTGGTCAAGTTCCTTCACAAGTGTCATTCTAACCCGCACACTGACTCAGTACTGTATCTGTCCACAGTTTACATGATACGTGTGGCTGAATACACAACAGGTCCACAGTAAATTCTATCAGTGTCTTAGTGTTTGTCACACTCATTGTACAAAAACTCTGTTAGTTTTCATTTTTATAATTCCATGTGACATTCTGTCCATCAGTATAAAAAAATAAATCATTGGTTGACAAGACAGGTGCTTGGTATCAATGTATTTCTCTGTCTTTGTATTTCTGAGGTTTCACTGAAGAGTCACTGATGCCATCATGTTTTAATGAAGTGCAATTTAAGCAAACACTCAATTTTCATCAGACGTGTAATGTAAATATACACAACAATTCAATTCTGCTCAGGCAAGTTCCCTGGTAACTGCCTTCATAAGAAATACTATAAATGTATGACCGTCTGCAGGTGAGCTTGCGTCATATAGACTGGATACAGTCTTTCCTACTTATGAAATTGACGGCATCATATTATACATATATATATATATATATATATATATATATATATATATATATATATATATATATATATATATATATATATATATATATATATATATATATGTATGTATATCATTTTTGAATATTTTCAAGCAGAAATTAGTTTAGACAACAGTGACATTACCATCTTGAGTGTTCATGAGCACTACTAGGGGGTCTCTTATCATGATAGTTGCCATGTATGACTTGATAGCTACCTTGGTCATCAGTTGTCATTTATGTATGCCTTATAGATGTATGACTAATGAGCCAAAGATAACTCTCTGTTAATAAAATTATTATCATTGTTGTAGTTATTGTTGTTGTTGCGTTAATATACTAACAATATTGTGTGACAAATATAAAATTTGTAATCACAATTTTATTAAAATTGCCTTCTTGCGTGTAATGATAAATCAGAAAGTTTACTGCCAAATGAAAACATACATGTGTAAATGGACTCCAATATAAAAATAGCAAAGTGGACAGTCCTGCCTGTGGTGCCACCTGTTTGGACTTTTCAACACTAGCTAAATTTGATGATACTGCATTTATATGAGTAAAATATTAAATATCCCAGACAGGATGTGCTGAAATGGCTGTATGCATATGAAGCCCCTGCAGGGGTTTTACATATTGCATGTATCACAGCCTTCAGTTGACAGCTTTTATCAATAACACAAGGCAGTTCACTTCTGCCTGAGCCTTAGAGGCCGGGATAGGGTCAGAGGAAAAATCCCTGCCCTCCCCCAGCCACTTGTCAGTAAGTAGTTTTATTGACCTTATGGGAGTCACCTCTGACTCATAAGACATACATGAATCACAATTCTCAGTGCAATGACAAACATGAAATTCACTGAATTCGCTCCTATTTACCAAGTTCAACAGCTCCACAAGTACACAGTGACTACCTACAATTAACTCACTCCATACTATGGTCACAGGCCTTGGTCAGTGGTTCTGGCACTGCCTGGCAAGTCATGCTACAGCTGTCCTTGCGGCAGCTGCAACATGACTTGCCAGGCAGTGCCAGAACCACTGACTTAAGACTATAGGCATGTTGGTACTTACATGAAAGCTCCTTTCAAGAAGAATTTAAATATACAATTGCCGTCTTAAACCTGGGTAAATATACGGGAAAATCAGGGACTGGTATGGAATGAGTTAAGTTGAAAAACTTGACCATTTGTGTACATATGAGTATTATGTGGGTATTCAAGTCCAACAGCAACTAAGAACATGATGTACATTAAGTGCAGCTAATACTGTAAACACTGGTCAGATTTAACTAGCACCAATATAAAATGACTAATGTAATGAGTAGAAAACAAAAATAAATAGGAAAAAAATAAAATCAAAACTAGAAAATAAGATTTGCTTGAAAGCAAATCTGTCAGTGTGCCTTCAAAAGTTGCAAATATTACGGGCTACAACTTTTGTCCTTTGGTATTTCACATTCCATTAAGCTTATGGCTGGATGAAAATTTCAAAGTCCAAATGACCTTAACCTTCGACCTTCACAGGTCACATGTACATTGCAAAAATGTACACTGTTACAATACCCACAACTTAAGCCCAACACGAACCAAATCAGATGAAAATTGACCAAGCTATGGCAACATGAAACTTTCAAAGGGCCAGATGACCTTGACCTTTGCCCTTTAGAGGTTACAGGTTCTTACAAAAATGTGCAATGTTACAATACCTACAATTTGAGTCTAACATGATTAGAATTGGATGGAAATTGGCTGAGTTATGACTGGATGAAACTTTCAAAGGTCCAAATGACCTAGATCTTTGACCTTTAGAGGTCACATGTAAATTACAAAAATGTGCAGTGTTACAATAGCTACAATTTGAGCCCAACATGATCAAAATTGGATAAAAATTGATTAAGTTACGGCTAAATGAAAAATTCAACGGTCCAAATGACCTTGACCTTTGACCTTTAGAGGTCACATGTAAATTACAAAAATGTGCAGTGTTAAAATAGCCATGATTTGAGTTCAACATGATCAGAATTGGATAAAAATTGACTGAGTTATGGCCAGATGAAAATTTCAAAGGTCCCAAATATATCTCTAGTAGCATATTGTACTCTGATTTAAGTATGTGATCAGACAGAAGAGTTTATATGACTACTAGGAAGTGGTTCTGGGCAAAAAGACACAAATACAATCCAATATTTAGTCAGTCTAATCTGCCGTCTGATATATATGAGGAAACTCCGTGTCTCCATATACACACACCAACGGTAGGTGTTTGCTTTCTAACACTCTGCATTCGTTTTAGTCATGAAGACTTGGCAAGTCCCTGGAGGCGAATGTGACAGTTTACAAATGATAACATGTTGCCCTATGTATCTAGAGGCCTGTATACTGTGCAGTGAAGCACTCATGCAGTCTATTAAAAAAAATAAGAGTAATAATAAATTCTTTTTAGTAAACCTAACTGCGCACTTCCAATGGCATCATGCGATTTCACAATGGTCCAAACCTCACACCCACACTCCAGAATAGGGAGAAATTTGGGCATCAAATGCAGTGAAACCTCATTATAACGACACTCAGATATCCAACATATTCAATATAATGACACAAATTTTCATGGGAAAAAGTTCATTTTCTTTGTTATTTGATTCATTTATCAGACATATTCAGTTATCTGACACTTTTTAGATAACAGATGGTGTCATTATAACGAGTTTTCACTGTAATTTCAACAAGATTGATGGGGAAGGTTTGCCCATAGATCCATAATACATTTTTAGGCTGCAAAATAGTGCTCTGTTTGCCTGCAATGCAAGATAGGTAGGTGTTCACTGTAAAACCCTTTTCTTGTCTCAGATATGACATAGGGCTGCGGCAAATAAGTGAAATGCCACAGGACTATTACTCCCGGATAAACCACCAATTTGCTGGCCTCTGCGTAGTTAGAGGGCAGTAATAGAATACTGTAGTTGAAAGTGGGAACATGAGATGTGCTCTGGCAGACTGAAAGGTCAAGAAAAAAAGGAGATGGTGTCATTATAACGAGTTTCCACTGTAATTTCAACAAGATTGATGGGGAAGGTTTGCCCATAGATCCATAATACATTTTTAGGCTGCAAAATAGTGCTCTGTTTGCCTGCAATGCAAGATAGGTAGGTGTTCACTGTAAAACCCCTTTCTTGTCTCAGATATGACATAGGGCTGCGGCAAATAAGTGAAATGCCACAGGACTATTACTCCCGGATAAACCACCAATTTGCTGGCCTCTGCGTAGTTAGAGGGCAGTAATAGAATACTGTAGTTGAAAGTGGGAACATGAGATGTGCTCTGGCAGACTGAAAGGTCAAGAAAAAAAGGAGGGTGTTGAAAGGAAAAAGCAAAAGACCAGAACTGATGTACAATTACTGGACTGCTTCAACTGCTCCACAGGTATCCTATCAAGCAACTGGCCTGCATAGCAGTGATCAATATTTATTTTTGGCATTGACTCACACAATATATTGACCTAAATATGCTGCTCTGCACAAGTCATGTGAGCACAGACCATCTCCATTTAAGGTGTATGGAATCAGTACAGTTGTACATCAATTCTGGTTTTGTTTTCTTTTTCTCTTCAACGTTACTTCTCTCTCCTTTTTTTTTTTTTTTTTTTTTGAACATGTCCTAACCATATGACCATATATAGACATTACGGGACAGGACTACTTCGTATAAGGACCAGTGTATGCCCTCATTATCTGTTCAAACACCATCACTACCATAAAAAGCAAGCGGGAACAAGCTTGCCATTCTTTTAATGCAGACACTTTGGTGGAAGCTCCATCTGTTGTGAAGGAGGGTAAGTACACACTTTACCATCCAACGTTACATTCACGTAGTCCCAGGTGTCCAAATAGGATCACGGACATTTTACCCTGAACACTGCATACCCTCTGGTGGAAGCCTAGCTTCCACCTTTGGGGAATGTGCAGGTGTTGACCTTCACTGTTTGTGTCAAAGTACAGAGTGCCATCTGTTGGGATATACCTCAACATGAGGCCCTTAGGGTGTCCCAGCTATGCTATATAGCTTCATGGGTCCCGGGATATTTTCTGCATGCCTTTGATACATGCAATATGTAAAACCCCTAAAGGGGCCTCATATGCATACAGCCATTTCAGCACATCCTGTCTGGGATGTTTAATATTTTACTCATGCAGATGCACTATCATCAAACACGGCTAGTGTTTGTGAGTCTAAATATGTGGCTCCACAGACTGCACTGTCCACTTTGTTCTGGCTTCTATAACCAAGAAACAAAATTTTGTATAAATGTGATCCATGTTTGCAGGGACTCCTAACTCAGCAGGCAGGTGGCAGCACAGGCTGGCCTAGGCACAGTACCAGTGCAGTGGAAAATTACAACACTCGCATATCCAACATAATCACTGATCGAGACAAGTTTTGAAGGACTTATCAAACCCCTTTGCTATTTGACTCATTCATGCGATATATTTAGACATCTTTTTTTCTTTTCTTTTTTGGTCATGTTAATCCATCCTTTTAACACCAGTGTTAAAAAAGGAAAGCTGCACCTTTTATACCTGTTAAAGTTTTTAAGCATCAGACCAGATTCCGTACTTTTCCCACAGCAAAAGCCCACCCTCATTACAAGCAAGTTACAGCCTGTGGTGTAATGAAAATTATTCAGAAATGCCCTTTTTTTTACACAGAATATATACAAATTCTGCAATGAGTGGTCAGCCCAATGTATCTGCAGATCTCCACATGGCACCAGCCCTGACAAAATATTTTTTGCTCTTTGTGCTTTTCAGATAAACCGAAGTTTTGTCGAAATGTGTGATAAAGCCGTTGCTATTGTTGTGGAAAATGGCACCTCTTCATGCAAAGTTGGATTTGCTGGTGATGATGAACCAAAGGACGTGTTTCCATCTATTGTGGGGACACCACGTCACCAGGGTGTATTAGCGAGTGAGGAGATGAAAGTATGCCACAGTAGTATACTATAATTAAAAACTGGGATTAAAATACTTTTACCACAGCAGTATAAATGCACATTTTTCTGCCAGCCCCTGTAGTATGGCATCAGGTACAAAAGCAGGCAATTCACCTGGTATAAAGGTTAATTTTTAACACTGGTTGACCCAAAACCAGTAGGTTAACTTTCCAAATAGGGGAAGCAAACAGTTGAAACATAAGTTTGAGATTTTGAGTTACGTAGGAACGAAGCTGAAATTAGGCCTTTTGCAGCAATTGTGCATAACAAAGACATGCCAGTGTAGCAACATAATGGTTATCCCTCCACATAACAATGAAAGATTTTTCTCATCTCTGCTGGTGTCTCATGAGGCCCATGCAGCTAGCGTCAAAACATACCGCACAGTTCTCCATCCCTCCTTGTAGCTAGCTGCTGCACCGTCTCCAGCTTATATTTTTTTTGATCTACGGTGCAGGTATTTACAATAGTGCATGTCTGTAGGCTAACATTACAAGTGTTTTACTTTCCATTACAGGAATACACTGCCAAAGCGGGCCTGAAAGACCACTACGTAGGACATGAGGCACAGAGCAAAAGAGGCATCCTGTGCTTGAGGTACCCCATTGAACGCAGCATCATCACTAACTGGTCACACATGGAACACATTTGGCGCAATGCCTTCGATGTTCTACAAGTTGACCCAAAGGACCACCCTATTCTCCTGACAGAGCCCCCGCTTAACCCTCCAGCAAACAGAGAAAAGATGGCACAGGTACATATCAACCTCAAATTGAAATGGGCTCAGTCACATACGGTGAAATCCTGTTATAATAACACTCAGATATCCCACATATTCGGGGAATGACACAAGTTTTGAGGGACTTACAAGTCAAATTTCTTTGCTACTTGACTCATTTATCTGGCATATTCTGATATTCCACACATTTTGCAGGGAACAGATGGTGTCATTATAATGAGGTTTCACTGTATAAAGTTAAAAAAGTCTTGAGGTTAATGTATAAGCAATGGTTGAGATGTAATAGTTCTTGAAATGAGACCAATTTTAAGTTCATTTTTTTTTTTTTTATACACTCATATATCATGTAATGAAAACGGTATACAGCCTGATCTGCAGATGTAAAATTTGGAATAAATTGCAGAACAGTAGTCCCTCCTTTGAAAGACCACTCCTTTGGGAGACCACCTCCTTTGAGAGACCACAATTGTCAGGTCTCTCTGTAGTACTTTTCATGTTATTTATACCTCCTTTGAGGGACCACCTGCTTTATGTGACCGCCTTTTGGATGGCACTAGGGGCGGTCTCTCAAAGGAGGGACTACTGTACTCTAGCCTTCAATTGAAAGTTGGTCAGGCCAAATTCAGAAATTTGGAAATTCTAAGCAAATTTCTGTAGGCCTATATTAACCTAGTTTTGGTGACCTAAATGTTGCTCCGACCAATCTGATCAATCAAGGCTACGGCCCTGAATTGTCCTTTTTTCATTGCAGATTATGTTTGAGACGTTCAACAGCCCTTCCCTGTCCATAAACAACCATGCCGTGTTGTCCCTGTATGCCTCTGGTGCAACCAATGGGGTTGTGTTTCATTCTGGTGCTGGGGTGTCGCACGTTGTCCCAATCTCTAATGGTTATGCCCTGCCACAAGCCACCGTGGGTCTGGAATTTGGTGGTCGAGATTTGACTGACCAGCTCATGAGACTCATAACAGAGACGGGATTTACCTTTATTAGAGCAGATGAACGGAGGTTTGTACAAGATATGTTGGAGACGTTGTGCTATGTTGCCAAGAACTTTGAGCTTGAAATGGTAAAAGCTGCCTCTTCCACCAAATTGAAAAAGAAATACGAACATCCAGATCTCGATGAAGGTCCCACCATTAGTGACGAGAGGTTCAGGTGTCCAGAGGCCATGTTTCAGCCTGCCCTTATGAGTAAGTATTGCAGGGTAATCTAGGAATCCAGTCATCAACCAAATTTCACATTTTGTCAAATGTAGTGGAGGCAATGCACAGCAGAGTCTGTTTCACTCGTACAGAGACAATTACTGGCTTTGAAAGCCAAAACCTAAAATACCAGAAAGTTTTAACACAACCTCTCTTTATCACCAGATTTCAACTGTTTGAGAAAAAAATATAATACCTTTTTTTCGTTATTTTACAGCAAAAAAAAAAAAAAAAATCTGCACAAGAACATCTCTGCTGCCAAACAATTTCAATCCAATGGTGTGTGTGTGTGTGTTTTGTACGGTAGAATTTTCAAAGTTAAAAAAAAAAATGCAAGACAATGTGCAGCTGTCCTTAAGACTTATTTGCTGGTCATTCTTGCAAATGTGATATTTTGTGGAAAATTGTAGATTACGGTCACTACACGTTCAGAAAGTTTGAGATCTGCCACAAAAAACAAGTAAAGTAAAGCTTGGTCTTTCACTGGACCCTGTGCTGCTCTACAGATGTTTGCCTTTTGAATACACTGTTGTACTGGCTTGAAGAATATGCTGAACCAGCCATTCTTTGCTGTCCATGTATTGCAGGAATGGAATCGGCTGGTATACATACAACTATCCATGACAGTATCATGAAATGTGACGAAAATATTCGGAAAGGCATGTACGGCAACATATTGCTGGCGGGAGGTAACACCATGTACCCTGGTCTCGCTGAGCGCCTGCACAAGGAGATGAGTATACTAGCGCCACCTGGCATGGAAGTCAAGGTCAAAGCTCCAGAGCAACGTAAATATTCTGACTGGATTGGAGGCTCCGTTTTTGCTTCCGTGCCCTCATTCCAAGAGACTTGCATCAGCAAACAGGAATATGAGGAGTCTGGTGCAGCCATCGTGCATAAGAAGTGCTTCTAAATGCTTGGCAGACAGCTGACTATATGTAATACAATCTGAACTGTGTAGAAATTGAAAAACAAACATGCAGTTCAGTTACGTTCATACTGAGACATTTTCCCACATAATCCCATGAGACAAAGGGTCGTACAAAGGGACGCTGGCCAAAAATACATATATATATATATCAAAGGAGGGAGCTATCATGAGATACAAAACCTACTTGATAATGAGGTGGCCTCAGGTAGCCTAGGTATAATTCCCACAGTGGCCACAAGGGGGCAGCATACTTTTAGTGCATCACAGTTCAAAGGACCCGACAATATAATTAAGTCATAAAAGACTATTATGTTGTCACTTTGCACCCATAAGCATGTGTAAACATGCACATTAAGGAGAGTTAAGTGCATGTCATACCTTGATATAGCCTGCAATCAAAAACCGCTTTAACAGTCACTGATGAACTACATGATGTAACGAAACTGGTGAGACCACAGGATTAAAACGGGAGTTTGATACTGTGGGCTCTCCCTTGTACAAATTACTTATAAAATGATATTAATGCTGTGATACATGATCAAAATGAAATTCAGAGAAAATGATGTCAAGCTTTACATATTTGAATATGACAATAACAGAAGGTGTAATCCAGATGCTTTTGTTTGGACATGCATGATAAAATGTACAAAATTCAGTGCTGCATTTATTCAGGTCTGGTTTTGGCCAAACCAAAAAAAAAATGACTTGTTTCTCATTCACCACTTTGGGCAGAAGTGGTGAGGGGAGTATTTTTTGAAAAAAAACTTTTTTATTGACACATATCATGGCAAATATAATACATTATAATACCAGTAAAAGCCTTAATCCTGATACCCAATACATACACATGCCTCTTCCTTTTATTCTTTATTCAAGACAGCTGATGAGCATGAAATGACATAAGGCAGCATGTACCAATAAGGCGATATTAAAGATTGGTGCTGGAGACTACTGATTCCGCCAATAGTAACCTGTCACTCATTGAAAATGGCCTAAAATAAAGTTACTATAAAAACAAGCGGCTCATGGGCCTAATGCTCTGCTGGCACCATGGCTATATTGCACATCTTCATTTCAAAGTTGCGAGAACTCAAGTGGTTTCTGGACATATAAAGCTTATGTACATTTAGTGCATAAAACATCCACCAGAGAGCACTTCACTTCACATGTAATCATGGCTTATTTGTGCAATTCCTATGATGGATACTGTTGCATGTGCCAAGACAACAATGAGTGAGTCCTTAACTGTATGTCCTCAGTGACCTTGGGACAAAAGATCAAGGTCACCCAGATTATGTAATACAAGAGGTCCATAGGCCTGGTGCTGTGCTGATATTGCCATTGATGTCCAAGCTAGACCCTGCCATTACAAAATCACCTTTCCAACTTTACAGGCATGTTGACCTAACAAAAATAGGCCACTGATATTATTACTTAAAATTCTACCTTTGGACATTGTCTATACATCCAATAAATTTGGCAAGTTTAATCTAATTACTTTTCAAGATATGGACTTTTATATCTTACAACACGTTTTGGCTCATAATTTCCGTCAAATTGTCGGTGGTGCCACTAGTATCATTAACAGACTTTGACCTCCCCCACAATCCCACCAAATTTGGTGAAGATCCACCACACATTAAAGACGCTAGAGTGTTCACAAGATTTTCACACTTTGACCCCTATATTACATAATGTACGTGGCACCACCGATATTGAAAGGGGCCTAGATTTTGATACACCCTGTAAGTCCTAAAAGTTATACTGGGCTAACTTGAAAACTGTGGACAATATCACACTAACGATCAAAAGTTTGCGAACGAACAGACATGAGTGGTCACATAAGCTCTATGACCTTTGGTCAGCAGAGATAAAAAGTGATGTGGCAAACAAAATTTGATGCATGCAGAAATGAGAAACAAGTTTGTTTTTTTTTTATTTGGCCTTACATTGTGCTGCAGTCTTTACTTAGTCTGCCTAAACCCATAAAGGTATAGAGCTGCTTTCAATGAGGTTCTGCCAGACCTAAAAGCTGATCACATACAATGAAAATTGTAATACAAAATCAAAATGCAATCAGAGATTGCTGGATCCATGCCCCCTTCAGCTCATTTATAACCTTGCTAATCACAGGTCTCATTTTGGAATGACTGTAGTTAATCAAAAAAGGCTACCACCGTGACCCAGATACCTGACCTAGCAGCCTACTTTTGTTTCATGACACACATTCCGGTCAAGATATATGTGTGTGTGGTAAGTTTCATTAAACTAAGTCAAATAGTAAAGGAATTATAGCCTGAACACAATTTTATAAAGATATGTCGGTGTGATCCAGATACTTGACCTAGTGACCTAATTTTGCTACATGGCACATCTTTATGTCCAGATGCACCTATGTGTAAAGTTTAATTGATCTAAAAGGAAGGGACAAGCGAATTAAAGCCCGGACACCAACAACGGAAGGACAGATGCATAATAATTGACCTAATGACCTATTTTTGTCGCATAACAAATCTTTGGGTCAAGACGTGTGTGTATGTGTGTGTGTGTGTGTGAAGTTTCATAAAACTAACTTAAGGGGTAAAGGTATTACAGTCCGGACATGATTTAACCAGATTATACCACTGTGACCCAGATGTATGACCCAGTGACCTACTTTTTTGCATGACACATCCTTATGTCTAGATACACCTGGGTGTAAAGTTTCATTAATCTGAGGTGAAGGACAAGTGAGTTATAGCCCAGACATGAACTACTGTATTGCAGTTTTATATAACAGCCTCACCATGATCCAGATACTTGACCTAGTGACCTACTTATGTTCCATGACACACCTCTGGGTCAAGATGTGTGTGTATGATGTTTCATGACACTAACTTAAGGAGTCAAGGAATTACAGTCCGGACACGATTTTACCAGGATACACTACTGATCCAGATATTTGACCTGGTGACCTAGTTCTACTTCATGACACACCTTTGGGTCAAGATATATGCATGTGTGAAGTTTCATGAAACGAAGTTAAAGACTAAAGGAATTAAAGTCCGGACATGAATTTACAAGAATATATCAGTGACCCCAGTGACCTACTTTTATGCACTGCACACCCTTGTGTCCAGATATACTGGTGTGTGCAGTTTCATGATTCTAAGGCAAAGGACAACAGAATTACAGCCCAGATATGAAGTGTAATGTAGTTTTACATGACTGCATTACCATGACCCACACACCTGACCTAGTGACCTACTTTTGTTTCATGACACATCTTTAGGTCAAGATATATGTGTGTGCAAAGTTTCATGAAACTAAGTTATATAGTAAAGGAATTATAGCCTGGACATGATTTTACAAGGATATGCCTCTGTGACCCATATACTTGACCTAGTGACCTACTTTTGGTACATGACACCTTTATGTCCAGATGCACCTGTGTGTAAAATTTCATTAATCTTACCTCAATGACAACAGAATTAAAGCCCAGACATAACGTGTAATGTACTTTTATACGATCGTATCACCGTGACCCTGATACTTCACCTAGTGACCTAGTTTTGTTTCATGACACACCTTTAAGTCAGATACTTGACCTAATGACCTACTTTTGGTGCATGACACACATTTATGTCCATATTCACCTGTGTGTGAAGTTTCATTAATCTAAGTTGAAGGAAAAGCGAATTATAGTCCAGACACAAATTCAATTTAATTTAATTTAAACGTATTTATCTATACTGGATTGCCCAATAGTACATAATGGCGTATGCACGGACGGGAAAAAGCCATTACTATATGCCCCTCCTCTGGTAGGAGGGGAGCATAATCAAACTCACAACATGATTAAAAGTGTCGGTGGACCAACGGCACATGCCCACAGGTTCTCAAGCCCCATGAGGACACACATCCAATGGACTTTCTCTGTTATTCATATACCAGCAAAAGTAATATAAATGGGACTTCCTCTGTTCTCACAGATACCAGTAAAAGTACTATGAAGAAAATGTGCACTTTGATAAGAGACCACAAATCTCTGCATGACCATTTCTGTGGGATAATCTGTGTAGCAACTGGCCATGACGATACTTGTTTTGTAGGTTACCATTTTCTCCTGGTGTCTTTGCTTCCCGGTTTGCTGTACAATGCATTTATTAACCCACATCTGTCCAACAATACTGGAAAACTCTTCAAGACAAAACGGGGCCATGCAAGAGCACCACCTTATAAATATAAGCAGGTTCTCATCATGCATGCAGCCCTCCAATATGCAAAACAACCACTTTTTGAAGTATAATTGCTTAATATGTCTTTGCAAATATCACACAAATCACACCAAAATCATTAAAAGTTGGCATCTGTGGCAGCTCAATCTTGCACACTCACTTCAATGAGCAAAGATGTTTGCTGGCACACACAATTCTAAACTTTATGACGAGGGCAGGCCGTTGAAAAGGCTACCGAAGCAAGAGAGTCCTCAGCACAAACCTGTATCACAACAATGTGAGTGGGGCACTGGGGTAACAGGCTAAACAATTTCACTCTTTTAGTGCCAATCACATCTTGAGTCGACCTACTAAAGTCAAACTAGTCTGAATTATCATCAGGATCTCAGATTTGTATTCCTCGTAAAAAGATCTTTCATTCAAGTACCAGCATGCTTATAGTTCCAGAGAGAATACTCCACGTCAACAGCTTTTCTCGGCGCGCATTGGGTGCAATGTGCCCAATTGCGTTGAGAAAAGCTGTTGACTCAGTCCAAAATTTGGCACTTAAAGGGTTAAAACTGAGCATATAGCAGAACTTTTTCTCCATCACCAAAATGTGGTATAAAGGAAAATGTGTTATTTCACGCACAACTTTTGAGCCATTCAGCTTACGCTATCCCCACTATTCGGACTTAAGAGTGAACTGTTGGGGTAACTCAGCAACATGGCGCATAGCACAAAAGGTGCATGTGTGCGAGCTTACAGTACTCACTTGTGCAATACAGGGGAGCGTCTACTGCTACAATGACAGAACTCAGATGTCATAATTGTATACAAGTGTCCTAACCTGTAACAATGTCTCAACAATATCTCAACAATGTCTCCTTTTGTCTTACCACAAGTGTAATGTCCCTTTTTCAACAGTCAAGACATGCGGTGGTCAACTTACCAGTGATCAAGTTGACAGAGTTTTGCAAAGGTTAAACACACATCCACACAGAGAATCAAAAAAAAATTGTACCGATAATTATCATTTAAGGGTCAGCTAGCATATGCAGAAAGTAAACTAGAGGTACTCTCTGACAGAAAGAGAGACAAATTATAGTTAGTGTGGACATCAGGACCCACAGAGCAGATGAGTGTGCACTTTGGGGAGTGTCTGCCAACCAAAGAACACAGAAGTCTGTTCTGTGAGCTCACATACCCAAACGAGATATGACTTGTATTGATCTCACCTTTTACTGTGAAATGAATACATAATAATTAGTTTCAAAACTGTGTTTACTTATGTTGACAAACAACTTGCCCAGTGACAGGTTGCAGGGACAGTAGCGATGCGGCATTATGGGCATATCACTACACTCTACAAGACGCGTGCAGCTGGTATTTTTTAGCACTAAAGTAGTACCTCCCACATATAGAGAAGATCCACTGCTGTTAACAACACATGGCTATAAACTTGCTTATGGGTGACGTGATCTGTGAAAGCAGATCACATGGGTGTTTGCAGGAGCTGTAGGTGCAAACAGGAGATAAAGTGAACAATAGGATTGTTAATTATTGCAGGCAATGGTCCTACCACTAAAGGCCTTGGTCAGTGGTTTTCGCATTGCCTAGCAAGTCAAGCTGCAGCCACCGCAAGCTGGACTTGCCTGGCAACGCAAAAACAACAACAACTTCAGATTTGAAATGTATGTAGAAGCTTTTTTGGTGAGAAATTTAACTACAGTGTAACCTCATTGCAATGACTCACAGATATTTGACATATTCACTTACTGACACAAGTTTTGAGGGACTGAAGGTCAGATTTCTTTGCTATACGACTCATTTATCCGACATGCTCTGAATAATCAGATATCCGACATACTTTACAAGGAACAAATGGTGTCATTGAAACAAGTCTTCACCGTAGACACAATCTGTATTATACTGCATTATTTTCATCACGTGCATAGGATAATATGCAAATTAACAGACCTATTTTTTGAAAACTTACACTTTTATTAAATGATAAAAATGCAAAATACAAAAGTGTAAGGGGCACTACACAGAGCATATGGGTTTCCAGCTTTTCTTATGGTGAAAGCTGCAAACAGTACGGCATGGATTCGACACTCGTCTGATTCCATTTATTCTAAGGCACCAAAAGCCAAACTGGCCACACTATAGTAATGGGACTTGTATTAACTACTACACTGCACGTCCAGAATGCTGTCAGGGACATCTACACTGCATACACCCATAGTACACTCAAGGGATGTACACTTAATGTTGCCACACTGCAGTGTACCCAGTACCCATATTACTCAAGGGATGGGTGCCGATACACTTAACACTGCAGCCAGGGGCAGAGATACACTGTGTTAACTCTGCGGTCAGGGGCATAGAGAAACACTGTGCGTATCCGGTCCCCATATTACTCAAGGGATGGGTGCCGACACACTTAACACTGCAGTCAGGGGCATAGAGATACACTGTGTGTATCCAGTACCCATATTACTCTGGGGATGGGTGCCAATACACTTAACACTGCAGTCAGGGGCATCGAGATACACTGTGTGTACCCATATTACTCAAGGAATGGGTGCTGGAACACTTAACGTCTCCCCACTGCCTGTACAATTTTCAGGTGAGGCAACAGATACATCAGCCACCTTGTACTTCAGAGGACATGTTCAGGTACATGGGTTTCTAAGTGACAAGGCCTACTCACCTGCCATCCATTCCTGGCAAATGAAGGTTGGACAGGTTTCTCTTAATGAAGCCTCCATCCTCATTGACGTGTCTGTGAAGAGAAAAAAATCGCAACTGTGACATGGAATTAAATGCTACAGCAGACAGCTCTGGTCATAGGATCACAACCAATCACTGCTATCATCCAGAAAATATGCACTGTCATAAATTCCACATAGTTCTCTTTTATGCTCACTGCCTCCATCACTCAGAAAAGTACTTTCTGGCATTTGAAAATAATATGTGGCACTTCAGTTGGCAATGAGACTGTTAAACATGAAAACCTGACCTACTTTGGTTCTTCACTTTAAAGTGAAACATCCTGAAGTCTGAGCCTAGCTCCTTGTCTTATTTTCCATTACAAAATTTTGCTGCCTGTCTATCTATTAAAACTTGCATTTTAGATGTGCATATATTTACACACATCTGCATAAAATTGAACAATTTTTATCATTGTTGGTACTTTTAATATTTTTGACAATTTTGTCAGACAATTTTATATACATGTGTGACGTATGCATGTGCATAAAAATACACACACACATGCATACATTTGTATCAAATAAGTTCCAAAATTCACAATCTCTTACAAAACAAAGAGACAAGACCAAGCTATTGTGACCACAAAAGCATTACTCATATACACGTGTCCATGTACTTACTTGTGCTTGAGAAGCAAAGCCTTCAGGACGTTTCCCTTCTCATCTGGTGGTAGCTGATCTGAGATCACCATCTGCTCCACGACAGCATTGGCAATACTTGGAAGGTCATCCACCTCTAAGTCCAGCAACACTGCCCCTGTACAGCAAAAATGACAACCGTTGGTACATGGTTCATCTTGACCCTTTACTGCTCAAACCAACTAAGGGCACCCCAATGTAAATTATCATTGGCCTTAAAGTTTTTTCTTAAACTTCTCATCACGAAAACACATTTTTGAGGAGATTTGTATGCAAGACCATTCATGATAGCAACCCGTAAGTCAATAGCTTTCCTTAGTGCAGGTTGGGCACATTACGCATAACCTGTGCCAAAGAAAACTATTGACTCAGTCATACTCTGACCAGAAATGGGTTAATTCATAAGACAGAACACCTAAGTATTGTGCAGTCACAAAACAAAAATAAAATACAAATGATCACGAATTTAGCTTTGTTTTTTGTTTTTGTTTTTGTTTTTGTTTTTTCTTGGGCATGCACATTTTTAGGAATACAGGGCTTTGGAAGTTCTACAAAGCATATTTCTATAACCTTAGCTTCATTGGTACAAGACCTGCCCAAAATCCAGGTCAATGTTTTGCAAAGGTCACTGACAAGAAGAATGCCAGGAAGGCCTGGCAGAGTGAGGACCGGCCATTCAGGCTGTTACATCTGTCACCTTGATCCTTTCTCATCCAATTCATTCTCTGCAACCTTCTGCCCAATTAGCCCAGAATATTACACACTGTATCGTGTTTCAGGAGTTCACCCACGGCCTATAATGAGGCTTTTCAATGTACAGTCCTCCCTCTTTATGTGGCCCCTCATTACAAGGTGGATTCTGTTTTAACCCCTAAAGTGCTGATTTAAGACTGAGTCAACAGCTTTCCTCGGGACACTGCGCGCAATGCGTCCTGAGGAAAGCTGTTGACTAAGACTACTTTCTGCTTTAGGCTAGGCTTGCTGCTATTTGAATGAAAGGTATCTTCATAAAGAATTTGAATCTTTCAAGCATTATTCGTTTAATGATAATAAGAAAATGACTATAGCTGTGATTAGCACTTGAAGGGTTAGCACAAGGAGTCCTATGGCTCCCCCTGAAGCACTTATCCTAGTACAGCTCTTCATTTTTGATGTTAAATGTCCCCTTGTTACGAGGTGGTTGCTGTACCATGGTCCACTCCATGAACCTGCATTGTAACAAGGCAGCAGTGTACATTTATTGCCCACGTACAAGTCCACCTTTTTTTTTAACGAACTTCCTGAATTGTACCAAAAGCCTAGGAGCCCAGTGCTCTGCTGTAATGTAAAACTACATACATTCCACGTAACCACATTCCATGTGAAATTCAATTAACCCTTAAAGCCCTGATTTAAGACTGAATCAACAGCTTTCCTCGTGACACTTTTGAATCAACAGCTTTCCTCGTGACACTTTGCGTGCAATGCGTGCAGTGTCCCGAGGAAAGCTCTAGACTCAAAGACTCCTTTTTGCTTTAGACTAGGTTTGCTGGTATTTGAATGAAAGGCAACTTCATGGGGAATTTGAATCTTTTAACCATTATATGTTTAACAGTAATGCAAAAACAACTACAGTTGTGATGAGCACTTGAAGGGTTAATTATGTGATAAAGGTTGGTTAATTCTCAATTTTTTTTACAGTAACTTCTTGGTAGCTCACATGATAGCAATCTCCAGGCCAATTTACTGTCATCCTTATCCGAGTCATAACTTGTTACCGGTACACATTTTTCTGTTTGCACTTATAACTGGAAAATGTTAACAGTTTATGTTTGTCCTAATCTAATGTCTTCTTGGTCTAATAAAAATTCCTGACTCCTTGATTCCTGATTAAGTTAAGTGCCCAGGGAGGAACCATGTGACCATCCGGATAACGAGGCCTCGCTACTATAATGAATCACGAGTTTGACTTTCCCTACAATCCCACTAAATTTCATGAAGGGATCCTAAATTTTATGATGCTAGAGTTCACAAGATTTTATATTTTGACCCATATATTACATAATACTGTAGGTGGCACCACTAATATTGAGCTTGACCTACATTTTTAACACACTCAATGGTCCTGAAAGTTATGGCCTGACCTGAAAACTGTGGACTGGATCATATTCCAAAGCAAAATATTTATGGGTGCCCATACAGACACGAGTGATCACATAAGCTCTGCGACCTATGGTCAGCACAGCTAAAAAACGAGTTCAATGGAGATGTACCTTAGCCTGTCATAGACAGGTATATCATCGTTACAACCCCTGGTATGACTACCATCATTGTCTTACCTTGCTCCAGACATTTCCTGAGTTCTAATAAGCTGTGGAATGACAGGGATGACACGTGGGGCTTGCCCCAGCGCCCTGCCCCTTCCTCCAGCTCTTCCTCAAACTTGATCCATCGAGCCTTCTCCCTCCACTCCCACTCTTTGTGTTCCCCAACAAACAGCTCCTCCAACTCCACGAACATCTGTACAACGATACACCAACAGCCCATTAGTCTGCTAAAACGGCAGACCCATGAATACCAGAGCACAATATGCCCAGCACACTTATGCATGTTACAGACTTTATGTCACGTTTGGGTTGATTTTAGTGCTATACAGCATGTGTATAAATATCATATAGGCCTGACCACTATGAGCCCTATAATAGTCATTACAAAGTCCTGTTTATAATAGGCCTACTGTTCGGCTGAGTACCCATAACTGGAAGTACCAATATACAATATACTATTATGGGTTAAGCTACTTTTTGGGTAACAATAGCGCTGTCAGCGAGACTGTTGAATCTCTGCTGGAACATTTGGCATCTGGTGCACCACAACTTATTGAAGTAGACAAACATGAGATAAACAGATCATAGCATGGTTTGTTGCTGGTATGAAGAATATCAACTCACACTAGATACCATATAGCAGAGCAAGTGAGCGAAGCGAACGAGTTCTGCTGAATGGTATCATAGTGCGAGTTGATAACTCTTTGTTCTGACAACAAACCATGCTATAATCTATACAGATGTCACAATATATAGAATATATCAATATGAGCCAATAGTATATAGGGCTCCCTAAAACAAATAAACACCACATGTGTGGTGGCCCATTAACAGAAGACCATAGTGCATGAGGCACATGTACACAAGAGCACATTGTGTGTGTTGGATCAGTAGTAAAAGAGCACATGTTGCGCTAACATTACCTGTAACAGCCCAGTAATGCAACAGATCACTGTGGCAGCATAGGAAGTGTGGTGGCACAATGACATGTGCCAGCATTATTGTGCTGGCACATTGATACCAGAGCACATTAAGTGTGTTGGCACACTGATACACCAACACATTATGTGTGCTGGCACATTGATACAACAGCACATTAAGTGTGTTGGCACATTGATACAACAGCACATTAAGTGTGCTGACAGTGATACAACAAGCACAGATTAAGTGTGTTGACACATTCATACATCAGCACATTGTGTTGGCACACTGATACCAGAGCACATTGAGTGTGTTGACACACACCAATACATTAGCACATGAAGTGTGTTGGCACATTGATACCACAGCACATTAAGTGTGCTGACACATTGATACATGAGCACATTAGGTCTGCTGGCACAATAACACAAGAGCACAATACCATGAGGGCGCCAGGATCACCAGCCCATTAAACAAGTACACAGTATTTTTAAGTCCTAGGTTGAAAGCAATAATGTACAGGCAACATATACAGAACTGAACCAAAGTATCATGCCTTATATCACATTTTTCAAACTGCAAAAATAAGAGAAAATTATGAGGATAGAGGTAAAATCAGTATTGTGAGTACAACTTGCAGATGCAAGTCATTTGAGCTTACCTCATGGGGGCTATGATCAAACTTGGACTTGGTGCTAATCTTCGGCAAGGTTGTTTCGGGCTCATTCTTGCCAATGTGCACGACAGACGCCATGGCACTATGTCGCCCTGATATCTTGTGACGTCTAAGACCTCGAGGATCGCCAAATCTGTGAGCTGAAAGTTAGTTTCACAAATCAATATGGTACTACAGTACAGAAGCTGCAGCGAGTCTAAACACACACACACAACGTAGCAGCTCTCTGCTTGACAGGTGGGAGACGCCTCTTAAAAACTCGGAGCAAAAACTGCATATCTTGCATACAATACTCTATTCCATGTGGAACCCTCATATCTTTGATAAAATTACCAATAGGCATATCATGACCTGCATCTGACCTCCCCCCCCCAAAAAAAATTGCTTGTGCATTAGATGTCATAGCAAGCAAGAGTTCCCAAACTTGAAAAATGATCCTCCTCTTTGGATTACGTGTGAATAACACAATGGAGCAGTACAAAAAGGTGTTACCTGTATCTTAATCATAGCATTTGCCTCTGAAGGACTTGGAACAAGATCTGTACAATCTTTAAGCATTCTGCGACCATCATGGAGAAAGTGACCATTAAATTTGTGGTAATGAGTCTGCCAAACAGGAAATATCACAGTACACTGTATTCTTCTGAAGAATAAGTGTTCCACTTTAACACATTGCATACTACGGATATCAAGGCTTGAATGTGTCTTTATCATTCCCAAGTGACTAATTCTCCATCCACAGTATGACTTGCACGGCAGCGTACAACATTTTAACTTTCAACATGTCAGTATTACAGTGAAAGCTCTTTTATGCCATCCATGTGAATGCGCAATTTTCTTCTCAATACAGACATTTCAAAATCCGGTTACCAACTCTGGCAACCCCAGCATGAGGAAAACCTGCATGACCAATTTCATAGTTACAGTGTGCCTTTGCTGCCAAAATAGGTCAAGCTACTTGACCTGTATTGCATAGTGAAGTGGGTGCAGGAAGCTATAGAAAGGAAGCCCCCAAAATCCATTGATATTTCTCATTATCTCTCGCGGCAAAAAACGCTTTCATGTTCGGTGTTCATGAGAGTCTGATATTTTGGATATCGGGTCTTTCTGGGCACCGATATCTGTTTGACAGTCACTCGGTTATGCATTCAAAAATAACACAAGCAATGCCTGGAGGCAACTGTGCATGTGGGTTTCTTAAGAGTATTATGCAGGATAATAAACAAGTTATAGGATTGGCTCCAGTCTACTGGCTGCTTTACCAGAGCCTGGTTTACAACCAATAGTCTTAACTAAAGGCTCAACCACTGCACGCGAACCTTGCCTTGGTAAATCAGGCATCAGACTGTTGCCAATCCTATAACCTACTCACATGAATGAATTTCCATGTATCAGGTGAACAGCCTGGTATCTTAACTGCACACAGGCATGCTTACCTCTGGGTGACACTAAAACACAGCAGTTTCTAACATATACCCTGCCTCCAAAGCAGATCCAAGCTCCAAATTTTGTCTACTCCGCTGGGGTCTGCCCTTCTTTGACAAAGTCACTGTTTTAATGTTGGAAAAGTGACATCAGTTTTAAGTGGCTTAGTACAGTTACCATGGTAACAGGTTCCAGTACAGTAGAAACCAGAGGCTGCAACTGGTCGAGGTGATAATGATGAACTTCCTGATTGGTGTCTCAGTCTAGGGAGAGGGTCACAGTATAGTTTTGTTTCTCTTACTGTAAATAAAATCTTGTCGAAAAAGGGCAGACCAAGTGCAGCAACATGGAACTTGGTCTGCTTTGCAGGCAAACATATATCCTCATGGTGTCACATTCCCATTGACTATCTATGTCTATGTAAGGACCGACTTGCTTGCTAACTTATCTTTGACAAAGTACCGTGAAGCATTGTTGTGCTATCCTGATGGCTAAAATTGCCAACTGGATCTCAAAAGGTCAGTGTTCTTGGTAAGTGTATGGAAACAATCTAGGAATTATATGCAAGGAGTCACATTTTGCCTGATCGGGGTCTAAAGACAGAGCTGCTTGTACGCTGTACCCACCTGCCATATCATCCAGATCCATGCCCGACAACATCCCTGCCTCGTCCGCCTCTGTCGGAACTCTCTGCAGTTTTTCGTTCATCTTGACCTCACTACCTCGCCGTTGTAAGTCGCCAACATTCTTGTGTCGGCCATGATGGTGATGCTTCCGCCTCTCAGATGAACTTTTTCTGCACATAATTAGGAGAAGTTATGAATGGGATGAGACCCACTTGCTTCCCTGAGAATGGGCAGCAACACAGGTGTGTGCTGCCTGTGCAAGGAACAATAGCTCTTTTCTCAAGTCACTTACATTTATCAGGAAACTACAGACATCATCAACACTGTGCGACAATCTGACATCATAAACATGTACAAAATGTTCAATGCAAAGCCTAGAAAATTTTCTTCCAATATGCATAATAAAATATACATGTATCTCCTTTGAATGTCCACCTGTCTTTTTAGACTTTACCAGGTCCTTTGTCCTATGTTATTGTACATCCATCAAAAGACCACCTGCTTTATGTGACCAATTTTAGAGGCTTGTATCTCAATGGAGAGAGAACTGTTTAAAATCATGATCCATTTCAAGCTACTAAGCATTGAATGCATACAGACAACAAAATCAGTTGCAAAGAAAATTCTGTTTGGTGTCTGTACAACCCCGCAGTACAATCTTGAATTCTGTCTTGCAAAGCACTATACTCCCCCCCCCCCCCCAAAGTAAATGTATGCCACAACCATTACATGTTTAACTCATTCCACACTATATGGTCACAGGCCTTGGTCAGTGGTTCTGGCACAGCCTGGCAAGTCATGCTGCAGCTGCCCTTGTGGCAGCTGCAGCATGACTTGCTAGGCAGTGCCAGAACCATTGACTTAAGACGATAGGCATATTGGTACTTGAACAAAAGCTCTTTTCATGAAGAATTCAAAGATGCAATTGTCTTAAATCTAGGTAAACATATGTAAATATCAGGGACTGGTATGAAATGAGTTAAATAAGTGTGCCTGAGAGCAGTCGGCTCAGTAGACAAAGATGGGAGAGACAGTGGTGAAGACACAGGAACAAACCTCCTATGTTTCGCTTCCACTTCCTGCTGTTGTGTCTCCAGGTCAGGGTCGCTGCCTGCAAACAGAACAAACATTGGTTATAAATATTGGTTACTGTACCACACCACTAACTGGAACAGAAACTCGGGTTACCGTGTCATCCCACTCACTGTAACGCAGAGGTTACTGTACCATCCTACTCAATGTAACACAAATTAAGATCACTCTGGCATCCGGGTCACTGGAACATAGGTTACTGTACCATTCCATTAACTGAAACACAGAGGTTACTGCACACGCCGAATCCCTGTAATACAAACTTTACTACACAATCCCACTCCCTGTAATATAAACATTATTGTACCATTCCACTCACTGTAACATTGAAGTTACTGTACAATCCCACCCACTGTGACACCGAAGTTAATGTACAATCCCACACACTGCAACACAAACGTTACTGTACCATCCCACTCACTGAAACAGTGAGAGGTTACTGTCCAATCCCACCCACTGTAACACACAGGTGACTGTACCATCCCATTCACAGAAACACAGAGACGTTACAGTACGATCCCACTCACTGTAACACAAAATAAAATTACTATGCCATCCCACTCACTGGAACACAGAGCTTATTGTACCATTCCACTCACTGCAACAAACAGATGTTACTCTCCCTCCCACTCATTGTAACACAGATTACTGTTCCGTCCTACTCACTGTAACACATAGGTTACCGTCCATCCAACTCACTGTAACACAAGCAGATGTTACTATACCATCTAACTCATTGTCTGACAAAGGGGGCAGTCTGTCACCAACTTCCTCACTACAGTCTATCTCTGACTTAGGTGCTCAAATTACTGTTCCACATAACCTTGTTATTGTAGCACCCTGCTGATAGTCACACCCAGTATATCTGTAAACTGCATGCTTCTATATGTAAAGACTAGGCTACCAAGTCAGTGTTGACCAAGGGTCACACAACTATATGTCCCTGACAGCCAAGTGTAGGTAGAACACACGAGTCAAAGAATTTCACAAATTACAAACATCATTCAAAGAATGCTTTACCCTTGATAGCTTGCAATTTTTTCCTTCACTTATTCTATACTGCAACAAGGCTCAACTTCAAAATTCCATACTTTCAGTTTGCTGTCCATATGCCACCTGAAGTACTACTTGACTGGCAATACAAAAAACATTGTTCAGCATAGTATAGAATCACATTTGTTTAACATGACACAAAATATCATTCAGGCACACCTGTCTACTTGGCTTACTGAAGCAAAATTTACAAGCTTCTTTTCCATGGTCCAAGATATAGCTATGCGGGTAATATAACAATGAAAAATATGACAGAGATCAATCCTGATGTTTACAAACATAAAATCAGACCACAATTCTATCATATGAGGACTTTTACGGCAAGAGGTTTGTACTGACCCAACCGGAATTTGACTTGAGGTGAGGAGTCCTGGGAGCCCAAGGTGTCCGGCACGGGAGACAGCTGTGCTGCATCCATCTCATCACCGACCAACTGCTTGAGGAATGGCTGGGGTTCCCGAGACTGGCCAGACTCGCTTTTACCGGTGGCTGGAAATTGCAAGCAGAGCAGTTTTTGATGTAGTAACTATTCATGACATAAAACTAGCATAATAACAGAATAAAGCAAAAGGGGGGAAAAAAACTGCGATGGTCCTGTGCTAAACTATGCCAAGCCACTTATCTGATGATCTGTGAAGCAGGAAATGCTGAACTGTCAGTCATAAATAATGAGCAGTAATGCTACAAGTTACTCTGTGTGTAGAACTATGACATGCAAATTTACCTGTGCCATTGCATCAGTACCACATGAGGTGAAGCCTGGCTGTAATGGTACTTACAGTATTTCTTTTTCTATTTTTTATACTGAGCCACGAGAGAACAAAGCTACGAATATCTACTGTTGTCATGAAAGGAACGTCTAGGTTTATGGAAAGAAAGGGATGCACATTTTGAATATGTCAAGGACATAACAATACATGTGTATGCAAGAGCTACATGTATGACAAGCCACCTACTGGGCACACTGTCCGATGACCCCGGAGTATCCACTTTGTTCTTGCTGGTATTCTCTCCAATGTAGAAGCCCACTTTGTCTGCACCAGCGCCACTGTCACTTTGCCCAACACTGTCGCCCACCTGTTTGTAAGTGGCCAGCTGGGGCATGCTTTTGGAATTGCCATCCTAAAATTAATCAAAGTAACAGAGATTATTGTGTAATGGGTTCAGTCACTTATCTTTACAGAAATACAGCTCAAACTCTTGCAGAACGCATTGAATATTGCAGGAGAATGCCTTTAAGACCCTTTGTCCATCGTCTTGACCCCCTGGTGACCTTGAAAATAGGTCAAGGCCGCTGAATGCCGAATTCATCCAGGCTTACTATGAGATACTTCCACAGTGCTAGCTTCACTGTGGTAGCTTAACAGACCCTTTTAGGACCCCAGAGGGCAGCACTTGAGGGTGATCATTTGCATACTTTTTCATATTTGCATAACAAATCCCTCTGAAGCTTTTGTTAAGCAAATATCCAAATTTATGCAAATGAACACCATCAAATGCTGCCACCTGGGGTGCTAATTTCCACAATTTGTTCAAAAGTTATCGCATCTGTAAGGGGGATGGATGTAAGGATGGACGGACAGACATGGCAACAACAAATACCCATAAGACTACAAGGTCAAGAGTCATCACATACTGATATGCCACCTACTCCTCGCCCAGCTACTTGTACATGTGCCACTGTAACACTTTTTTTTTTTTTCGTTATTCATACATACACATGGGTATCAACTCAACAAACAACAACACTTTTTGCAATCTGATTCACAATTACTTTGTTAGCTTTCCTTTCAAGTCTCTGAATCCATCTACACATCTATATGAAAGTGATATTTCAGCTACCCATGGCATCCTTATTTACATATTTACCCTCATAAAAATACAGATTGTCAGATTCATCTGGCTGTGTGGTTTTCTTGCACGTAAACACGAATATTACATGCTGAGTTTTGGAAGGTACTGTTATCAAAGCAAGGATGACAGATCAAAATAGTGGTTATTAGTCGTTACTGTTAGGTACACATTAGCTCATTGATATACACAGTGAGTAATGAATGTTTTTCGACTGCACGGAGATATAAGGCAGGGTGAGTGCCTGAAATGGTAGCAGTAATGGTCCAACCAGTTTCATTTCTCTGAACCCTTCCAAAAAAAATAAAAGACTCCAAGTCAGTGTTTCCATTAGGATCTTTTTCAGACTGTCTCAACCTGAAATAGAGTCAAAGCTTTTGCTGTATTTTACAAAATTAAGAGAAAATATAGGAAGTTGAGACCTGTTGAATTTTGCTGAGGGGGTACTTCATGATTTGAAAGGGTAATATACCTCCACTTGGGGGGTAACAGAAACCCTGCAAGTTTCTGAAAAAAAAAAAAAACTAAATATTTTCCAGTGAAAAAACTTTGCCTGAAGAAAGCTTGTTCCTTCTTTGGCCCATTGATCTTTCCACAGCACAAGGGTGGCGGTGGGGTGGGGTAATATGGGGTGGAGTGGGAGGCTGGGAAGCCCAAAGACCTGACCTCACAGCCAATTCTGGATATATCAAGGTCATCTGCAGTCATGAATGCTATAGCTACAATGCCATTATGCCAGGCAAGCACAGGTGCACAACTGTCATCCAAAATGCCAGCCTAACGTAGAGTATAGCTGTACATGTTACAAACAGCTCTAAAGCATTTTTGAGGGTAAAGAAACATATGCTCACTGCTATTGGGATTTTTATTTCTGAAGAATCTACATACGTCTTTTGATATTCACTTGGAAACTTAGCTTGACTTTCACTGAAAATTCAGTAAATCACAAAACTTTTGAAATGTTCTAGTCGTCACGTCAAGTTAACCCTTTCAGTCTTAGCTCACGAGTGGGTCAATACCTTCCTTTGGTGCAGGATGGACTTTTAATGCTTAACCAACAGCCATAAAGTTGTTGACCTAGGGCATGCTATTTGGATAGGTCTATCATATATCTTTCATTCAAACATTTTGTCATCACCAACAAAATTAAGTAAAACAACATCAAAGCAGATGACATTTAACCACCACCTGGTTGTAGCCATTCTTTTTTTTGGAAATTGGGGGGGGGGGGGGGTTCGGGTATAAACCAACACCTACCTGTGGGGACCAGCTCTCTTTAAGTCGTGGAAGGGATGGAATAAACTGCTTGGACTTCTTGGATTTGGAGTGTTTTTTGTGCTTGTCCGAGCCCTTCCCAGACAATGTTGGCTTCATGTGTGGGAACTCCTGGCTACTGTGAGCTGTAACAACAGACAAGTCATAACACTACAAATATCACACTTTAAATGAATCACTTGTGCTCCACAATCTTGTGATCAAACTTAGCTTTTATTCCGTCTCCAAAACAACAGTGAAGCATTTCAGACTGAAGTTACACGCACATTAGTTTTTATTATAGGTGTCTAAATTTGCTTTCTGTTGCCTAGAATATTATGGTCACTTGAATTTACAGTGAAACTACCAGAAGTGGTCTTTTTTTTTTTTTCTGTGATAAAATATTCATTGAGAACAGTTAAGCATTAATGATCTCCTTTCAGCATATCAGCCACTGGGCACTTGTTTCTACGCCACTCCTTCTGTTTCTACTTTGAATAAACAATATAGAAAAGACCTTGCCATAATCTGCCACCTTACGTCTTCCTGTATGGCACACCAATAAACTCAACACATGCACAAACCTGTATCGGCCTCATCAATGTCGTACTTTGGAGTAGCGCCATCTGGGTCAGATGACAGTGACGTTGTTATATCAAACTTTTCGGCAGATTTTCTGGCTGACTCCATGAGTCTCTCTATATCCTCTCGCCTCTGTTTCTGCTGGGGTTCCCCTTCCACGGGGTCCTCCCCCTGTATCAACGGCGTCTGCAACCACCATAACACAAATCAGGACCAGTACAGTGGTGCCCCCTACCTCCTGTCAGTGCCAGCGGTGGAACCAATCACTGTACCAGGCCACACTGTGCCAGAGATCCACTCAAAACAACGATCACTCTTCTTTGCTGTCTGGCGCATTGTTTAAAGCATTTGTAGACTAATTTGTGAAAACACTTGGAAGACAATTTCATAGAAAGCTTCTTTGCTACTTCAGCCATAATAAGCAAAAGCTGACTTACAGTGTAAAAGCCTGCAATCAAGAATTGCGCTTCACAACAGTGAAAAAATAAATAATAAACATCTACAGACAGCGACAATTGCAGGCTACTGAGCACATCGTAAAGCTGGCTACTTGGCACACAATATGGCAATGGCTCTATACACGAAACAGTCTCGAGGGGCATCATGCATTACACGTGCCACTGTCCTTCCATTGAAAGGACACTCCAATAACAAACCACCTGCCTTTTACAACCACATTTCTCAGGTCCCTCGTTCTTTTTCATGTTGTTTGACTTTCATTGAAATACCACCTGCTTTGCACCTTTCCCCTGGAATTCAGACTGAATCAACAGCTTTCCTTTGCATGGATTGGGCACCAAGTGCTCAACCCATGCCACTAAAAGCTGTTGACTTGGGACACGTGACCTAGATAAATCTCATCTACATTTCTCAGTCAAACTATTTTTCGTTACTGTTGACTTTTATTGAAAACACCAAAGCAGATGATATTTAGCCAGCAGCTGGTTTGGGCTGGTTTAAGTGGGAAAGGTTTTTAACTGGCCACTTTTGCACATGGCCTAGGGGTGGCCAATCAAATGGGGAAATATTGAATAGCAATACTCAGCTGTCACTCAACAAACCTTACTTTTTGCCATGCCATCTTAGGCATATACACCCCTCAATTTTAAAAGCTAAGAAAAGCCAAGTATGCGTCAAAATTTACACTTTCGGTCACTCAGATGTAACCACAGTTACGTGTCCAAAATACAGGTTTCTATTTGAGCTGCATCCTTGTTCAAACTGCCTTGGTTACTTCCAAGGGATGCAGTTTTAGTTCTGGCTATAGCCACTGGGTGTCGACTGTGCCAAGTACGGGTAAGATCAGACACTTGGACCATGTTTCAGCATTAAGATTGACAAAGCAAGGACATTAGAGTCAATGACCTACCTGTATGTGTAAGAGTAGTTACTCACCCATATTAAAATGATGAAAATGCAGGCACTGCTAGCAAAATACCTAACTCTGTGACCTCAGGATCATAATGACATGCCTAACTTTATGACAATATCATGCATACCTCAGGTGACCCATGTGGATGCACTCGCTAGCAAACTAAAGATGTTACAAAGTGTGATGGCCAATAGAGGGCTCCACCAGCTGTCTGCCCCCTGCTCTCTCCAGCTGCAAGAACCTTCACTCTGCCAACAGGTCTTGAGCATTGAGATCCCCTGCCCAGCCAAGTCAAATTTGCGATCGATGCTGCACTATAGAAGCACCACAAAGCTTGAGCAAACTTTACCTGACATCAATTCATTCTAAGTCAGGCTCAACTGCTGGCTTAGCGTGTTCAGTGGTTTTTACATTGCCTGCCTGGCAAGTCATTCCGACGTCATGATCTTTATGACAACAGTGGCTAGACTTGCCATGCAAAGCAGTGCACCCCCCCCCAAAAAAAAAAATAAAAGAGAAAAAAAAGAAAACCCACACTTGCTTTTGACCAGATATGTTTATGCTTAAATGAAGGCTCTTTTATAATCATAATGAAGACTTTGAATATACAATATTTGCTCACACGTAAAAGCTCAATATACCTCCAAATCAGGAACCAAATGAGCCTAAAAAAGGACTCGGCACAAACTTATTCAAACTGAGCCCGACACAGGCTTACTTTAGGTGCTGTATTCCATGAGGCAGAGCAACAGAACTCAGCCACTGGATGAGCAGGCATTTTGGGGCAGACAGTGGTGATGTGTCTCTCTGATGTTTAGATCTATGTCATTTTATGCGTCAACTGATAAAAGCAGTACCTGGCAGCACTGTGATCATAGCATGTAAACAATACGTGTATCGACAGCATACAAGTCATGCAGGCTCTGCGTGCTGGCGCGGGCCAGAGCACGTGCAGGGTTAGTAGCAGCTAAATCTGAGACGGCAGGCTGTAGGCTCTCGTGCAGCCACACTATCGCTGTGGTCGCTGACTGTAGCACCCTGTCACGGGCCTAGTCACATCTGTGACAGGACAAGCACAGCTTGTGCTCAAAGCGGACATGTACTTCCTCAAGCAACATGTTTATATTGACAATGTCTTGAAACAACACAACTGAACAATTAATGATTATAGCTCACATTATACAGAAGTAAAAAGGTTTATTGATCACTGTTCAGAACTGCACATTATTTGCTACGCAGTGACAGCTCTATCAAAGTATGGTACTTTTGACTTGACCACAGCCAAAATGGCAGTACTGCATGAGTCATTTACTACCCACAAAACAGTACTTTGTGAGTCATTTATACAGAAAGAAGTACCTTGTGAGTCAAGATGGCAGTACATTTTTGAGTCATTCATTCCTATGGCAATACGTTGTGAGTCACTTATCAAGATGGTGGTATTTTTTGTGAATCTTTCATCGAGATGGTACAACTTCATCATGGTGGCCTTGTTTGAGTCGCCTCGACAGCAATTCTTTTTAAGTCATTAACGATAAAGATAGCCACATGTAACTGAGACATTTTCACTAAGATGCCATAGTATTGTGTAACTTATTACCAATATGGTTATACTTTGTGGGACATCAATTATAAAGATGACAGCAGATTGAGTCACTGATAAACTAGATGACTGCACATTGGAACTCAAGAATTTCCATGATGGTGGTACCTTATGAATTACTTATGACCAATATGACAGTACTTTGGGTCAACAGCGTTGTCAAAATAGCACTATATTGCAGGTCGCATATGACCAAATTGACAGTACTCTGTGAGTTATGAATTCAGATTGATGCACTTTGTAAATCGTTTCAGATAGCTGTATTTTGTAAGTCACTAGTAGCGGTGATTATTTTGGGAGTCACTTTTAAGATGGCTGCATTTTGAGTCGCATATTAAAATGGCTGTGCTTTGAGTCGCATGTTAAGATGGCGGTACTTTGTGAGTCATTACTACCAGGATGGCAGTGTTTCGTAAGCCACTAATTGGTAAATTGGCACCACACCATGAGCCGTTAATTACCAAGACAGTGATGCTTGGCGATTCATCCATTGCCAGGATGCATGTACTTTGGGTCACTAATCACCCAGATGGCAGCACTTCAACAACCACGTTGGCAGCATTTTGAGCTATAGCATTTACTATTAAAATGGTAGTGACGCTCAGTGGGTTTTCACTCACTGACATTTACTCTGTTTTTCTATCTAATTGAGATGCCAACCTGTTTAACTAAGTTGAATAGATGCGTGCATTTTTTAAGGTCTGCCCTACTTATCAGTGAATATAGTTGCAATGCTGGTATTAGTTGTACTTAAATAATTATCAAATGATAATTTATTAGTAGCTGGTAACTGAATTGAGCATTAAATGTATGATAATAATGATGAAAAGAATTAGATGCTGGTGTTAATTTGTCTGCCGAGTTCTGTGATGAGTTATGTCCCATTTTCCAGTAAAGAAAGTACAAAACGCTGCGGCTTTACCTGTCGCTTATAGCCATTTTGTAGGTCTGACCGTGAGAGGTCAGAGCGCACTGTGTTCACCTGAAATGCACATTCTTTACATTTTACAAACAAGTCACTCCACACTAGTCCCTATGCATGGCAATATTCACATACACTGCTTCGTCTAACCAGCAAAATAGTCAACAACAGGAAAGTAGCATGGCTCGTGCAGGATTTATTATTGCAAGTGTACAGTCACATTCATGGGATTAGCAGCAGTGTTGTTCACGCGTGAGACACAGCAATGGTGTACCTGTACATGATATGTAACATTGTTGTGCCTATTTAGAGTGTGCTGCCTGTTCACACATGATATGTAACAGTGTTGTATCTGCTTATAGATATGCAAGTGTTGTATCTGTTTATAAATGTGTAACAGTGTTGTAACTGTTTACATATATGTAAGTGTTGCAAATACTTACAGTGATGTGCCCGTTTACACATTATATGCAACAGTGACGTGCTTTGTTTACACATGATATGTAACAGTGTTATATCAGCTTATAGATATGCAAGTGTTGTATCTGTTTATAAATGTGTAAGTGTTGTAACTGTTTACAGATATGTAAGTGTTGCAAATACTTACAGTGATGTGCCCGTTTACACATTATATGCAACAGTGACGTGCTTTGTTTACACATGATATGTAACAGTGTTATATCAGCTTATAGATATGCAAGTGTTGTATCTGTTTATAAATGTGTAAGTGTTGTAACTGTTTACAGATATGTAAGTGTTGCAAATACTTACAGTGATCTGCTTTGTTTACACATGATATGTAACAATGTTGTATCCTTTAATTCATGATGTGCAGTTGTGTAATGCGTGTACATTATGATATGCAGCAGTTTTGTGCATGCATGTACATGATAACCAGCAGTTTACATACATGTATAGACAGAAGCCCTGTAAATAAATGCATGCGTTAAACATGATAGGTACTGGTATCATACATGTCTGTAGAATATGCAGGAAAGTTGTATAATTGATATGCAGCAGTCTTAAATATGATATGCTGCACTGTTATACATGAAATGTAGCAGTGTGATGCATGATATGCAAGAGTGCTGTATTTGTCCAGTCAGACCACATTAATCTGGCACCAAAAATTTGTTGTCAAAGTGCCACATTGACACATCAACACATAAAACATCACTTTCAAAATCGAAAGCTACACAACCATACAATAACCCACTTACCACTGTACCATCATGCTCATCTTGTGCAGTCTGTAAATACAGTTTCTATTTAACAGCATACCACAGGAAAATCACATGAAGTCCACATAAATGTGACTACAGTGGTCCCCCTCTTATCAGGCCACCCCAAGTGCACCAGAAATCTGGCCTTACGAGAGGGGTGGCCTCTCTTGAGGGGAAAGCATGATGAAAATACCATACTTGATGCATGGAGAAGTGGCCTCTGGAGAGGGTGTGGCCCCTCGCTAGGGGGCCCTTGGGAGAGGGGGGCCACTGTACATCGTAATACACTGTAGAACCCATCACAGTATGCTACTGTGGCCTTCTGTTGTATCTGTGATGCTGTAGAATGCATCTGCAGCGAAATTATATGAATTTCCAGAAAATTCTGTAGCTGAATAGGAATATGATGCCTGCCACAACAGAATGGAAGATCACGAAGTAAAATTCACATTATTAATACAAGGTGTCACATTATGAGACTGTTCCATTCACATTAGAGGGATGGTGATTTAGCAAGTGCCAAATTAACCTAGTCTGACTGTATATACAAGTGTTATGCAGTGTTGAGCATGTGCGCGTACACGTATACATGTGTGTAATAACAGTATTACACACATATATAATCTGAGAGCCAAATATAAATTGTCAAGTTAAAATGTCCGCTGAGACACCCGCGTAGTAAAATGACACAAGAGGGCTGCATCAACAACC
The DNA here is from genome assembly GCA_964020975.1 of Hermodice carunculata. Classification (NCBI taxonomy): domain Eukaryota; kingdom Metazoa; phylum Annelida; class Polychaeta; order Eunicida; family Amphinomidae; genus Hermodice; species Hermodice carunculata. The sequence continues at coordinate 29,229,927 of OZ026618.1, forward strand.
CACGTTCAACTGATTTATAATTTCACAAAAGATGCCCCAACTTGGGGTGAAATTTGAGTTTATTGGGCATTAAAATGGTAAGTGTGACCCAGATGCTTTACCTAGTTTTACTAAAATATGCATTTTGGACCTGATACATGGGTATGTAAGGTTTCATGAAGTGAAAGGACAAAAACATTACAGGCTAAATCTCATAGTAAATGGATATAACTGAGATGCTGATGCTTGACCTAGTGACCTACTTTTACTACATGAGATTTATGTTTATTCTGTTTAAATTGTGTGTTAGGTTCCATGGAGCAAAACCAAAGAACAGGGAAGTTATAGCCTAGAGACCAATACTTGATGGATATATCACGGACTAGTATGCATGACCTAGTGACCTAGATTTGATTTACAGCATGCATTTTAGTCCTGATATGTAACTCTGTGAGGTTTTATGAAAAATTCTGAGGAAACAAGTTGTTGATTTGAGATGAATAGTACCTGGATTTATCAGTGTGACCCAGGCATGTGACCTTCTCTGTTTACAAGACACAACCCGTGGGTTTTAATACACACGTGCATTTATTTTCATGAAACTGTGTCAAAATTCAAAGTTGTGGTCTACACATATGTATGCCTTGTCCATTTACATGACTTGTAAAGTACAGTTATGGATGGCAAGTGTAACTTCACCTCATAAACTTAGTCTACATACAGTGCGTTCCAGTGACCACCTCTGATACTGAGTTACTGTGGGTGCATTCCAACAAAGTTTGAAGAATATCCAGCCACTACTTTTTGAGCAGAGTTCAATAATACAATTTAAAAAAAAAAAAAAACTGATACAAATTATACAGGACCATCTCAGCCTGAGTGAGGGTTTTGGAAAGTTGAAAACTGCAAAAGCAAACAAAATTTGTAAACTGATAGACAAAAGTGCAGTGCCATCTGTTAAATAAATTAAGATGAAGCGGTCCCCAGAAATGTCCCTTTGCAATTTAAAGCAACTGGCCTAGTGGTTTTGGTAGATTTTTAAAGATGTTTACAAAAAAAAAAAAAAAAAGAAAGAAAAAAAAGAAAGAAAAAAAAATCCAAAGATCAAGAGAGCATGGCCATTTGAACAAATTCAGTAGAGACCCACCAAAGAGATAATGGACTGACAAGTCAGATGAGCTAAATTATAATGAAAAAATAATTGATGTGCTGTATGAACAGGCCTGCACAAATTGTGTAACCCATAGTTTTGTTCATACAGCAGTTGCACAGTTTAACAGTCGTATGGCCCATTTATCACTTATGCAACTTTTGGCAACAAGACATACAATAAATTAGTTCAAAGGGTTATGCAACACAAAAAGGGTTATGCAATTTTTTCAGCATAACCCATCTATGGGTTGTGTTAAAGTATAATTTGTGTAGGCCTAGTAGGTCACATTTGTCTGAGTCCAAGTTAGCCAAAGCACTGCGCTGGAAGATACACATGTCAGGGAGAGGGAAACAGGCAGACTTGGATTCTCTCCTGGCTGTGTATGAAGTGCTTTCATCCAATGGAACATGTCACTTGCAGTGGCGCTTGCGGTAATTTCCCCCCTGGTATCTACATGTTACAGGTGGAGACACCTGGGGATAAACAAACCTGCTTCATTCACTGGTTGAAAATGCCATGTGACACACAAAGCAGGCGCTGCCCCCATGCAGAATAGTGTATCTGAAATGCTCTATAGAAAGGTAGGCCCATGAGTCACAACCAGACATGGTGGCATTTGGCTTTCAAAAGATCATTACTGCTACTACTGTAGCATAGTGACAGTCTAATTAACTGCTGGTCACAGGTATGCATCCTTTAATAAACTACTGCATAAGTGAGGCAGTCCTGTTAATCACGGATGAACTTAATTGAGCCTGTGACCTATAGGTGCACTTCCCCACCCCTCCCCCCGATCCACCTGTGGCAGGTGGAGACACCTGGGACATAAACAAAACCTGCTTCATTCATTGGTTAAAGATGCCATGAGACACTGGAAGCAGGTGCTGCCACCATGCAGAGTAGTGTATCTGACATGCCATATTGTCTAGCCTAACCTTACATGGAAAAACATTGGAGAATTAAGATGTTATCCCATCACTCAAAAGCAATTAATCCTCTCTCTTTTGAATAAGTTTAAGATTGAGTCAACAGCTTTCCTTCGCCTGGGAGTATGATAACAATTAAACAGCTAAGGGAATAGTAGTCTACTTGAATCAGGCACAAAATCTGACCATTTTCCTAGATACAAAATTTTATTATTTTCATCTCTCCGTATATTATCTAAGCTGTGTTGTTCCCGTGACCTCAGCTTACATGCTGTACTGTGCATGCTCTGAAGAACTGTATCATGAATAATTCCACCCTACCAGAATCTTATGTTTCAGTTGTGTATTCAGCTGAATACATGATGCACTATAGGAAAATCTTAAAAGGCAAGATGTGTGTATTCCCATTATCATGATTATATTGTATATTAAACTAACTTTAACTAAATTGGGTACTTTGCCAGCTGATATAATAAAATTTGTATGAATGTTCCAGCTATGTACCTACATGTATATGGAACCTTCTCTTCCTGTCCTTCCCTATCACTACTATTTGTAATTTCTATCCGTGTGAAATGCAGAACCAATGTGCAGAAGTGTGCTGTGTTCATATCTCACCTGGGGCCCTGGTTCATCCATGTCTACCCTGTGGGGGTCCATGGGTCCTCTTTAGCCGAGTGACAGGTCCCGTTCACCCTGAAACACACAACGGTCCACACCCTGTTAATATCACCCCACTGCGACAGTCAACACCACTCACAAACCACGACTTCTGTGTTTCACTGTGGTGTCTACCTCATTTTCAGACAGGTACACCTGTCTAGAACAATAGAGAGAAAGTGGTATGTACCAGTCATTGTACACGGTAATTAGTTGAGGATCTTGAAGCCTCTTATTACACAAGAGACTTGGATACAGGAGCAATCCTCTCTCCCCCTCAAAAACAAAAAACTTGGTTGAACCAAATACCATATCAGATTTTTTTTCTTTTAGGTTCCTGCAGCCTGCTTTCATAATCACATCTTTATAAATAAAATTCAGGTGCAAAAGTATTTACTTCTGGCTGCATCTTATTCAGTTGCACACATACGCCTGCCCACAGCTTCTTGTCTTCTCATTAGTGGGTTCCTTAGTTACAGATAAGACTGTGGCAGAAGGGATATTTAGTTGCTGTTGTGTAACATTTCATTACAACACAGCTTGGCCTATGTCACCTATTACTTGCGCCAAAAAGTCTCAAACTGACCGGAAACAATACTCCTGACTTTGGTTGCCGTCAATGCTATCTGCAGACGAACAAGTGTGCTGACCAATTTTGTAGTTTGCCTTGCAATCTAGCAGAAGCCATTCATGAATACAATAGTTAAAAATTACATATAACAATGGTTAGGCAGCTCGTTCACAAACAAGCTGGCATGGGAGAAATGTGCTAATACTGTATGCGGACTACCTGTCACAAAACAAATATAAATTTGAGCCTGAAAACGCTTCAAAACTACACCTTCCGATCACCGCTGCTATAAACAATCACGTGTTATTTTGCATTTTATCTCTGCTTCTCTTGGTATCTTATTACAGTGATACCTGCGGTATGTGGCCACTGCTGTGAGAGACCGCCTGCTGTTTATGGTCTCATTTCTGGGGCCACAAGAATCAATTTTCTTTGTAAGTTTACCTGTGGTGAAAGACCACCTGTTGTATATGACCACTTTTTCTTGCCAGAAGGGGTGGTCACATACAGCAGGTACAACTGTATCATCATTACAGTGGTCCCTGTCTTGAGAGACCGCTCCTAGGGCAGGTGAAAATGTGGTCTTTCAAAACAGGTGGTCTTTCATTACAGGTATAATGACATGGAAAAGATAGCACAGTGTTCTGAGAGAGCAGTCTTAAAAACATGCGGTCTCTCATTGGAGGGGTTTCTCAAGACAGGTACCACTGTATTATAAAACCTTCACAAGCGAGAAATATAAAAGATCAATACATAGTATATCACATCATATCGTAATCTAAAAAGCCACAGTCAACAGGGGAACCAAAATATGCTCTGCTTGCCGAGGTTTAAAATAACTGTCCAAGAACAAAAATTGCCTGAAGGAGTCAGAAAGGCCATCTGAACCTGTATCATAATTGTGATATACAGTACGTGGAAGAGACAGAGAATATATGACAGGGAAATGTCCAAGGTTGATGACAAGCGAGACAATAGATCTATCGTACACAGTTCCGTGATAATATAGGACATCACAATGTCTCTGATAGGTGACTGGACTTGAAAAATATGATAAAATAAGGTTACTGTATTTCGGTTGACTACGTCTTTAATACTAATGATGACATTTATATTAGGGTATGGTGATTGGCAATAAGGAAAAGGAAATATCTTGGGTATTGCTGCATTAACAATTTACAACTAATTTTGTACATAAATCAATATGAAAATTATCTAGATCTGAAACAGCCTGAAATAACACAACTGGTAAAGGAAATAAAAAGGAGAAGTCATGAAATCAGAGCACCCCCTTTGTCTGCAGAAAACATCAACCATGTTTACATCCCTAAATACATAAATTTTTCTTGAATGGAAATCCACTATTGGAATCAAAGGGTTTCATCTGGTGTTGTACCACTGGCAGCAAATGTCCAGTCTTTTTAAATTAGGGTCCTTGCTTGCACACACAAAAGGGATTTCCGTAACCTTAACACTCAATCCATGTGCAGTACCTGTGAAAAACAAACTTATGAACTGATTTGAGTGGCAGGGGTGTGAGGGGCTGCCAACGGACTTCACAGATGACCAAGTTCCAGTATCCATGACATGGCAAATTTTCAGTGCCCCCTGGCAAAGGGCTGTCAACATTTAAAAACTGGAATGCTGTCACCCGGCTGTTGCGTCATTGTGGACGAGATTAATGTGTCCAGGGCTGTTATCTTGTTCTTACATCATATGTGTGATGTGAGGCGGCCAATTTTGTCTGATGAAAGCAGAGTCACGCCAGCTGGTGACAGTGACTGATCACTGCAGGGTGCTCGGCTGCAATTTACCTGTTTACTGCTATTGTCCTTGGCTGTTCCAGCAAGACCCTGGTAAGTATTGTTTTGTCCCTGAAAAAACAGTGTTACATCAATAGATGTTTGTATTGTGGCACATTAAGAGTGCTAAACGACAGCTCGTACACAAAAACTGTCAATGTTACCCACTTACTGGGTCTCTCATACCTGATTTTAAAAAGAAAGTCACCTTCACCACTTCTTTTCAAAATCTTCAGTGAAAATTATGGACTTTATCTAAATGGAAGGCTTCATGGGGAAGTTAGCCTAATCCTGTCAGATACAAAATATGTCTCCAAGACAGGTCACAACATACAAATATAAGAGTTCAGAAAGGCTGAACTCCCATCAGATCCAATTATAAGGTTATGAGAAGCTGAACCTCATCATATTCAAATGTGGAGTATAAATTAGTATTTCAAACATGTATTTTGGGACAGTGCAACTACAATTGCCTGTGAAATGACCTGTGTGCAGTGAACTCAGACTTGTGCCTGGCAAACATTAAAGGAACAGAGCCCATGCAGGCAACTATTATAGTCTGGCTTCACATATAGTGGTCAGCCAGGGTAAAAATATGATGACGATGACCTCTGTTAACCTTGAAAAAAGGTCAAGGTCACTGAATGTTGAATATAGCCAAGCTTCCAATAAGATGCTTTAAAGTTTCATGATGAATTGCTTTGTAACACATGAAGAGTACCAAAACAGCTGGTAAAAATTTGTACAAAAGTTGTTGCATCCTCAAGGGTGATGGACGGGCACACACACAGACATGACGCCAACAATACCCCATCAGCCAATAAGCCTAATGGGGAAGAAATTCATTGTCATTGGTAGTACAGATCTGTAGATATCGAGAAAGTAATCTAGGAAGCACTTTTTTCTTTACACCTTGTCCATAACTGTCAATCTGCTTTGCTTCCTCATTTTCAATCTCAGCCCCTTTTAACTCATTCCATACCATGGTGACAGGTCTTGGTCAGTGGTTCTGGCACTGCCTGGCAAGTCATGCTGCAGCATGACTTGCCAGGAAGTGCCAGAACCACTGACTTAAGACTATAGGCATGTTGGTACAGTGGTACCTGCTATTTAAGACCACCCTTAAAGCCAGACAAAAGTGGTCACATATGGCAGGTGGTCTTTCACTGCAGGTAAGCTTACAAAGAAATTAAAGGCCATAGTCTTGAAATGGCGGTCTTAAAAACTAGTGCAGTCTTTCACAAGAGGTGGTCTTCAGAGCAGGTACCACTGTACTTGAATGAAAGCTCTTTTCATGAAGAATTTAAATATGTAATTGTCGTCTTAAATCTACGTAAATATATGGAAAAATCAGGGACTCGTTGGGAGTGAGTTAAGCTTAATTATGTCAACCTTGTTGAAACTCTAAGTCAACATGGTAAAGGATATAAAAGAGATCAATATCATAACACTGCCATTTTTTAGTCTCTGCCACCTGATCCCAGGCCAACTGTGACTAACACTTGCTGTCAAAAAGGATGCAATAGATACCAATATCATAACATTGCCAATTTTTAATAATGGCCATCGAGTATCAGTTTGACTGACACTAACACTTGCTGTCAGATACAGCTGATCTCTCTCTACCAACCTCATACAGCTTTGTCTCTGCCAACAAGAGACTTCAAGATACATGGCAGTTCAATCTCTGCCTGCTTAAACTCTCAGATACAGCAACTCTTATCTTTGCCACAACAGTCTCAGATGCAATAACTACATCTTTGCTACCACATATTCTTATACACAATACCTTTATCTGTGCCACCACACACTTTCAGATACAATACCTCTATCTCTGATACGACAGTTTCAGATACAATACCTCTATCTCTGCTACCACACATTTTCAGATACAATACCTCTATCTCTGCTACTACACAGTTTCAGATACAATACCTCTATCTCTGCTACCACACATTTTCAGATACAATACCTCTATCTCTGCTACTACACATTTTCAGATACAATACCTCTATCTCTGCTACCACACATTTTCAGATACCATACCTCTACCTCTGCTACCACATATTTTCAGATACAATACCTCTACCTCTTCTACCACATATTTTCAGATACAATACCTCTGTCTCTGCAACCCCCCATTTTTCGATACAATACCTTTAGCTCTGCCTGAAGCAAACTGGAACTCTTAAGATACACAGGTCTACATCCACACACCATACAGACAGTCAAACTGTATGCCTCTCTCTGCAAAACAGAGACTCTAAACTCTATACCTGTGCATCTCTTATTAACATACAATGGTATGACTTTCCACTTGTGCTGACCCAAAGTACCATCACTGTGCCACTCTGCCATGGCCACCACAATCAGTGGGGCATATAGGCAAGGACCCTGAACACAGACCTATGGCGACATACCCTATGGACCGCTGGAACAGCCATCCAAGCAGGACATAAAAGAGTTATGGTGGCTGTCTGAGGGGGGTACATGGTTTTCCTGGATTGAAGACCGGGACATTTCATTTCCTGTACCAGGGTACCTGGAGCCCTTTCATTTTCTATAGTTTGTATACTGGTCATTATTTCGGAACATTCTTATTTCCTGTGTGCTGTGCTGGAGTAAAGTGATATCCTATACCAGCACACTGGGATCCCAACATCCACTCAAAGCCCTCTACTAGGGGGAAGGGGTTTTGTGCTTGGTCACTGCTGTGTGCGGACTCCTGACTTCACTGGTACATAACAAACTCAAGTAGGAAAATCACTCCACCTTAACAGAATGTACACACTTTGTACCCTCTGCCTCTGCTGCTGGCTAAATATTGTCAACATTGAATAAATAATGATTGAAGGGTCCCCTCTGGAATCTGAGCTGCTGAAACAGACAGCAAAGTACCCTGCAGCCAGAAGGCTGTGTGTGTGTGTGACTGTTTCACTAGTACGCTTGAACATTGTACAAGTCTTACCCTGGATACTTAAAAGGTCAACTGGGGTATGAATAATGTTGTTATCCTATTTCCCTGTGTTTACTCATGCTATTTAATACACAGTGAAGTCATTTTGCCTGGTGGGAGCACTTGGTTACTGTGATGAATCTGATAAACGATTAACATGCACTGCTCAGTCAGATTCTGATGATTATGTGCCTCCTTACTTAAGCTGCTACTCAGGAATATCAGGGTCTCATGGGGAATTAAATACTTTCTGTACAATACACAGTTCTCATTGCAACTTTTGAAGGCATGTCAGCAGCATGTGAACAGCACATCTCGTGAATGTGTAAGTTTGTTTAACCCTCCCACAAGCTACATTTCCATCCAGTTTCTGAACAATCTGAGTTAACTTTTTGGAGCAAATGTCAAAAATAACAAAAACACACAAAATGCATAAAAAATAAATGTTAGCACCATCTGTTGAAGAAATTAAGATTTTGGTGTCCCCAGAAGTGTCCCTGTGTAATTTCAAGTCAATTTGCTAGACAGTTTAAGAGAGAAATTTTTAAGATTTTGCCCACAAAATGAACAAAACAAACAAAAAACAAACAAAAAATCATTGAAGCATGAACATTTGAGCAAATTTGGGTAAAGACCCATAAAAGGAACATTATCACCAAGCCTGAAGTGAATCTGGCTGACAATTTTGAAGAAGTAAAAAAAAAAAAAAGAATTGTGGATGTATGACGGACAACTGACCACCCTTAAAGCTCAGCTGACTGTCAGTCAGCTGAGCTAAGTCACAGTGCAGCCTGCTGTAAAATGTAAGGTCAATGGGCGCCCAGAAGCATCCCTATGCAATCTTGAAGCAAACCCCCAAACAATTTCAGATAAAAAGCTTTTAAAAATATCTTCGCAGTCAAGATATATCACCATCATGTTTGAAGTGAATCTGGCAACCAGTTTTGGAGAAAGCAAAAATGTGATTTACCATTGCCATCCCCATTGACTTGAGAAATCATCAAAAGAAATTACTACATTGGGTAATAAATGCTCAAACTGAAAACTGAGACTCAATGTATCCTGTTTTTGATGTATTTATCAAGTGTTATTGACACCTTGCATCTGTTGTCATTTCCATTGAAGTTCAAAGTGCCAAAGTTTTACACAGTGCACTAAGGCAACAATGAACATACATGAACAGCGCAGGAGACATTGTCAGCATCACTTGGCCTATTGGAAAATGGGATCTAGGAGCTTACTGACTCTTACTAATGATTAAACAGAAGTGATTTAGTTTTTTTTTTTTTTTTTAAATCATATTGGAAACTGTATCTCTAACTACTTCTGCAGCGTTGAAGAGATGGCCAAATATTTTATGGTCCAAAGTTCAGGCCCAAACAGTTGAATAGGCGAAACACTAGTAAGACCTAACAGTCTAATCAACTTTGATAAGCCTAACTTGGGCTTTTTCTCTTTCAAATTCATGATAGAAAAGTGATTATGACCTTAAACTATGGGTTTGTGGCTGTACCCTGACCTGGCTACTGGCACATTACCCTTGCCCTAGGCGTCATGCCAGCAGGAGGGTGAGGGTATGGGCACAAACCCCTGGTGATGCTAACCCCTCAAATTTCATTGTACATATGGGTGTCTGGATGGCACAGTTATTTTTTGTCCATGGTACTACTGTAAATTGCTTTATTTTCGCATGTATACACTATCGTGTGATTGGCAATAGCCAGCACCCTATTAAACGGTTATAGGTGTGTTTCCCTGCCTAACGATTATTCTGGCAAATGTTGACATTCAAGAAAGACATGAAAGCTCGGTCTAATATAAGAATTTGTGGAAAAGTTTTTTGAAAATCCAAAATTTGTGGCCAATGAAACAATATACATGTACAAGGTTTATCATTACCGAGGTGAAACATGCTGTGTTCTCACAAGCTGCACTTGGATTTGAAGCAAATGTTGACCTGTGGACCTATAGCACCCGGTCTAGTCACGTAATTGAATTGGCGCTGAAAACGTATTTTATTGGATACTGATGTGTGCTTGCCACCTGCCAACAATATATGATGAATGTCTGTGCTGCCATAAGCTGCACTTAGATTTGAAGCAACTGTTAACCTGTGGACCTCTAGCTCCCTGTCTAGTCATGTCATTAAATTTGGCGCTGAAAACGTTTGTCGTTGGATAACTATGTATACCTGCCACTTGCCAGCAATAAATTACAAATATTTTTGTTTTGGTACCGCACTGTGTGAAATTCTGATGCAGACAGGTTCAAAGCTTCCATGTTAATTTTCCAGGGGTGGTACAAAAACATCTACACGAGTCCATCTCTTGAGAGGCCCCCCAATGAAAGGCCACTTCTCAAAGTAGCATGGGCAGCCTTTGCCTCACATTTTCCCCCTACATGAGAGGCCACCCTTCTTATAAGGCCAGGTTTCTGGTGCATTTGGGGTGGCCTAATAGGAGGAGAACCACTGTAGACAAAGCCCGCAGCCACATGCTTTGAAGATAGTGGTCCAATGTGCAGTGAGAGTTGCCAATACATCTAGGGCGTGGGCCATCACTCACCCCCTGACTCGCCAGCAGCAGGGTCTGGTACCTGGCCATGTCAGCACCATCAGACACCAGTGTTGGTCAAATACCCTCTGAGGAAGTTTTAAAGGGTCACAAGTCTTCTTTATTCATATGTAAAATTGGTAAAAATCTAGTCTTTGCCCCTGAATTTCTCTTCTTGAGACCCTCGAAAAAATTCCCTAATAGAAACACTGAGACACCTATAATTTCTCCTCTTATTTACACCAACAGTCCACTCTACAACATCACTGGAAGAGCTGCACGCTGTGATTTTACCCATCCAGTTTTGACCTTATGACATGTGTTCACGGAGACAGTGGACGGCTGAAATTCCAGGTCTTCAAACTGGGTCTTCCATTCTGCTGTCACTTGCCTCTGATCTGCCACATCCTGAGTGCATATCACTCGATTTCATGCCAGTTCTGGGTTTTCACCCCACACATGACTCACAATGAACAGTTTTATCACTAATGTATGTAAACTAGCTGGTGACTGAAAATAATAGTTAATAAAAATACAAAACATCTTCAATGTTACTGTTATTTCCGAAGAAAGACAACCTAGATACAGCATTTCTGTGTTGTCTGTAGCTTAAAATAGAAGGGAGATTTGCCCTGCCCTTTTTGTTTTGCTCCCTGCCCTTTTTCTTCACTCCCTGCCTTTTTTTTTTTAGCTCCCTGTCCTTTTCTCCAATGTTTTGTTTTATATTCTGCGCAATTACATTAATTTTCTCATAAAATTTCAATATAATTTAAACTGATTGGCAAAACAACGTACCAATTTATCTATTGACCATGAGTACAAGATGCAAATTCAGAACTATTTCCATAAAAACAACAAAAAAGCCTGTTTTTTGGAATGCTACTTTCAGATGCCCCTTTTGACTGTCATTGTGTGCTTTAAAAGTGCCCTTTTAGATGAAAGGTGCCCTGCCGTCCTGAAAAGCTGGGGACAACACTGCATTTAAACAAGTCACCTGCCAAAGCGGCTGGTAGTCAAAAAATCTGCTGCAAGAACAATAATTTCTACCAGCGTGTGGCTGCCCACAGACGCCTTCCTTACTCTGATCCTCACACATAACATAACCTACTAGGGAATCGGCTTCACTCATTCCAATCAACATCATCCATGGGTCTGTGGGTAATGGCAGAAATGGAACAGGGTGAGGAGCTGTGAGACAATTTAACACGCAGAAAGCAGGAACCTGTGTGGTTGACTGGGCAAGGTGAGGGAGTGTGTCAGGGAGGCTGAGCACCTGTGCCTTCTGATGCATGTAGTGAAAGGCGAGCCAACAGGTCAAATTCCAAAACCTGTTCTCCGTGAACACAATTAAAGGCTTTATGTATAAAACCAGTCTTGTGCAACAGAATATTAAAAGCATAGAATAAACTACCTGAAGTGAAGAAATGGTATCTGTTTTGGCAGAGAACATTCCAGCAATGTCTGCAAACAGTGGGCAGTAAAGGCTAGCTGGTCATACTGAAATAAACTACTGGTATCAGTTTTGACACAGAGGAGTCCAGCAATGTATTGCATCACAAAAAGAAAAAAAATCAGTGGTCAGATGTTGAGCTAAGCTCTTCCTCAATAAAGGCAAAGTGACTGGGCACACTGGTCCAATAATTACTTTATATTCAAAGAAAACCTAAAGAAATTAGTGCATCAATACATATTTCAAGTCCCCGGTACCATGGTCCTCTAATGATATCTGACAGTTAAATTGGCCACATGTAGCTTGGTTGGCCTTTAATACACGGTAACAACATATAAAGATATGCACAGCATCAACCTAAATTGCCAAAATATGTGCCCACAAAATACAGCACACCTTTCATTGCAACGCTAAGCAATAGAGCAGTGCATTGCCTCAGCATTACTGTCAGATCATCAAAAGAACAGTGCACTGTCTCAGCATTTGTCTGCTAATCTACAGAATGGTGCATTGCCTCAGCATTACTGTCCCATGATTTATAGAACAGTGCATTGCCTCAGCATTAGTCAGATGATCTATCTACAGTGCATTGCCTCAGCACTAAAATCAGATTCTTCACAGAACAAAGCATTGCCTCAGCATTACTGTCAGATCATCAAAAGAACAGTACACTGTCTCAGCATTTGTCAGATTATCTACAGAATGGTGCATTGCCTCAGAATTTCTAGAACAGTGCATTGCCTTGTGAAAGTAGAACTATGGGACACTTTTTGCAATGAATACTCAATTAAACATAGAATACAAACAAAATCTTACATGGATGGAGAGTAAGTTGCTATTTTTCTCTCACTCGGGATCATTGTTGGTATGGAAAATCACTCAGTGGTCACTCGTGATTTTCCCCACCAACAACAATCCCTTGTGCGAGAAAAATAGTAACTCACTCTCAGCCATGTAAGATTCTCTATTTACTCAATGAACATGACACTGTTACACCCAAAGACTCGGAATTACAACAGATATTGTCACTCCTACACATGCCAAGGGCTGAGGCTTAGGTGATGCTGTGAACCCCATGAGTATATGGGTCACCATTTGTAGGCACCACATGCTTCAGTACCATGAATACTGGAGAACCTGTCCAGATTAGCAACTGGACAATAACACTGCCACATAAAATAACCAATGTATAAACAAGACTGGGAATTTTACAAATGTCCATCCACAGAACAACCTCATCGCCCAATGCATAATTTTTCTGGACAAAATACGTAGACTCACCTGATCTGGGAGAGGATCGCGCAGATAGATGAAGGCAGGTTCCAGGGCACCTTACATAAACATCACCTTCACTCTTTGAATACGTCACCCTCCCTCCTTCAAATGTGATGGGTGACCAACTTTCTCTATCACACCCGTCACAGACAGTGAACTATCTTGATCCTTGGTCATGCTGATACAAAAACTGTGTCACTTCAATCTCGACCCAAAGTTTCCACAATACATCCATTAATCTTGACTGCCAGTTACATTTTTAACAACTTTTCTAACAAATTTATTAATTCACATTTCTCATGACGCCAGTAAAATATAGCCAGATTTCGCAAGTGATAAAAAAATGACAAGAGATCACCCAGTGCTTCACAGAGCATACAAAAGCAGCACGATCCATCCTGGACACCACAATCTCCGCAAACATGGGACGGGCCAGTGATTCACAAAGACACAACAAATGCAGGGCCCGTTAATGCCACCCATTTGACATCAGTGGTGCTCGGTGTACAACAACATCGGGCTACCTTGCGAGATGGCATACAAATATTGTCTTTTTTCTCAAAATTTGATGAGATATCATTGGTTCAAAATCACAAAAGCGTTTTCAACTGTGCATCATGGCCAGAGCATGTAATCTTCAAAAGTACACATGTGTTTTTGTGAGACAGGAGAAGGAAACACATATAAGCTGTTCACGGTGACACTTCTCCAAAATGCAAATGTTTGCCTGCCCCTTTAATTTTCAGCAAAATAAATGTGGTTTCTATTGAGAAAAACATGCCTCAATAAGCTGGCGGTGGCATTCCTCACTTTTTCTCTCACATACTGGCAGCCACTGGGTCTAACATTTTACCTGGGTATTTTTGTTTGTGGAGTGATCACAGGTGATACTGCTATGTCATGGTGTGATTTAGACACAGAAATATTGAAAATACACAAAACGAATCAGAAATAGCTCTTTCTGACGTGCTTACAATGAACCTTTTGTAACATTCATCTACAATGATGATCAGCAGAGATCAACATCTTCTTTCCAACAGTTCTTCACAATCAGGCATTCTACTGTTGAGCACAGCCCTGCAATGGTTGTCTGATAAGGACCAATGGTGGTGTGTGTTTCACAACCTGCCCAGTCAGCAATAAAAATTGGCATGGATGCCGAAACATTGGCCCAATGCTGAAGCATCCATGCCAAAGTTGGACCAATATTGGGCCAACCTTTATTGCTAGCTGGGTGGTCACTCCTTCAGGGCAAAACATTATCAAATTGTTCTAGCAATCCTAGAAAATTTATATAACAATTGGACCACCTTTAAGACCCCCTCAGCCAGAGTAAAAATATGATAACCCCTGATGATCTTGAAAATAGGTAAAGGTCACTGCATGTCGAACTTGGCCAAGCTTTCAATGAGAATTCGCTACAGTTCAAGTTTCATGACAGTGGCCTGATTTCTTGAAAGTTATTTCATCTGCAACGGTAACAGATTGGCAGACACATACGGGCTCTGACATGACAATATCCTGTTGGCCAAAAGGGCTGGGGGGGGGGGGGGGAGTGTGTGTGTGTGGGGGGGAGGGGGGGCTTCAAAACATTAACACTGCATGACACCTCACAGAGGCAGACTTTAGGGACCAGATATTAAAGCATTGATAGATTGACATGCATGTAGATGGATTATTGTGGTCCGCATAGAAAAAAAAAGTAATTTGAACCAAAATATCACATACAGTGGTCCCCCTGTTATGGCCCCTCTCACCAGAGACCACCCCTCTTGAAAGGCCAGCATTCTTGAGCAGAAAGTACCAGTATTTCTATTATATTCTGCCCCTCAAGAGAGGCCACCCCTCTTTTAAGGCCTTTGTTGGCTGCATTTGGGTGGCCTTATAAGACGGAGACCACTATACATACATGGTATTTACCAACTGGAGGATCAGGATTATCCTGTGCTCAGCTCACCGAATGATCAGCCAATGCAGGTAGAACTTATCTGACTTAAGACCTCCACTACTTTGCAACAACTGAGAAATCGGTTTGCCTGCTTTGCAGCCCAAGTACCATGTAAAGTGGACTGACTGACAACAGAACTTGGTCTTACCAGGAGGCAACAAATTTAAAATCAGAAAACAAAAGGAGCACCATCAAGTTAACCACTGTGCTGCAGAGTTGTTTACACTGCTATAATCACCATATAATTACATCATACACCAAGCTACAACCTCCATGGATATATAGACATGATAAACGTAAGTACAACCTACATGTATACCTCAGTATAACCTGTGTGCGTATAAAGATAAGTGCATCTAAATGCGACCTACAGGTTTATACAAACATAATGCGCCTAAGTACAACCTACATGTATACGTGTATCCAGACCATACACGTCAGTTTAACCTATGTGCGTACAATCAATACATCTAGATACAACCTACACATATATACAAACATGATACACATTAGTATGACCTGCAACCTACAGGTACACCTAACCATAACCTACAGGTATATAAAAATGTTAAATACACCCAAGTACAACCAATAGACATATATAGACCGATACACATAAGTACAACCTACAAGTATGTAAAGACAAAATGCACTTATGTGCAACCCACAGGCATATTTTGACACAATATACCTCAGTATGCACTCACTCAGTGCACTGAAGTACAATCTACCAACTGCATGGTGTGTATGGAACACAGATGGTCCAGACAGGATGCAACACAGACACACGTAAACCAAAGAACTGTACAACTCCAACAACACATCTATGTTTAGTTTCAACATCTTCCTTTTTTTTAAAGTAGTCAACAGGTACATGTGCTGCAAAAATGACTGTAGATACAAACTGAAATGATTACAGATACTCCAAGCATTCCTGCCTTGTCTTTTTTTTTTCTTTACGCATGGTGAAAGTGCGCAGATGGAATCTTAAAAGGCATTCAACAAGTACCTGCACTGCAAAAGTGACTATACTGTTTGCACACAAAGTGACACAAGCCTCATACAAATAATCAAAGCATTCTTGGCTAAGTTTTATTGACTACTAAATGTAAAAAAATCATGTAAATCAATGAATACATCAATATGATACAGTTCTATCATTGACCTCTGACACTGGCATCTTCTGCTTAAAAATTTGTAGTGGTGACAAGAGACATCAAGCAGGACGTTGTGAATGAAGTGAGTACCTAATACCTGCTGCACCTCCCAGGTGGCAGCACAAGCTGATACTGCATGCTGGTCTGTACCGCATGCACTCTGTGACAAACTGTACTTGAACACGCACACAGTGGCACCCCACCAGCCACCCAGAGGGAGTTATATGATGGAAATGATGAACTTGCCAACTTCAATTTATCAAAGTACAATGGACCCTAGGGTTTGAGAAATGCAGGTCATATGTCAAACTACCAACAGTCCGGGGTTTCTGCTGGACATAAATTTGGATTAACGTGTGCAAAAGCTCCGAATTTTAAGACATAAAATTCCAAGGATATCAAACTTATTGACAGGGAGATCATAAACCCTCTTGCAAAGCAAAGTCTGACGTTTATAGGATCGATACCAATAATATTGTGGTACAGTGGCATATTTTCAGGAAATTCTTGGGTACAAAATATTTACCCACTCTACCCTCTGCCACACACCTGGTACGCTTTTTCGCAGAATGTCTTAGAACTTTTTGCAGCAGAAGGGCAGAGTATAACATTGCGAGCATCCACTGAAGTATATCTTGACGACACCAGGAGCCACGGGGGGGGGGGGGGGGGGGGGGGGGGGGTCTGTCCATGTTCCCTGTTGTCCTGAAAATACTGGGTATTGTTCCCTTTGTCCCTCAGAATTTTAAAATGAGTCAAAATGTTCCTCAAAATTATGCCTATGGGGGGGGAGGGGGGGGTCTGTCCATGTTCCCTGTTGTCCTGAAAATACTGGGTATTGTTCCCTTTGTCCCTCAGAATTTTAAAATGAGTCAAAATGTTCCTCAAAATTATGCCTATGGGGGGGGTTGGTTCTGTCCATGTTCCCTGTTGTCCTGAAAATACTGGGTATTGTTCCCTTTGTCCCTCAGAATTTTAAAATGAGTCAAAATGTTCCTCAAAATTATGCCTGCCATGTCAATTGTTTCCTATTTTAGCATTCTCATGTCTGAAAATACCTCTAGTTGTCCCTCAAATATCAGATCAGTTTCTGTGGTTCACATTAATTCTGCCTTCTTGTTGCCCTTTCCTAAAATTCTCTTGAATGTTCCTCTTTTCTCTGTTAATAAATGGCCATGTTCCCATGTTCTGTAAAACCCCTGCGAGGGCCCTAATAACCTTCAAAGTATCTGAAATACTCTTAACAGGAAGGACGGACATCAGAAACCCTGGGCCAAGGACAGCCTTTTTTCCATGCACATGTGAACTACAATCCATATTATAATAGGTGCCCCAAGCTGCCAGATGGCAGTCAGTCGGTTCTATTCAGTACCTACACGTGTTTTCAGTCCTGCTGACAATTGAATTTAGGTGTACACATGTGTTGCTGATGGTGCACCTGGTAGCTTAGACCTGGCTCTAGCTCCAAATAGGAGGATCCACCTGGTGATTAAACAAGTCCACACATACTAAACCGCAGCAGACTACAGTTAAAAACCCTCCTATTTTACACATTGGCACTTTTGAATCTAAAACTCAGAAAATCAAATTTTTTAAATTTAGCAAACAGCACTTAACACATAGAAATGAGACCAAATACAGGTATCCTAGACTAGTTCGGCAAGTTTTAATAATTGTCAAACAACATCTGGATGCTCGCATTCTGCAGGTGCATGAATTGTTCTCCCTCAGAATACAGTTCTTACCTCGAGTAACATAAAGTGCACCTAAATGACTACCAGTGAGGTAACTGCGTACTACAAGGAACCAAACTCAGCTAAGTTTATTCAAAAGAAATAAACCTCCCTAAAATTTGAATTTTCCTCTCATACTTCCATTGACAGACTGCAAAACTGTAAATAAGAAATACTTGAAATACTCTCAGTAACCAATCAACCTCAAGCATGATGAAATGCATAGAATAAATATCTTTGTCAATTCAGATAGGACTTCAACAAAACTGAATCCCAACCACCCATAAAGATGTCTGTTCATTATTGGTGCCAATGAAATGGCCATAGTACACTACGTGGCCAGGTCTTGGGAAGGCGGGTGAAGGGGGCTTGGCCACAGTGACCTGGGTCCCCTGTATGACAGACACAACACAGCTCTGGCTGTCTGTCTGCAGGTACTCTCCAAGTAATACATATAGAAATCGACTTCCTTAAAATTTCAATTTTCCTCTCATGCTTCCATTGACAGACTGCAAAACTGTAAATTAGAAATACTTGAAATACTCACAGCAACCAATGTTAACTATGGACCTGCTCTGCCAGCCTACATTGCCAGGCAACACAACTACAGTGGTCCCCCTCTTATAAGGCCACCCCAAATGCAGCCAAAAAGTGGCCTTATAAGAGGGATGGCCTCTCTTGAGGGGGAGAATATAATGAAAATACCATGCTTTCTGCACAAGAATACTGGCCTTTCAAGAAGGGTGGCCTCTGGTGAGAGGGGCCTTATAAGAGGGGGACCACTGTACAATTCAATTCAATCCAATTTATTTCTGGAGAAATCCCACAGGGGGATACATGAGATAACAATGACTACAAGCTGTCATGACATGAACATGGATGTCTATGTACATGTACAATAAGTTAAGGACTGACAGTTCTTGGCAGTGTGTTTACTTAAATGTCCTATTAAATTTTAAGATGAATAAGCTGAGTTTTCTCAAAGTGTCCCAGTCATCTGTCTGGAAGAGTGCCACACATTTGATAACATTAGGTCTTTTATAGTAACATCCATCAATGAATTTTTTTTCTTTCTTTATCAAAGTATGAGCACTGAAAAATGTAATGGTACTCATCAACTAACTCATTTTTGCTGCACAGAGAACAGCTCCTCTCATATCGTGGGATATCTTCATATCGTTTGGCTTCGATTGGCAGGTGGTGATTTGAGAGTCTGAATCTAGTGAATTGTATGCGAGACTGCTTTGGTACATGGGCAGGGAATGGTATTTTACTACCTGGAAATAAATCTTTTTCCACAAAACAAATGTCAATTTTTAAATATTTCAAGCTTTCTGTGTTTTGAAAATAAATAAGTAACTTCTTTTGAGCTTTTTGCCATCTTAAGTTAGTTTCATCTATTAGAAAAACACATTGACCCTGCTTAATGCATGGATCCGCCCTCCGTGCCTGTCGAGTTCCTTGCTACAGAATAGGAGGCAGCACAGGGGCTCAGTCAATGTGAATACGTGAAACATCCAATTGGCATGGTGGGACGCTATGGGATGTTCAGGGAAATCAAATTGACTGCATACACTGGATGACAAAAATCTATAGATAATTCTACAACGTGGGGAGATACACTGCTTCACAAGGTAATGGCAATATTGGGGGGCCATTAAACAAGACCCTTTAAAAAAAAAAAAAGGACCACCAAGTGACCAGGGTCACTGCATGTGCAGCAGTAGGTACAACAAGTACAGGAAAAAGGTACAAAAACGTTTTGTTTTGTTTTGTTTTTTCTTTTAAAGTTTTTGTCCAACACATGGAGT
The DNA here is from genome assembly GCA_964020975.1 of Hermodice carunculata. Lineage (NCBI taxonomy): Eukaryota > Metazoa > Annelida > Polychaeta > Eunicida > Amphinomidae > Hermodice > Hermodice carunculata. The sequence continues at coordinate 29,249,900 of OZ026618.1, forward strand.
TGTTTACAAGTCTAATCCTTGTTTTGGCCCGGTGCCAAAAGCCCAGTGCGAAAGGTAAGAGCCCAGGTCATCATGTAAGAGCTCAGGTCATCATGGTCAAGGAGTCACTGTGAACTGTTCACACTACATCTGGACCCTCCAGAGCTCACAGTGCTCCGGTCTCCTGTCAACACACACTTTTTCACGTAATATTTTTCTGTGAACCTCAAATATTAAGTATATACCTGATCTACTTAAACATGCTTAGGCTGTGTGCTTTGTTGCAAAGGGCAGTGTTGCCTGAGTGTACATGCTATGTAGCACAAAAAACAAGCTGGTTTACTCTTGATAGTAGACGGCACACAAGCTGACAGGCAGACAGATCAGCTATTTAGTGAACATTAACTTGATCACACAGTGGTAGCTGTTACAGTGGTCCCTGTCCCATAAGGCCCCTCTCACCACAGGCCACCCTTCTTGAAAGGCCAGCATTCTGGTGCAAAAAGTATGGTATTTTCATTATATTCTCCCCCTCAAGAGAGGCCATCCCTCTTTTTTAAGGCCACTTTTTGGCTGCATTTGGGTGGCCTCACAAGAGGGGGACCACTGTATTTTGACAAAGCGTTCACAAAGTATACAACTTGGGACGGCATTCACAAATCAAGACAACTGTATTCGCTCCCTTTAGTACAAACATAATCAGCATCTGGGTCACAGTAAAAATGTCATTATTGGAGAGTTACATAAAAGTGTACTCCATCATGTGCACTTATGCAAACAATGAGAATTCGGAACGGCCCATGGTATTATAAGGGATGGTCCATCATTTTCACAAGCACAATGATGGTAAGCTGATGGGAGGGAGGGGGGGAGGAGGGGGGAGGAAGGTCAATAGCAGTGTAGCCTTTCAATATTGCAATAAGATGA